>JAJJMC010009062.1:1506825-1550609 GCA_023531435.1 Papaver californicum
AGGGTTCAGCTGTTACAGAAGAGTTTTAAGCAACAAAGGGTTTGAAGCAATAGACAACAGGAAAATTCAAATCAGCAACAGTTATAAATGTTACTAAGTCTTCTTCTCCGGCAGTGATGGATGAAGAACAGCCGGCCGGTGCAGTAGCAGTTGACCGGACGTCGACGGAGCTTCACCGGAAATTTCTAAATTCTTCTCTAGGCTTTCGTGTTGATTTTTCTTGGCTTCTCTTGGTTTATATAGGTAGTAGAAACCCTAGAGAGAGTTCTAAACCTAATAGAACTCTCTAAAACAACCCACAAATCCCAATCCGAATCGAAACCCAATTCCGGCCATATACATGATTTTTGAGCTGATTTTACGGGATTTCTCTGCTGTTTCTCGATGGTTCTGACTTGTATGGGATATCTTCTAGCGTGTGGAACAATCTGGAAGCAAAACAATCCATAAATCTCTTGAACAACGTACACAGTTGAAACTCCGGTGATTCCCGCTGAGTTGGATCGGCCGAGTCGACTCGCTGGCTCGCTGGGTTGACTCGCCTGGTTGACCCGCTGGGTTGACCCGATCCAGCTCAGCCCGATCCAAGGGTGCCCCAATCCAAAGTGTGGGTGCTTTGATCCATTTTTTTGAGCCAATTTTTCCACAAATCTTTATTCTTCTAATGTACCTACAAAAGCATAAAAACACGTAATAGACATAAAATCGAATATTAACTCACTAGAAATTAAGGTGCAATTTAGACACTAAAATGTGTCTATCAGTTATCCAGTAGAATTTACGGTTGGATTCCGACTTAGAACCCAACCGTAAATTCTAGTGTTAGTTTTAGTGCAAATTTTATCATATAATTACGGTTGGGTTTTGCCTTGAAACCCAACCGTAATAAAGTTGTGGTGTTAGTGCAAATTATATTACGGTTGGGTTTAGTAATCAGACCCAACCGTAAAACTTTCACTAAGCATTTCAGCATGATTTACGGTTGAGTTTGAGTCCAAACCCAACCGTAAATGCTCATGTTAACTTTTTTTTTTATTTTCAATACACTCCGAATTGGTTTAAAACACACATTTTTAACTTATTCATTCTATTGTAATAGATTTAAAGTAGTACATTAAAGGAAAAAACAAAGGAAACGAAATACAATAGATCATTGGATGATTACACTTAAACACTTAAAGATAATGGCTATAATCAAGCACCCGACTTGTTTCCATAATACGATAGCAATCTGTATGCTTGAACTCCTCCCCATGTTTGATTCCATATTTCTCCATAGCCAACACATGCTGAAAAAAACAAATCAATTATAAGTTTGAATTTTTTAAATCTCTTTTTAATGAACGATTTGTTAATCGACAAACTTACTCTTGCCACACCGTTCTCGTCGGGACGTGCTTCGAATCTCATTTGTATTTCCAGTTTTAAGTTGTTCATTTGTTGATACAACGCCTCAAACCTTCTCTTGATGGCTCTCCACGTCCTATGATTTTCATTCCCCTCTAATGCCGTAAACATTCGAAACACACGCTTCTACCAAGGATCAGTATCTTGATCCTCATGCCAATCTTCTTGTGAAACGACGTTGTCATTGTCGTTTTTGAATGCTCTATCGTAAGCATGCTCTACCATTGTATGCCACGCTCGAACAATTGCAACATCTTCATCATTCGTGTATGTAGTTGTCATTTTTAGTGATTCAAAGGGTATGGTGTGAATGAGTTGGAAAGTCTAGAATTAGCATGACAATGAAAGGGATAGAGAATAATGAGAAAGTGACAATGAAAGGTTTCCTTTTATAGCGAAAAAATACCCAACGACTAGATTTTCAAATAAAAAATCCGTTGGAATTGTCTACTTTAAGGAGACACAAATTCTGACAGTTTTACGGTTGGGTTCCGGCTTAGAGAATCCAATTTTAAGTTATCCAGTAGAATTTACGGTTGGGTTCCGGCTTAGAACCCAACCGTAAGTTCTAGTGTTAGTTTTAGTGCATATTTCATCATATAGTTGCGGTTGGGTTTTGCCTTGAAACCCAACCGTAAACAAGTTGTGGTGTTAGTGCAAACTATTTTACGGTTGGGTTTAGTAATCGAACCCAACCATAAAATTGAGTTTTTTTAGTAGGAATTGTAGTTACGGTTGGGTTGAGTCATCGAATCCAACCGTAAGAAGGATTTTTTTAAGAGAAAATTAGTTACGTTTGGGTTTAGTTCATTTTCTTATCAAATACAAGAGTTGTTAAAACCTTATTTTTAACATTAAAGGAAGAACCAAAGGAAACGAAATACAGTAGATCATTAGATTATTACACTTAAACACTTAAATACTTAATCATAACGGCGAAACTCAAGATAGAAACTTTGTTCCAAGATACGATAGCAATCCTTATGCGTAAACTCTTTCCCATATTTGATTTTATACTGCGCCCTAGCCATCACATGCTGAAAAAAAATAAATCAATTATAAGTTTGAATTTTTAAAACTCTTTTTAACGAACGATTTATTAATTGACACACATACTCTTTCCACACGGGGTTCGTCGGGAAATGCTTCAACTCTCATTTTCATTTCCAGTTTTAAGTTTTCCATTTCTTCATACAACGCCGCATAACGTCTCTTGATGGTTCTCCACGTCCTCCGATATCCATTCCCCTCTAATGCCATAAACATTTCAAACACACGCTCCCACCAAGAATCGTCCTCCTGAACGTCCGTCCAATTTTCATCTCTAACAACGTTGTTATTGTTGTTATAGAAGGCTCTCTCGTAAGTGTGCTCTATCATCGTAAGCCACCCTCGAACAATTGCAACATCTTCATCATTCGTGTATCGAACCATTTTTAATGGTTGAAAGGGTATGGTGACAATGAGTTGGAAAGTCTAGAATTATAATGAGAATGTAAGGGATAGAGAATAATGAGAAAGTGACAAGGAAAGGTTTCCTTTTATAGAGAAAAAATACCCAACGGCTAGATTTTCAAATAAAAAATCCGTTGGAATTGTCTACTTTAAGGAGACACAAATAAAGAAGTCACAATAATTTTTGTCACTATTCAAGGATTATTTACGGTTGGGTTATCCAGAAAACTCAACCATAAAACCCAAATTAAGTTTACAATTTCAACTTGCACTTACGATTGGGTTTTGCCATAAAACCCAACCGTAATCCATCCCTTGGAGCATTGAGTTTTAAGGTCAAATTTGTATTTCAAAATTAAAATTTTGAACTTATTCAATCATTTTAACTAGATTGAAGGTAAATTGGGTCATTAAAACAAAGAAAAACCGAAAAACACACAAATTAGAGAATCCAATTTTAAGTTATCCAATAGGATTTACGGTTGGATTTTGGCTTAGAACCCAACCGTAAATTCTAGTGTTAGTTTTAGTGCATACTCTTTTACGGTTGGGTTTTGTAATGAAACCCAACCGTAACAAATATGTGGTTTTAGTGCAAATTATATTACGGTTGGGTTTAATAATCGAACCCAACCGTAAATATGAGTTTTTTAGTGGAAATGTAGTTACAGTTGGTTTGAGTCATCGAACCCAACTGTAAATGATCATCTTCATCTCCTATATCCTTTATTTTCTATGCATAAATCAGTCTTGTATTTTTTTTTTGTTGGTGGGATAAGTAGAATAAAGATAAGAGAGTTTTAACCCAAAATTTTGAAAAACCCAAAATGAGTGATTCTAGTGGCAAATTTGTGGAGGGTGAATCCTTGTATGATTGCCAAACTAAATTCTACATACCCATTGAGGGAGACCCAACTATGTATGATTATTTGGATGGTAGAGAGGTTTTAAGTGAAAGTTGTGATGGTGAAACTGAACCAAATGGAGAAAGTAGTCGTCAAAGTGAAGATTCAACTGCCGAGAGTAGTCAGGTATACCTCTAACTTAAACTCTTTGTCT
The DNA here is from genome assembly GCA_023531435.1 of Papaver californicum. Lineage (NCBI taxonomy): Eukaryota > Viridiplantae > Streptophyta > Magnoliopsida > Ranunculales > Papaveraceae > Papaver > Papaver californicum. Next base: position 1,510,747 of record JAJJMC010009062.1, read on the forward strand.
TTTTTTTGCTGATATTTGATGAAATGAGGTACATAATAGTGAGTTTTGTTTGTGACTCCACCATGTTTACGATTGGGTTGTCTTCAGAAACCCAACTGTAACTGTATATTTGATAGAGGAAAAGTACACTTTAACAGTTTTACGGTTGGGTGTTTACCACAAACCCAACTGTAACTCATTATGTGCATGGGTATTTATTGCACTAGTTACGGTTGGGTTTGACTCTTTAACCCAATCGTAAAATTGTTTGAGATTTTTTTTGTTGGTTTACGGTTGGGTCTGACGCTTCTAACCCAACCGTAAACTTATTGGTTTTAGTGTTTTGTTGCCTAATGCCTTGATCTTTTTTGTTCAGCTCGCGGTTGTACCTCAACCAATGTATGATCAGCCTCCTCCAAATGATATTCAAACTAGAGATACTACAGATCACTATTTGAACGACCTGGTAGGTTATAGATAAGTTGTTAATCCCTTTCGACAATATAGCTAATGCCATTTTTTTTCTCCTAACTTTCTGTTCTTGGACCATGTAAACATGGGATAAAAAAGATGATGCAAAGAAATGGGCTAGAGAACATGGGAAACTCATCATGTGTGTGATTGTTTGTAACAACCAACAAACAAACAACCGCTTTCAAATGGTTTGTGAGTGTAGTGGACAATACACAAGACATGCGAAAAATGGTACTGAGTATGTACCAAAGACGAAGATCAAGCGAAAAACTTTCACTAAGAAGACGGGATGTCCTTTCAAGCTTCAATTTCGTACCAACAACGAGAATAAGTGGTTCTTGTCTACATTTGTATGCGGTCGTCACAACCACCTACCACCAGAGAATTTGTTAACGCATCCTTCTACGGGACGGCTCACCGAGGAAGAAAAGCTCATCGTAAACGATATGACGGAAAAGCGTTTGAAAAACAGTGATATACTCGGGCACTTGAAGAAAATAAACTAAAATAATATTTCTACGTTGGAGATAATCTACAACGCCAGAGCCAAGTTGAAGCGTGAGAAATGGGAAGAAAGGGACCCGATCCAACAACTTTTGTACTTGGGGGAGACGAAAAACTACACCATGTTTCACGAAGAAGATGAGAATAAAGAAATTAAGCATATTATATTGGCTCATCCCGAGTTTATAAAGTTAGCATGATGCTCCCTTCAAGTTCTTATGATGGATTGCACGTACAAAACTAACAAGTATGAGCTCCCGGTTTTGAATGTTGTAGGCCAAACTTCTACCAAGTCCCCGTTTACTGTTGCCTTTTGCTTCTTGAGAAACGAGCTCGAAGAAAGCTATGTGTGGGCATTAGAACAAATTAAATTATTCTACGTTGAAGGATATACCCCTAAGGTAATTATCACCGACAAAGAACAAGGCTTGATGAATGTCATTACAAGGGTATTCCCAGATGCTCATCATCTTCTTTGCACGTTCCACTTGTGGAACAATATTCAAACCAAGTGCAAAACGATTATTCGGCCAACAAAGAAAAGTGAGACGGACAGAATTAAGAAATTGTTGGATGCTGAACAAGAAACGGCCAAAGAAAAATTCGAGGAGGACGACAAGTTGGCGGAACTAAAATGGGCTAGTTTCCAAAGTGAATGGGAGCTTTGACATGGTCTATCACCAAGGAAGATTATGAAGAAAATGTTCGTATGTTATGCTTGCATTGGAGTAATTATCCAAGAGTTGTGAAGTATTTGATGGAACATTGGTTGAATCCGCACAAAGAGAAGTTTGTAGCGGCATTCACAAACCAATATAGGCACTTTGACAACCAAGCTACAAGTACCGTGGAGTCATCTCATAACCGAATGAAGAAGAAGCTTCATAATTGTGATGGTGGGTTTGTTACGGTCTTCAATGCGATGCACGATTATTTTCTCCTTGACCTTGATAGAGTTAAGGAATCTTTTGAAAAAAGCCTTTCTAGAAAACACGTCCGCTATAAAGACGAACCATTGCTCCAAAATATTTCTTATAAGGTGTTGCATTGTGCCATTGAGAAGATAGTGTACGAAGTAAAGCACTATAGATTGGGCAACTTACACGGAGAACAAGAGTGTGTTTGTCATAACATGTCAAGTTTGGGACTTCCCTGCCGGCATATGATGCCCAAGTACGAAGAAGACGGTGTGATCCCAATTCAAGATATTGATCCGTTTTTGCAACATTTATCTTTCGATGAACCCATCGTCGAGCAAGATTTTGGTGCATCGTTTTCCGACACCCACGTTGGAAAGGCTCTAGACAAGAAATACGAAACATTAAATCAGGCGCAAAGGCAAATTTAGTTGACTATGTTGAGTTACTTCGTGTTTCCGCACACCAGGTACGCTGTCAAGGAACCAATTAGAGGGAAGAGAAAAGGTAGGCCTTCTACCAAAGAACCGAGGGCCGTGGGACGCAAAAAAGCTAGGGAATTGCATGACGAATCAAAGAAAAGAAACCCTTCTGCATTTGAGAATTTGCAAAAGGAATATGAAGCAGAGGATGAGAAGGAGGATGATGCTCAACGAAAAAGAAGTCAAACAGAACAAGGGGGACCAAGTCTTGTAGATATTAAAGGAAAAGGTCCCCTGGTTCCTACTTAAGAAATTTCAACAATTCAAGTTTGTGCCAAGGGAAAAGTTCCTGCACACCCAAACTCAAGAAGAGTAAGTAAGAAGAAATTAGCAAGAAGAAAAAAAAGAGTTAATATGAAAGAATTAGCAAGAAGAAAAGAAAAAGTTAGAGGAAATACATTAGTGGTTGAAGAGCCACATACTATCCGGATTGCAAAAGGATTGATGCAATTTCCATCTAACTTTTCAAGAATTGAGAATGGCAAAATCGTCCGAAACGAGCATATTATTTTTGAAAATTATATGTCATCATTTCCGGCTTTTTTTCGTCCATACATAAAGGCCACCGACGATGTTGCCGATGATGGTAATTGTGGATACCATGTATTCATCGAACAAGTTGGACCATTTATCGGAGCAGCAGGGTTGGGTATGGACGAAGTAACTTATGTAAGGCATAAGTCAGCGGTTGAACTACGCTCTTACCCGGATTTATACAAGCCAATGATGTGTGCATATAGAGATGAAGAGTCGTTGTTAAACGAGGAGTTCATTGTGTTCGAAATGCGTTTAATAGGCAACAAGAATTGCACTAGCGAGTATTGGATGAGCATGCCAATATGTGGCCAAATCCTCGCCAACGCTTTCAATTGCGTCATCCGTTATATCTCAAATGGATATTGTTTTACATTTGCACCAACAAGATCAACATTTGTCGAAAAATTGGCTAATAGAAGATGTATGATTGGGCTGGTGCAGAACTGCTATTTTGTCGGTCTCAAGTTGAAAGAAGGAAGCCCATTACCCCCGTTACAGGATGGATACGACGGCGACATCGCCAAGTGTTGGTGTCACCGGTTCGAGCAAGATTTCGAACTCTGGAAGGTATTAAACCCCCACCCCCCCCCCCCCCCCTCGACCTTTCAATTCAAATATAATTTGTTTCTGACTCGGAGTCAGAATGATAATATAGTAATATTCACTAAATGTAATATTGGTAGTAACAATATCATACGTATGTTGGAGGAATCATAATATGAATATAGTTTTTTGGAAATGAAAATTTTGTAATATCATATGTAAACATGTCACTACAAAATTCACCCAGGTTTACGGTTGGGTTTTTAGTCAAAACCCAACCGTAAACCTGACACTACACATTTGTTACAATTTTACGGTTGGGTTTGGACTCAAAACCCAACCGTAAACCTGCCATATTTTTTTTTTCCAGTTTTACGGTTGGGTTTTGAGTCCAAACCCAACCGTAAAACTGTTACACAAATTTTCATCCAGTTTTACGGTTGGGTTTGGAGTCCAAACCCAACCGTAAAAATGATGTTAAAAAATTCAGCCAGTTTTACGGTTGCATTTGGACTCAAAACCCAACCGTAAATGTTCTTGTTAACCTTTTTTTTGGAATTTCAGTTCACTCAAAATTGGTTTCAAAACACAAAATTTATGTAAACATCATTACTTTGACCACATTACAACCCATGAAATCATTAAAGTAACCTGGGATACAATTGAAATTACCACTAACAAACCCAAATGGCATTATAAAAGAACTAATAAATAGGTTTGCGAGTGAGAAAAAAGTCCTTTAGGATGTGATAATGAGGTAGGTATAAAAAGGGCCATATTTTCCATCTCCTCCATTCCTGAAGAGATCTCTTTAACACCTCATCTTCGGTTTCACCCCTAAGTCATAGTTGACCAATAATACGAACTAATGCCATAAATTCTTCTACGTATCGGTGTATAGTGTTATATCGACAAATCAACTTGACGTGATCACGGTTATAAGGGTTGCCGGTTTCAGAACAAAAGTTTTCATGGATTGTTTGCCAATAACTCGGACTCGTTATACCACTTTGCCTTCGTTCTTCTCCTCTTTTTGGAAAACATAATACATAGTTGCGGCAAATACATAAATCTTCATCCAAAGAAAAATCTGGATTTTTAATCCCAGGTTGACCCATATTCCACTATGTTAGAGTACTAGTTTTGTTGGAGATGATTGTTGTAAAAGAAAGGTTCAATTTTGTTTAAAAATAGATGGGTTGGATATGTACTCAACTATTTTACTTATAAACCAGAAGTGTAACGGCTCTATTTTGAAAAATGGGTCGTACAAGGTTTCAACGGCTCTATTTGCAAACCCAAAAAAGCTTCAAAAACGACCCAAAAGATTCCTCAAATGGATTTTACGGTTGGGTATTGACTCAAAACCCAACCGTAAAATCCTTGGGAATTGATGTGTTAGTTTTAGTTACAATTTCATCATATATTTACGGTTGGATTTTTCCTTAAAACCCAACCGTAAACCATCCTTTGGAGCATTGAGTTTTAAGGTCAAATTTCGGTTTCAAAATAAAAAAATTGAACTTATTCAATCATTTTAACTAGACTGAAGGTAAATTGGGTCATTCAAACAAAGAAAAACCAAAAAATACACAAGTTAGAGAATCCAATTTTGAATGATCCAGTAGAATTTACAGTTGGGTTTTGGGTTAAAACCCAACCGTAAAATTAATGTGTTAGTTTAAGATTGTGTTTTGGCTAAAAACCCAACCGTAAAACTGTAGTATGAAAATGTGACAGTTTTACGGTTGGGTTTTGGCTAGAGACTCAACCGTAAACCTTCAACATTTTTCATTTTTCCAGTTTTACGGTTGGGTTTTGCCTGGAAACCCAACCGTAACACTGACTTTTTGGGTTATTTAGACTTGCTTTTCCCATTGCATGGTTTCCAACTTTAAATAACTGGAAATAAAACAGGTAATACATAAATTTTAAGTTAATTTTTATAATTCACGTGCAAGTTAAATTCAAACTTCAAATCCAACTTCACATTAAAGGTACAAGTAATTCACCCACACAAGAAAAAACCATAGAAATAGAGTTAGGGAGAAGGAGGAGGTGTAGGTCGATAACTTTGACGAGGTTTTTTTTTGCTCATAAGATTACGATGAGCAGCACCGCCACGAGTACGAGCACCAGCACGACCGCCTCGAGTACGAGCACCATGTTGCGCATCCTCGGCTTCATCATATGTCTCTTCATCCGATGGTTGCGGCTCTCTTCTAGTAGTACTCGCATCTCTTGTAGCGCCTCTTGTAGCGGGTCTACTCCTCTTTAAAGTCCGCACATCCTCGGCTTCATGATGAAGCTCCCTAATCTTGGCTTGGAGTTGGTCAGGCGTCCTCACATCGATTGTGCTTAGGCATGGATTTATAGAGTCCGCCAATGCAACGGCTTTCTTTTTCTATTCACATATGAAAATAAAAGTTGGATGAGTGTTTAGTAATAAATCTTAAAAACATTAATAACAATAATAATGTACGTACCAAATTGAAATATGCCTTCTTCCAGAAACCATCTTCTGTGTTGTTTGGCATAGTCTCAGGACCATTGTTGATGATAGTTGGATGACCAAAATGGCGATACCAATCCAAGTAATCTTTTGCAGCCTCTTTTGTGCCCGGAGATGGAGTTAACTCATTCCTTTGGACTTGGTATTTCCGATCATTGTGGTTATTCCAAACCGCGACCGAAGGCGTTGGTCGTAGTTTAGCACGATGTTTGGGCCTTCGATCATCGACCCATTTACACACAATTTAAACATTTCACGTGTCACCGTTGTTTGGACATATCCATATTGGCGGAGAGTTCGGCGGGGGTTGCACATCACGTACCCAAACGGATGGTACAAAGGGCCGTTGTAGCCTTCCACGTCCGACAATTCACGTAAATCCTCAACATGTCCATCACCCTCTATGCTAATCTTCACATAAGGATCAAAAATAACATCTTCAACCGTGAAAGCATCAATTTCAGTTCTCATCTTTTCTATGAGCACTTCTTTATATTTTGCCTGGGTCCCGGTGAAGATGAATTTCTTTCCCGTAGGTCCAGTACCATCAGCGCTCGTTTTAGGAGCCAGTCTGGGAAAGTGATCATATACCCATGCCTATGAAGATAATAAATATTAATATAAGATAATGCGAAAAAAATAAATTAAAGTTAAACATTGAAATTCAAACAATAAATTACCTGAAGAAGACCGGTATTCCCGGAAATCTCAGTTCCCCTAACCCTCGAAGCTTTTCGAAGGTTAGCAAGTAGGTAAGCCAGGGTGGCAGTTCCCCACGAGTACTGATGCGTCATCCCGAGATCACCCTGAAACCACTTTAGATAGTGAACGTTGACCCTGTTGCCCTAGTTGTCAGCAAAGAAGATGGTGCCGAGCATATATAGCAGATACGCTCTGGCTGTTCGAATAGCTCTGGTGTCATCTATGACGACCCCAGCCTTTTCCAACTTTGTGGTTCCTCCAAACTTCTCCCTTAGTGAACGCAGCAATATTTTCTTGCTCATACCTTGACCTTTCTTCGTTGGCATCCCCGGTTTATCTCCACTGACCAATTTAAACTCAAATTCGGCTTCGCTTTTCTCCCATCCAAGTGTATCTTTCACAAGTGCATAAAGATCACTCCATGACATGTTGTTGTTAAAAACCTCAGACACTGATTTACCATCCACCTCCAGGCCAAGAATTGATTGGACATCATCCGGCGTTATTGTCATCTCGCAGAATGGGAGATGAAACGTATCGGTTTCAGGCCAATTACATTCCCTGAAGGCTGCGCATACGACGCTGTCATACTCCCACGTCGAATTGGTAATTCCGGGAGCTAACCCGGTACCATTTACGAGAAGTTGTAACCGTACATTCATCAGTTAAGGGCCAATGTTGAGCCCTTTGACGAACCAATTTCTTGATCGTCTGTGTATGATCCTACAAAGAATAAAAACAAATTTGTTTTACTTACAAAAGTTAACAAACAAAAATTTAACAGAACAAGAGAAGTGTTTAGATTAATACCTTGGTCGCAGCAACTTTGACAGCCCATGAATGGGGATAACCAAATAATATTGCATATTTGTCTGGGGCCTCAGCCCAAAGTCCTTCATTCCTCCTCTTAGGCCGCAGTTGAGGTTCGGCCTTTTCTTTGGGAATTTATTTGGCAACCCTTTTCTTTGCCTTTTCTTTGGGAATTTCTTTACATTTGGCTTGAGGGACATGTTGTTCTCTGTCTCTCTCTTCTTCCTCATGTTGTTGCTCTTGTGGTGGTTCTCTAATCACAAGAGAACCTCTAGGTGTTGGTAGATCACTAAATCCTTGGAGCACACTATATTCCTCTTGTGCAATTTGAGGAACACTACCACCCCCTACCTGAAAAGATGGATTATGGGTCTTACTCACGCCTATCTTCTGAACCCCTAAATGCTTTCCGTGGCGAGGGGTTGGAGTGTGAGAAATTGGTGTTAAATTGTTACCCCTCTTATTCTTCCTACAACACACAAGCAATACAAGTTAGATAATTTCCAAGCAATTCAACTTCAACTAAATTTTTTTTTGACTACACAAGATTATTTACGGTAGGGTTTTTCTCAAAAGCCAACCGTAAACTTCCAGTTGAAAATTTTGTCACTATTTTACGGTTAGGTTTTAACAAAAACCCAACCATAAAATACATGTAAAAAGATGTGCACACTTTTCTTACGGTTGGATTTTCCTAAAAACCCAACCGTAAGACTCTAACAAAATTTTTGTTTGCGCTATTGTTACGTTGGGTTTTGAGAAAAACCAAACCGTAATTTTTTTAAAAAAAAATAGTGCAAATTGTTTACGGTTGGGTTCAATTTTGAACCCCAACCGTAATATCCTTAACTCTTCGTCTTCTTCCCTTTGATTTACGGTTGCGTATTGAAAAAAACCCAACCGTAATATGAAGAACATGATATATTACGGTTGGGTTTTCACACGAACCCAACCGTCACATCAACTGTGTCCAATTTTTTTAAACCAAAAACACAATCAAACATGCGAATCAATCAATTAGAAGTTCTAAGAATAACATGGGTTTTGTTCAATACCTTAGATACACCATTGTTGGATTTTGCGGTGATTGATTTTGCTTTTCATTACCGATTTCTTCTTGAATCTCTTGATTAGGTTGAATGGAGCAGGGTTGATTGCCATCACTACTACCCTTAACGCCTTTAGTATGCTTTTTCATCTCGAATTGTTGAGTTTAATCGACGAAGAATTTTGCGAATCAGCGATGAATTTCGATGGATTACGGTTAGGGCTGCACAAAGGTCGGTTCGTCTCGGTTTTTGGTGGAACCCTGTACCTGTACCTCCCTATGATCGGTTCTCAAATTTTGTACCTGTACCCTGTACCCTCGGTCCGGTTCCGGTTTTGTACCCTGTACCTTGGGTCCGGTTCCGGGTACGTACCATGTAACCTGTTTGTTTTTTTTTTGTTTTTTTTGTTACATGAACATGATGCTGATTGAACTGGAGTTCTCACTTATCCTCTTGGATTTAGTGGTTAATACAAGTTGTATATATTTTTATCATCTGTTTCAATGTTTTATAACTAATATTGTTAATGAAATTCACCATATACATGAACATCCATTTCCAAATAAAATGCAGTATGTCACATTGTCACCACCATGCAGGTGTAATTCAGTGCGTAGCCCAATTCCAATTTCTCTTATCTTTTCACTTAAATGTATATCTTAGTTGGTATGTTCTCTTAATTGAAACAAAATGGTAGAGCACAAATTTGGTTGTTGATTTGTTGTTTTCTTCTTCTTCATGTCGACATCAACATCTCTGTAGGTTCATTAAAAAGCTCCATTAAACAGTCTAATTATAGTAGCTAGCTAGTTTCTGCATGCCTCAACTATGATTCTGTTTGCTACGTAAAAAGGCAGGTATTGGTAGTCACAATCCAAATGGCTATATATAAACAAGAAGAAGAATTCTTGTGTTCCATTTCAGTCTAGCAGGAAGTTTCCTGCCATCATCTTTCAACACTGAAAGAGTAAACAAAAAGAAGAATTCTTGTGTACCATTTCAGTCTAGCAGGAAGTTGCTCATAGGATCACAACAACACATGCATGTATTGTATTGTGTTGGTCAGTGATAATCATTGATAAAAACTAGTGCCACAATAATATAAACATTAAATCATTGAAGGAATACCACATTCAGACAGAAGTTTGTTTTCATTTCAAACTGACATACCATTTCCTATCCTTATCACTGTCGACCACTTGGATGCTTTGAACTCTTAAAATTCCTCGCTTCCTGCAACATCAAAAATAAGTCTGTTGAAGAACAAAGATGGCAAGTGAGCAAAGCCGATTTCAACAAAGATGGCAAGAATAAATAATAACAACTAACAAAGCTCCTCATATTAATAATAAAATAGAATCAAGACGGTCTAATGAGTAATCAAGTTTGAGTTTATCCTCATAATTTTGGTTTTTTGCTAAGAAATCAATGAATCAATATAGACTGAACAAAATTTGATTAGACCGATCTTAATTAATAAAATGAGGAATTTCGGCAGCAATAAACAACACAAAAGATTTGGTTAAGGAGACAAAGAACCTGAAAAAACGGCTAACAAGCCAACAGAAGAAAACACTTGGAGGCAGAGACTGCAGGGTGTCAAAGGAAATCCTTTCAAATGATTATGCAGGGGAGGGAGAAGCTACGTCATTATGGGAGGCAGTTAAGTGCATCAAACAACTGAAGCTACAATATCATAGTAGGGAAATAATTAGTGTTTTGATTGAAATCTACGTAGATATATGCTTGGAAGCTTGAGTTTTACTGTTAGTATCAAACCAATGCAATCTGATCTCTTTCTTTTCCGACACAACCGACACCAACTAATACACAGGCTGTTCCTGACCTCCCTAATGTTAATGCGACTCTTAACTCTAGCAACACGGCTAAGAGGCATTCAAGTATCCGATCCAACCAACCTGATGAATGCAGTAAAAATAGTAAAATACCAAATACTAGTCTGTGTGTTTGATTAACTTCTGAATCCAGTTTTTCCTATGCCTACATATTTTATTGTAACCCTAACCTGATGCCAATTACTGTCCCTGCAGCTTCCTATATGCAGCATCCTTCCCTGAAGCGTCAGAGACTAGGATCTCACATCGTCCATCATACAATCATACATCTCTATAACAAGGCCCGAAGCCATGGCGGCAGTTGCTTGGAACTAGGATACAGCACATTTGATTGCAAAAATGAAAAAACACCAGCACTATTTTGATAACCTGAGTGCCTAACAAAACCACCTATCTAATGATTAAGAGGTTCCTTCCATCCTAATCACTATAAAAGGCCTCCAAATACATCTCAACCCAAGTGAGAAATCTTTGAGTATAATTCAAAAAAAAAAAATCAGTTCAAAAGGCCAAAGTCTACCATTAAAAGACTCTGTAGTACCACCAAAACCCTACAAACACTGATATTACCATAAACTAACCTCAAAATGAAGCACAAATCACAATTCGCGCAAAATCTCTACTGAAAAATCAGAGAAAAATTAGGGATTGGAAATACAACATATACAGAGGGGAGTAAGGAGAAACGAACCTTGGAAAGGTAAATGTGCTTGTAGAGATCCAGAAGTCTTTTACGGACGAAATCAGAAGTTTTTTACCATCACCCTCACACCAGATGAAATCAGATTCAGAAGTCTTTTACGGACGAAAAAAATGGAAGTAACCTAACCTAACTTAATACACTAACGGGCAACGGCTGAGATTAAAACAACCATCAAAGATCAACTACTATTATACATCGGTTCTTTGGTCCGGTACAGGTCGGTTCTGAGGCTGTACCTGTACCTTGTACCCGTTTGTACCCGGTTCCCATTTTTTGTACCTATACCATATACCCTGTACCCTCGGTTCGGTTTTTTTGGGGTACGGTTTCGTCGGTTCCGGCCCGGTTCTTCGGTTCCGGTCGGTTCCTGTGCAGCCCTAATTACGGTTGGGTTTTTGTTTGGTTTTTGATAGTTTAGTTTTTGAAAGTTATGAAATTGAATAATGTTAAGGGTGTTTAGGTTTTGATTGACAGAAGGATAAAATCGACATTTAATCAAACACCTAGGACATCCCTTAATGAAAAATTGGATCACCTTGCCTCCACTTGGAGCCCCTCCATGATTTTAAAACCCTTATATCAAGCTTCTTTGAAAAGCACACACAGTACGTATAAACTAAAATTTCACACGATTTCTTCGCACAATTCATAGACGAGATTTTACAACTTCGCTTGTACAAGCGACATACTGAGATACCGCTTGGGATGTGGGCGAGGTTTTGGGATATCGCCTGTATGTTTGTTTTGCAGGCGGTAGTCCACAATCTCGCTTGTACGAGGCGAACTGTTAGTATCTCGTCCGTCTTTCCAAGCGATATACTGGTACTTCGCTTACCCCCAAACGGTACTCTACGACCTCGCCTGATCATTCACCGCTGTTTTTGACCCAGATCAAAGATCAAATTTTTTGATCTTTGATCGATGGGTATAATCGTGTGATTGTGGATGCTCTAAGCGACCCCATTCCAATATGTCAGCATCAGTCTGGTTTCTCCTTTGATTCTAGTACTCCGTATGCTAGTATCATTTCCATTTTCATTTCCAGTTTCCAGGTACATCGATCTCTGGTGAACGCTTCAACTTCCAAGACCATACTATAAGTGAGGAACCTGAATGTAAAAATTGTACCGCATGATTAACAAAAAGGTTATGATAACTTGGTAACGTAAAATAATGAAACTTACAGTTCAAATGAATTAAATAATAAAATTTGCACAATTGTAAGTTGTATATTAATATTTACAGGCTAGCATTTTAGTTATTAACTATCATGTATGAGGGTTTTGTAAGCGTAACCTATTGAAAAACAACAACAATAACAGTCGCAAATGGAAAAAAGAGCTACCGATTAGTTTCGTGAGGATGATGATACTCCTATCCGATTTGAAAGTCAACAAAATGGATCTTCTGAAAGTGCAACTGTGCTCGCACCTACTTATCCAGTTATCCTAGATCACAAATTTTATTTAAAGGAATAAAAAAGGAGCCGAAACTGAATGACTAAGTCCACGGGGAACACTGGAAGAACATCATAATATAAAACAGGATTTTCAGAGCATACAGGGCATTGGAGGTCAAATAAAGGATTAAAACCTTAAGTTTTTAACCCTAAGATGACATTTTCCTTGGGGGTGATTAATAAAATTATCAGTCACAACCACATTTTGCTGTTGACTGCAACAGTGTGCGATGAAGAATGTTTTTTGGTCGACTATTAAATTACTTGAAGAAGTGTTTATAACATTGCTCGATAATTTCAGACTTTAGAATCACGAAAGAAAGAAAAGATTCAATTCTCTAGAAAAGTTTCGTATTGAAGAAAGCAGAAGCTAGGATTCTTAAAATAAAATCGATTTAGGCTCACTTTAATTAGGATACAGAAGGGATTAAAGTGATTTTGTAACTGTTGGATAAAATTTCTGTAACAATGAACAAACCAAACAGAAGCTTGAAGATAGTTAAGGGTTAGAAAAAACAACAGCAGACTTCAGACAAACACACACACAGGAAGATGGAGTCGCATATTCAACAAACTGTCCTTAACTCGATATTTGTCGGGTACACCTCTAGAAAGAGTGTTGCTATGCCACTAGTGAGGACAAATCGAATCCAGGATAAAACCACCTGATACCAACCCAGCTAGCAAAAACTCGTTGGCCCGTTGCGAACTTAACAGCCGAATAAGATTTATAGAAAAATAAAAACTATGTGCGCAAACAAAGCGAGAAGAAGGAAAAAGTCGTCAGGATAGTAGCTGCGACTGGGGTTAGGAAAAATGAAAATTTTCTTTTTCTTTTATAGGCAAATTTGAGAGAAGAGAATTAAATTGTATTTATGAAAAATCTTTTTATTTAATTCCCATAAATTCCCATAAATAATAAAACGGTTTTTAATATTTATTATAGGAATTTAAAATAAAAAACTATTAAGTCTTGATAGGCACACGCTGCGCACACGTCGAGCTCACGCCGGCACTCGTCGGGCACATGCCAGCTCACGCAAAAACACACGCACGCATACGCAAGCTCCGCAAGTCAGCGGCCCGCGTGCTTCGGTGCGAAGCACCGCACATGTGTGAGTTTGCCCACTAGCCCATTCCCTTAGTCCATATCCAATACACAAGTTCTTTCCCTTAGGTGCAACCTTTGTGGTAATATGGATAGACTTCATCCTTGGTTTGTCCAATGTGGGACTAACCAAGGGTTTCTCATTCACTAAGAAGTGAAAAGTGGATTTGTTATTTCCACCCCCAATATAGGCTAGTGACCCTTTGGTCCCATCAAGATAAATTAGGTAACAAAATAATTTTGGTAATAAATCACTTTTTAATTCTAACAATCCCCCACATGAATGAAGAAAGCGATAAATCAGAAAACCGGAAAACGATAAATACCTCTTAAGCAATAGGTGTCCATATGGAATTGAACCTTTGCTTAGTGAGAAGTACCGGAACTACTTGATGGACAGTGAACGCGATGTCTTGAACTGCCATCGTTTGGTGTAATTCATCAATAGCTCCTTACGCGAGATATCTCTCAAGAGTGCTGTTAAGTTCACGCAGTTGTGTCCTTTTTGGCCCTGGACATATCCCGTTTCTCAGAATGCTCTAGAGAATCATCTCAGTTCTCATAGGAAGCGACCCACTTCCTTATTCAGATAGGTGAGTTCTATCAAGAGTGTTAACTGCTACACCCCATTTCAATCTTAAATTGAAACTATAGATTTCATTAAGACTTAACTATAAGTCATCCTCACATGCAGTCACACTATCACGTCTACACCATAGAGAAGGGACAGAGAAAATAATTCTCTGATAGTGTTTAATTTTTACCTGCCACAAATTAGTTGTCTCATTCAAAACCTTGATCTTGGGATTTCCAGTCGGCAAGGTTGAGTATCCTTCATGGCAAGTTTTAATTGATGAGCTTAAGTCCCATCCCCCTCGATGCATTACTAACTATCTCCTTGGACAAGCCTTTCGTCAAAGGGTCCGCGATATTCTCCTTAGACCTCACAAAGTCAACAGAAATAACGTCATTCGAGATTAGTTGTTTCAGAGAATTGTGTCTTCTCCAAATATGAATGGATTTTCCATTATAATTGCTATTTTTAGTATTAGCTATTGCATCTTGACAATCACAGTGTATAGATATAGCTGGCACAGGCCTATGCCAGAGAGGAATTTCTTCTAAAAAGCATCTTAGCCAAGCGGCTTCCTCTCCTGCTTTATCTAACGCAATAAACTTGGTTCCATAGTGGACCGAGCGATACAGTTCTGTTTGGAACTCTTCCAAGACACTGATCCACGACCTAGAGTGAAGACGTATCCACTCGTAGACTTAGACTCCTCTGAGTCTGCTATCCAGTTTGCATTACAATATCCTTCAAGGACTGCAGAGTATCTCTCATAACTCAAACAAAAGTTTAAAGTGTATTTTAGATACCTTAGCACTCTGATAAGTGCATCCCAATGCTCTTGTCCCAGATTACAAGTATACCTACTTAACCTACTCACAGCATAGGCAATGTCTGGTCTCGTATAGTTCATTAAATACATCATACTTCCTATGACACGTGAATACTCAAGTTGCGAAACTCCATTACCTTTGTTCTTCTTGAGTCTACAAAAAGGGTCAAATGGGGTACTTGCAGGTTTACTGTCAAACTGGTTAAATTTTCTAAGAATTGATTCAATGTAATGAGATTGACTAAGACTGTAATCATCAGATTCCTTTCTAATTTTCATTCCTAAGATTACATCTGTAGGACCTAAGTCTTTCATGTCAAAGTCTCATTCAACATGTTCTTAGTGGAATAAATTACATCTACGGTTGTATCCAGTATAATCAGATTATCAACATACAAGCATACAATCACACAGGTATCATTCACAAGTTTAGTGTAAACATACTTGTCAGATTCATTTATTTTAAATCCACTAGAGAACATTACATGATCAAATTTTTCATGCTCTAAAAAATTTCTCTATTCTAAATCTTTTGCCTCTTGTAGGCTCAACTTCATCTTCCTCTAGAAGTATTGTCTGACAATTAGAAGGGACATCTAGGGGATCAAAACACATCAAGCGAGATTCAAATTTCAAAGGAAACAATTTTTCCAAAGAACACAACATCCCTAGATTCCATAATGGTATTCATACCAATTTCTGAAATATCAGAACTTACAACTCTAAACCTATAATCTGTAATGTGTTCAGGATATCCTATGAAGACACATTTAACAGTTTTGGGTCCTATCTTTGTCCTCTTATGTGGAGGGATAGAAACCTTATCCAAGCACCCCCCACATTTTTGGAGTATGCAAAATAGGGTTGTCTACATTTCTATAATTCATTTGGAGATTTATATGATCCTTTAAAAGGTACTTTGTTCAGGACATAACCAGCTGAGAGGACGGTCTCCCCCCATAATTCGCAGGTAGTCCTGAACTAATTCATGGCTTCATCATCTCCTTAATGGATTATATTTTCACCTCTAGTTTGAACTGAGTTCAAGTCAAATAGGTCTGAGTGAATTAATTCTAAGGGTTTAGAATTTTTCCTGAACATTTTTCTTATAAGACATTTTAGCATATTTAGATTTTATGCATATTTAACCTTTATGTTTACTTTCCAAATTAAATTTGGGAATGCAGCCTATGCTCGCCAAATTGTTCATTGAATAACATGACCATGTCTGCCATGTCAAACATTCAATGATACACAAACATAAAAGGAACCAATTTTATTTATTTAAATTGAGGTTACATCTAATTTTTAAAAACCCTCTGTCTTATAGCTCTTTACACTGAGTTACACTATTTTTCCCAGAATAAAACCTTTAACATCTAATATACTACAAGATACAAGAATTTTACAGATGTCCGGAAGAATTTCATTCAATGTGAGAGTTTTGCCAAAAATGAGCTTCAGCCCATCTTTTCCTTTTCCCGCAACCTGTGTTGCGGACGAGTTACCCCTATAGAGCTTTTCTCCTTCCCCTACCTTCTTATAGGAGGTGAACACATCTTTGTTTCCGCGGACATGCTTGGTAGCACCAGAGTCTACCCACCAGTCTCTCACATTGGTTACCAGATTGACTTCAGACACTGTACCAAAAAACTTGTTCTTGTTGTTTTTTATAACAATTAGCATTATTTTAATTTATTTCTCTATAAATAAAATCCTTACGATTTCTATAAAATATTGCCTAATTATAATATGAATATAATTTATTTATCATCAAATAATCAACACCCTACGCATGGTCCATGTAAAATCATTTTAGTACATGATAACTACGTTTTATTATGCGTATAATATTTGTCTTGATTTTATGCATTAAATTTAGTGCATAAATTTTAGTGCACAATTACGTTTCATCAAACGTGACCTACGGTTGTTAATTTGAGTGTATTAACCATTTTTAATAATTTCAAGACATCATGCATACGATTCATATATTAAAAATTATATTATGATTATAATTAATAAATCATACATGTATATGTTGATTATCGTTGCTATTCAGTTTCTGTTGCTTCCTTTAGAACGACCAAGAAAACTGCCTCAGAATGTTCCACAATTTAATGACCAAGAAAACTGCCTCCGAAAACCACCAGAAGCAGATAACCCAGATTCACAATCAAACACGAATTGAACATCTTCTGTCTGACTACGACGAAGGAAACAAACGAGCCCCGGATGACCACCTTTCTAGGACCTTAAATTCGAGAACAATCCAAATTAAGTGCCCAAGTCCATTTAGTCATCCCTTATAATTTTGTTGGGCATAAAAAATAGAGATAAAGGAAATCTATATAATCATGTGAGTCACATGTGTGTCATATGAAGGAGGGATAAAATGGTCTTTTCACTGAGTCTTCTTTTAACCCGTGCAAATCACCCTCACCGATCTTGTTCGCCTTTTCTCTTCGATCTCTAACATCAGTCACATCCAAAATTATGACCCAAGTCAAAAATTAGATTGTAAACATAGCCTGTCAGTCTTGAGGAACTAACAAGATAATTCTTTCACGCCAACCCATTGGGACATTTCATCGAGCATATAGTTTGCATTTCCTGGCAGTGATGCAGTTGAGTTTTGTTGGTAATATGTAACATTCAATTCTCCTTCCATGCAATCATTTAACATTCACAATCACACCCAACTCAATTCAGCACAGATCAATCACAGTTTCAATCGATTTCCTGGCTACACATCACTTCTTTTTCTTGTCTTCTTCAATCAATTTCAAGAACGGTGTCAACACTCGAAGTAGAGGTTCTAAACTTAGATTGAAGCAGAGGGTATACAACTGATGGTAATGAAGGTATTTCATCGAACTCACACTTAGGATTTTTAATTACATACTTCCAGATGAGGGGGATAAAGCTGGTGTTGATTCCGGCCTTTTCTAATTCATTTCTGAGTGCAGCTGAATCGAAAATTGATTTAAACGCCATTAATCTTCTCTCACTAGAAATACAAAGACCCATCATTCATTATCAACAGTTCCTTCATTGAAATGTTTCAAAATCACTGCTGTTTTTCCTGCGAATCGTCCTTGCAATACTATTACGACTTTGTTTGGTTTCAAGAACTTCACCATTTTTCTTCATCTAGAATGGCAGTAGTCCCTAATGCCGTCAAGGAGATAGTTAGATGGCTGTATATTGGTTTTTTCTTCCTCTACCGTGTCACTCTAACATGGAAAACAGATCGAGAATGGGGATGATACCAGGATATGTTGCTCCCTTCTGGGTTTGTACATCTGCAGATTTAATAATCCACGGCCCAATTTGTAGCTGCACTATATGTAACACAACAACTCTGGAAGCCTTAATGTAAACCCAAATCTTCTTGATAGCATCAGTACGAGAAGCTTCAGGTATACCACCGAGGAACTAGACAAGAGCTGGAGAAACAGGAACTACTTTAAGAATACCCTTCGGAGCAGCAGGTATACTACCACCAGAAGGTTTTGTAGCAGTAGACTTAGCGGCCGCCATTAGAGCTCTGCAACCTCTAAGAACCCTGGAAGAATACATTTCGTCTCTTTCTTGTCTAAGTTTCTCTATTTTTTTATTTTTTTATTTTTTTTATTTTTTTATTTTTTAAATGTGTTGTTTCTATAACATCACTTTTATCCATTGAAACAGAAGAAATACTATCGAGTTAAGAATGTTAGATAAAATTCCTATAACAATGAACAAACCAAACAGAAGCTTGAAGATAGTTAAGGGTTAGAAGAAACAACAACAGAGTTCAGAAAAACACACACACAGGAAGATGGGTGTCGCATGTTCAACAGACTGCCCTTAACTCGATATTTGTCGGGTACACCTCTAGAAAGAGTGTTGTTATACCACTAGTGAGGACAAATCGAATCCACGATAAAACCACCTGATACCAACCCAGCTAGCAAAAACTCGTTGGCCCGTTGCGAACTTAACAGCCGAATAAGATTTATAGAAAAATAAAACTACGTGCGCAAACAAAGCGAGAAGAGGGGAAAAAAGTCGTCAGGATAGTAGCTGCGACTGGGGTAAGGAAAAATGAAATTTTTCTTTTTCTTTTATAGGAAAATTTGAGAGAAGAGAATTAAATTATATTTATGAAAAATCTTTTTATTTAATTCTCATAAATTCCCATAAATAATAAAACGGTTTTTAATATTTATTATAGGAATTTAAAATAAAAAACCATTAAGTCTTGATAGGCACACGCTGGCACACGCTGCGCACACGTCGAGCTCAAGCCGGGCACTTGTCAGGCACATGCCAGCTCACGCAAAAACACACGTACGCATACGCAACCTCCGCAAGTCAGCGGCCGCGTGCTTCGGTGCGAAGCACCGCACATGTGTGAGTTTGCCCACTAGCCCATTCCCTTAGTCCATATCCAATACACAAGTTCTTTCCCTTAGGTGCAACCTTTGTGGTGATATGGATAGATTTCATCCTTGGTTTGTACAATGTGGAACTAACCAAGGGTTTCTCATTCGCTAAGAAGTGAAAAGTGGATTTATTATTTCCACCCCCAATATAGACTAGTGACCCTTTTATCCCATCAAAATAAATTAGATAACAAAACAATTTTTGGTAATAAATTATTTTTTAATTTTAATAGTAACTCCTTTTAAAACCTAGGTACGAATTAAGGGCATCGCCAAAATTTTCCAGCTAATTTTGTAAGACAATATTGCTACATGGTGGTGATTTTGCTCTTTATCCTTGCACAATAGTTGACCAATTGATAAGGAACCTATTGTGGACTATAACATGCTAATAAATCCGTGTTCCCACATTAGTGACCATATAAACTATTGGACTATTGTAGCACCTACAGATAATTGGCGGCATGACTGTCTGATAACATGTGGGCTTGCCACAGCCATCAGCTGTACTCGATATTTCCCTAAGAATTGGAAGAGAAGTTAACAAATAGAGGTGAAAATAAAGTTACGAACAGCTAGGAGGAAAAACCTAATTGAAATGTAAGAGTTCAGTGTAAATCGGTAAAGTGGAACACAAAAAATTAACAGGGCCTATGATACACAATTTGAGGGAGCATATGAGATAAGAAGAATAAAAATTCAACTAAAATCAATGTAACAAATTATTTGTAAATGCTGTCAATTCTCAGATCAAAACTAACAAAAGAGAGAAACAGATACTCATCGGTTTGAGGTAACCACCTATGAAGCGAAGAATGGAGAACGACCATAGGTGGTTGAACCTAAGATGACCAGCACATTATCGACCTGGGGTAAAGACGCCAAATCGAATGAATAATGTTGGTGGCCATTTTCCTCGTTTTCCAACCACAATAATTGACCACCTAGTAAGGTATCTATTGTGGACTACAACTTACCCGTCATATAATGGAGTGCAAAAAGGATTATATGCGACAGTAAAGATTCTGATATGAACCAAAAAGAAAAACTAATCTCTTAAATGAATCTAACATGCAAGAAACCAAATGTTGTGCACCATCTTTAATACCCTGTAAAACCAATCTGCAATTGGTATTACCCAAATATATGATAACACGGAGGCTTACTGCAGAATAATTCACTGTAGCCAAAATTTAAAATAAAGTTGGTCGAGAGGTAAAAAAGACAGATAAAAATAGCATCACAGATAACGGGGATGCAATAACTGAAGGCAAATGTAAGGGGTTGTTTTAAATCTGTGGACAGGGACATCAAAAGCTGGTAGAGCATACAATAAACAATTTGAGATTTAAGTAGGATATAGAATAGAGGTCAAGTTACTTTATCTCTTTCAGAATATTTTTGTTTCCGTTCTTTGTGCTGCTTGAAGTCCCTCCCCTTCGGCTCCTTATATAAAAACACATAAAATGCTTAGAACTCCTTATAGAACATAGGTAGGGAGTAAGGGCATACACCAGCATAAAATTTTGGTGGGGTTTGAAATAGATTGATTATACGTGATGGTGATTTACGGCAATTCCCAATAGTTGACAAATTGATAAGGAACCTATATCCGACTGTAACACACTCATAAATCTGTGTTCCAGCATTAACGACCACGTAAACTACTGGAAATTGTACAAACAACCCTACTCAAAACCATATTATATGTACTTAGTATTTTTCCGACAAAAGTTATGTCCATGAGTGTGCTCATGTAGCACCGTTAGATAATCGATGACATAAATTTCTAATATTCAGGTGTTAAGATTATGAGCATGCAGTGTTTTTAACATTACCCAAAATTTGGAATATAAAACTTTATAAGCATCTAAGAAAAAAAACCACTAAATCCAATAGAGATACTTACTGTATCTATTTGTTTCCGTCCTTTCTCCTACATAAAAACAGACACTGCTTAGAATTCCACTCAGAAGATGAGTAATATGTAGGAGTATGATTGGCAAGTTTTTTCCGGTAGCTTTTCCAACAGAATAAGTTTACCAAGGGGTGATGATCATCTTTTGGCTTTCGCCTACCACAGTAGCCTACCACCTTCTAACCAAGCTAGTGTGGACTATAATATATTGATAAACTTGTCCTCCCAGATCAGTCACCACACAAACTACTCCCGATGGTACTAACAACACAACTTCAAACATATATTTTGTATGTTTTAGTTGTTCGTAGAATTTTACAGCGATGAGTTTGCTCATGTAATACCGTCACATAATCAACTGCAAAAAGGATAATACAAACTGGAGACATTCCGATATGAATCCCAGAAAAAAACACCTCAACCGAAATAAATCAACCATGCTACAAACCAAATCTTGTACACCCCTGTAACACTAACCTGTAATTGTTCTTACCCAAGTATGTAATAACATGTAGGGTAACTTCATAATAATCCACTGTATTGGTGATATAAAAATTTGAAAGAAAAGGCTTGCTGATGAGATTTGTGGCTAAGAGCAAGCCACGTTCTAACTGTCCAGTAAAAAGAGAGAGTAATGAAGCTGTTATCAAAAGAGGTTTCTCATGATTCCACCAATGTCCCGTAGAAATACTACATCAGCTCCACAAAAAGCAATGTCTGATCAAGCAATGTCTACTTCTCGACATCATAATTTATACTTCTAGCACGAATGATATGATGTGTGAATCTGCAACTCATAAATCACAAACTTGGGAAAAACGCATAATTAGAATTTTTTTTTTTTTTTTAAATTTCATTCTTGTGTATGTGAAAACGTAATAGTTTTGTTACCCGTGTGAAGCATGATAACTCAAATGGTATTTTCAAAAGTATTTAATTCTTATATATTACTCTTCTGAGTTATACTTTCAAACAAAACAACGATGTCTTTATATAGGCGCTAAACAAAAAAAAACTAAAGACTAATAAATCCTATTAAAGCTACAAAAACTTTTGACAATTTATTTTCTCCATTAACTTCTAAATTTAAGACCCATTAAAAATAGATTTTAAGTTTATTCAACAAAACTCCCCTGTAAACTTAAATGCTTCTACCATCCACCATGCCGATCATCTTCTTGACTTTGTCGAAAAATACTTTCGGTAGCGGTTTTGTGAAGATATCCGCAACTTGATCCTGACTTGCCAGACGCACCAATTCCACACTTCCTTCCTTAATATGATCTCGGATAAAATAAAAATGAACATCGATGTGTTTGCTTCTTTCATGGTTCACTGGGTTCTTTGCTAACTCAATTGATGATTTATTGTCAACTTGAATCACGGTTGCACCTTGTTGCTTTAGCTCCATCTTGCTTAACAATTTTCTAAGCCATATAACATGACATACACACCAAGATGATGCAACATATTCAGCTTCACAAGTCGAGAGTGTCACGATCGGTTGCTTCTTTGAAAGCCAAGTAAATGCAGTATCTCCCATAAAGAACACATATCCCGCGGTACTTTTCCGATCGTCTATATCTCCGCACCAATCGCTGTCGGAGTAACCAACTAACTTGTAATCTTCTGCTTTTAAGTAAAACATCCCAAGTGACACCGTTCCATGGATGTACCGTAGGATTCGCTTCAACTCCTTCCAATGTGAATAAATCGGCTCCTCCATGAACTGACTTACAATGCCGACACTTAATGAAAGATCTGGTCTTGTGCATGTGAGATAGCGAAGACTTCCTATCAAACTCCGATATTTACTAGCATCGACACGTTCTCCTCCATCGAACTTTGAAAGTTTTGCACCTGGTTCCATTGGTGTTGAAACATGATTGCCATTTGTCATCTTGTACTTCTTCAAAATCTCTTTTGCATAAGTCTCTTGTGATACAAAAATACCTGTCTCTACTTGTCTAACCTCCAAACCAAGAAAAAACTTCATATAGCCCAAATCTCCATTCTTCTTTACGTAAAGAGCATGCTCATAGGGATATTGCTTGAACCCGTTCTCCTTAAAATATGAATCGATACGTGTATTTCATGCCCGCGGTGCTTGTTTCAACCCGTAAAGCGCCTCCTTTAATTTTAGCACCTTCTTCTCTTCTCCGACTTTTTTGTATCCGGGTGGTTGTTCGATGTAGACATCTTCTTCGAGTACACCATTCAAGAATGTCGATTTGACATCCATTTGAAATATCGGCCATTTGAATTGAGCAGCTTGTGAAATGAGTAATCGGATTGTCACCATTCTTGCAACAGGAGAAAATACCTCGTCATAATCGATTCCTACCTTTTTCCTGTATCCTTTCGCAACAAGTCGCGCCTTGTACCGTTCTATGTCGCCTTGAGCATTCATCTTTTTCTTGAACACCCACTTCACACCAATAGGCTGACTTCCTTCCGGCAATTTTGCTAGCTCCCATGTGTTGTTGCGGTCAATCGCCTTAATTTCTTCGTTCATAGCAGTTTTCCACTTCTTGTCTCGCATCGCCTTTTCAAAACTGATATTTTCAGCATCTTTCAAAGACATACAAGGTGTACCTCATTTGTTGAATCATACAAATCTTGCAAACTTCGCGTTTTGGGTTGTCGAGGTTCATCTTCATCATCAGTAGTTTCAGAGTCTTGATGTTTGCTTGTTGATGCAACGACGGATGATTCTCCAACTTTGATCTTAACTTCTGTCAAATTGTTCCAGTCCCATTCACTTGTTTCGTTTACTCGCACATCACGACTTACCATCACCTTCTTGCTTATTGGGTCGAGTATCTTGTACCATTTTGTCTTCTCATCATACCCAATAAAAATATACCTTTTTCTTTTGTCTTCAAGCTTCGTTCTTTGTTGATCCGGTACATGTGCATAAGCCATACTACCGAACACTTTGAGATGAGAAAATGTAGGCTTTTGTCCGCTTCATGCCTCTTGTGGCATTTGATCATCTAGCTTCACATGTGGACATCGATTATGTACATAGACAACACACTGCATGGCTTCTGCCCAGAATTCCTTTGGCATCTTCTTGCTCTTGAGCATTGATCGAACCATGTCGAGAATAGTCCGATTCTTCCTCTCGGCCACACCTTTTTGTTGAGGAGAGTATGGTGCGGTTAGAAATCTCCTTATGCCTTGCTCCTCGCAATACTCCATGAAAGTCGTCGAAGTATATTCGCCACCTCTATCAGATCGTATGGCTTTGATATGTTTACCAGTTGCCTTCTCCACCATCACTTCGAACTTTTTGAACACCTCGAATGCCTCAGATTTTTCTTTCAAAAAATAAACCCAAGTTTTCCGTGAGAAATCATCGATAAAGAAAATAAAGTACCTTTTACCGCTGAAAGATTCGGGGGTGATTGGTCCACATATGTCGGTATGAATCAATTCGAGAATATGTTTAGTTCGATAGTCTGCCTTCTTTTGAAACGAGGTTCTCGCTTGCTTGCCAAGCACACATTATTCATAAAATTCCATCATAGTCCATGTCCGGCAGCCCGTGCACCATGTTCTTCTTTGCTAACTTTTTTAGACCCCCATGATGTAGGTCCGCGACGTCTTGTCTTCTACGTTGAATCGTAAATATTTTTTCGCACGCTTCTCAAATTCAGTTTTTACATCCGATTTCTTCCCATCTCGACTCGAGCAACCAGACGCCCTTGCTTATCCTTCAAGTGTAATAACCGGTCTTCTAAGAATATCAAGTAACCTTTTTCCATGAGTTGCCCCAAACTCAAAATGTTGGTCTTGAGATATGGTACGTAATAAACATCTTGGATCGACCCTATCAAACCATCCTTTTGTAAGTAACAAACTGTACCTTGGCCTTTGACCTCCACCTTTGATGCATCTCCAAACGGTACATGACCATCTTCAATCCTTTGCATCTTTTTGAATAATTACTCGTGACCGCACATATGGTTGCTTGCCCCTGAGTCGAGATACCACAGAGTGTCATTGTTGATGTTGTCTTCATTTTGAGCCATCAAGAGAAAACCTTCATTCTCTTCATCTTCCAAGACCAGGTTAGTTGTTTCTTCCACCTTTTTATCGACTCGACAATCTTTTGATAAATGCCCCACTTTACCACAATTATAACATTTGTCGGAGTTGCAATCCTTCGCGTAGTGACCATAATTGTGGCACTTGTAGCACTCGATGTTGGAATAGTTCGATCAGACGCCTCTTCCTCGACCGCGTTCTCTTCCACGCCAGTTTGGTTGACTCGACTGTTCCTTCTCCTTATAGTACCATTCACGACTGTTGCGACCATTTAAACGGCTTCCACAGCCACACCCTCTACCTCGGAAATTTTAAGAATATAGTACCTTTTCATCTTTAATTGTCGCCTTGGTTTGAAGTGCTTGCTCTAGTATCTCCTCCTTCTTTTTCTTCTTACATTGTACGTGTGCTTCGAGAGAACCGGCAAGCTCATCGACTGTAAGCGTCGCAAGGTCCTTTGACTCTTCTATCGCGCACAGAACATTCTCAAAATTGTCGGTTAAAGATCTCAAAATCTTCTCCACAACTCGTGCATCAGTTACTGCTTCACCGTTACGATTAAGTTGGTTTACCACGGCTTGTACACGTGTGATATAGTCAGGTACAACTTCTAACTCCTTCATCTTCATGCTCTCAAACTCGCCACGAAGAGTTTGGAGACGCACTTGCTTAACTCGGTCGGCTCCTTTGAACACTTTTTCTAAAATGTCCCACGCTTCTTATGAAGTAGTTACACTGGCAATCTTCTCAAAGCCTGAATCGTCAACGGCTCGGAACAACATGTATAGTACCGCGTTATCCTTCGATCGTGTCTCTTTCAACGTCTTTTTTTGAGCCGCCGTATATCCCGTGGTATTTGTTGGTTCTTCAAAACCTTCTTTGACCATCTCCCACAAATCTTGAGATCCGAGAAGAGCTTTCATTTGAATGCTCCAGTTCTCATAATTCCCCTTCGTTAGTCGTGGTAGCGACATTTGACCCGTCACACTCGCCATTGGCTCTGATACCAATTTGATAACTCAAATGGAATTCTCAAGAGTATTTAACTCTTTTGTATTACTCTCTCTGAGTTATACTTTCAAACAAAACAACGACGCCTTTATATAGACACTAAACAAAAGAAAAACTAAAGACTTCCTATTAAAGCTACAAAAACTCTTGACAATTTATTTTCTCCATTAACTTCTAAATTTAAGACCCATTAAGAATAGATTTTAAGTTTATTCAACAAAGCATCACTTGCCTTTGCAAGATTGAAGTCGAGGTAACCTTTCATAAGCTTATGGGAAAATAGAAAGTTCCTCGGTATTCTAGCAATTCATTTGTACACTAATATGATTAGATTAAAAAAACACTAAACTATTACAACCACATTGTGTTAATGAATCTTTTTTTTTGTTGAAGCATGTGTTAATGGATCCTGAGGGATGGTCTATTATCTACAAATCTCTTTTAGTTGTCTCCCTCCCATATTAATCAACTATCATAAAAAAGACTATTTTTTTCGTAAACATATCCACAGTAGACCACCTTTTATAAAAAATGGATTACATGACCAGAATTAGGCAACCTTACAACAATGTCCGATCATCGATTAACTTACAGCAGTGTATATGTCCTTGAGTAGGAAACCGTAAGAAAACCACACAACGGCGCTCACTGTAAGGAAAAGCGATAGGTACAACGGCATAAATTCTACACTGTCTTTATAACTTTCCTATGTAAGAATAAACAACGATTGATGTTATCTCGCGTTAGTTAAAAATTAAAACTCATTAGGCCAAAAGGAATATATATTTGATGGTACTGTATAACTACTGAAGGTATTGATGGGATCTCTTCATCCTTACCATAATACTTAAAGGGACCGCAAATACACATACAAAGAAGGCAACATAAACCCATCCAAGGACAACGACACGGTTCAGTCCCTTTGACAGTATGAGAGTGAGAAGAAAAATCAAACAGATTACACTCAAATTCAAGAATAGCAGAATCTTAGCAGTCTGGATCTGCAAACAATCCATCATTACTTTACAATAAAGTACCCTCTTCATACGTTCTTTACTACTTCAACGCGTAAAAAAAATTCCAGGAACATTTAAAACTGTTGTGCAACCTTGTCGTCATAATTTGAATTGCAGTTTCAACATAAGTGGATTTTCAGTAAGTCTATCCAACATCAAATGAGTAAAAACTTTGTTCTTTTTGGGAAGTAATAGGAATGCTTACAAAGTGTATTATACATAACATCAATGTTTGCTATTACTATTATCGTAGATTAGGTAACATCATAGGTTCTTGTTGAAGTCATTATCCTACCCCATACTGTCATTTAAGATCAATACACTTTCCTAATGTCTGCATTCGATATAGAGGGAAGTTATTAGACTTCCAATAGCCGATTGAAGACTTCTAGTTGCACAAATAAACTGTAAATAGATGTCACCAAAACCCAAGCTTTCAAATGCGGTCTGTATGAACCACTCTGAATAACTAACACATTTTTCATTAAAGACACATGAAAGAATAATGAAATAAGGCTGAGATACAACTTCACCTTCAGCAAATAAGGGTGTTGTACGTTCCACAACAGATGGTAGTCTTTGTTTCCTTCTAAGAGGACTAATAACAACATAAAAACAACAAATATGAGAAGTAAATCTTCAACCAAAACCCATTAAAGCAAACAAAAGTTCTAGACTTCTAGCTACCAAGTTGAAAATGCTCAATCCAAGTAAATAAATAAATTTGTGCATATGTATTTATCAGGAAATTTCCGCAAGTTCACACTTCAAAGATATTTAAACAAAATAACAAATTCATAGGGTAGAAACTCTAAATTTTAACTATGTTGGATACATTTTGTTTATGCAGATGCCGGGATTTACACGCTATAAACTCACTAAGGTGCATAATACTTAACCATAACCTATTTTGTTCCATCCAAAACAACCTCATAAAATTAGAATCACTAAACACCACTACATTAGGTGGAACAGTTTTATCTCCAAATTTATCTCTGCAGTGGCATGCAAAGAAATCAAAATCACAATCATATGCAAAATCATAACAATGTCTGTTACTATCCTACCTAAATAAATACAGTCCACTCAGTAATTAGCACATACCGCATGTCATAGCCATTTAATTCTATACGTTCACATAAATAAATAGTCTCATCCCTTAAACAAATAGATGGTTATCTATTTTTTTAGACTGGTAAATGAGTATTGTGGCTGTCTTCAGTGTTTACAAAATCAGAAAGGAATTGTACCTTCCATTTCCTTTCATGCCTAATCATTTGAAAGGCATATAAAGACTTTTGAAAATCAGTTAACAATGGGGTGTAGAGAATTAAAAATGAGTTTCTTAAATTCTACCTTCTATTACCCGTTGTTTTGTACTGTGTCCCAACATCCTATGCATACTCCACACACAAAGTGTCTAATAATGTCTCAATTTTTGAAATCTAAGACCACCAAAGCCAAAAAAAAAACAAAGATAGCACAAAGGGAACTCAATTTTCTAACTGAAATTGGGTTAGTATTCATACACATAACCACACATGCTTCTAAAACAACAATTAGGTGCAAAAATACTAATCCAGTTTAGTTAGGATCTTCAAGATATGATATAGTTCCACTTGAAAGTCCAGCTTTTGTATATATATAGTATTCGTTCTTTTGTAAAATCCACTTCCTGCAAAATTCGACATTTGATCATTCACTTCCTCGGTAGTATTCTACGATCATGGCCAGGAACATTTTAAATGAGATATTCAGAAATTTCTCTAATAAATGAATAAATGCAGACTAAATACATATGGTTAACTCAATCCCAAAGGTTGCGATAAGCAATCATAAGCCTTTTCATCTTAGCATTACATTTTACCGTAGAGTTAGCCTCAGCAGTATCCTATATCCTGAAACAAATTAATAGAGTGAGCGACGACTTCCCTTCTGGGTCAAGAGATGCAAGACATTTAACTTATAACCATGTCGCAGTTATATAAACATATAAATTGGTATTGGTTCTAACTTTTAATGTTGCCCCCTTGTTCAGTCAGGTCATACTTCCTTATCTACAAAATATACACAATTAGTAAAACAAAATAACGAAAAAAAAAGTTAAGTAATTTCAAGGATCAAAAAACTACCTGAAGACCACAGCTGGTACTGTAGTTAAGACTGTGCTTTATCCAGTGAGATGGTTTTGCAATGGCGAGGTTCTGGTACTTCTCCAGAGGTGATGCTTCATTCACCATAAAAAGCTGTATAAATATTTAAGGTAACAAAAAATAAATTACTTATTCCCATAGCTATAAGAAAAAGTTATGGGAATACTTTTCATTCAATGTCATAGATCATGTGATCCTCCATTTCAAATTCACTATGTTTTTCACCTATTTTGGAAATAGGTGGAGCATTTGGAGTTCCTAAGTCTTTTATACATCTTGGTGTTACTTCATTTCGAGGACGAATTACAATTGACGATAAACAAAAAATCAAAAACTATACACCAGAAATGATCTAATCAAATCGACAAACAAAAATTAAATTCAACTCATAATTTAATAAACCACGTTGTGAGCGAAGAATACCTTGCACTGTGAAGTTGGCTTTACTACAGTTTCCGGCAATATGCATTTAAAATAGAGGAGGATTTTAAGTTTCTTCATACTCCTTATCTACTAATACGTTTTAGGTGCTAATTACCCGCTCCACTTACACGATGTGTTTTTTGCTGGTCATTCCAATCACCCATACGCTTGTTTTCATTGAGTTTTATTCCCATGCCTTTCAAAAGATGGAGTCTCCAGTCGATTTTTTAACTAAATAAAAGTATAAAACATAAAACATTGGTAGACCTTAGATATAAAAAAAAATAATAAAAAAAATCTAGTACCTGCAGTCTTGCTAGCTCATTTTTGAAATTTTCCTTATAAAAGTTGTTCCTGAATAAAACTAGTGGTAAGATAAATGTTCACAGGGATGCCATATTGTTACCAAGAGATCAAAATAAATACGACGATTTAGGTGGATCAAAGAAACTCTTACCTGCTTACAACATTAGGTGCTCCACATTAGTACTGTTGAAGATATTCCCGACACAATTACTGTTGCAAAGTCCCTCTCTTAAAAATTTACTTGTATTACAGCTCCCTAAGATCCAACAATAAAAAATAGTCTTTCATTTAACCAAATTTTATATAATTGAAATTCTGCAGACTTGTTGACGAAGATAACTAATTGATCTCATAGTGAAAGCATGTCACCTTTCGATTGATCACATACATTAAGAGGAAGGCAAACACTAATAGGATGCACCCATAATGATTAAGAAAGATAAACTGCCCAAAGTATCAATGTCAGAGTTCTTTTTCTTTAGATTTACTCTTCTGCTGGTGGAACCACCCAACGACCATGATCTTTTATCATCTAAATCAAAGCGCCGGTTGTATGTTCCATCTAGGTTCCTCCCTGCATCACCATCTGCAAACAATAACAGTTACACAGTTAAAGACAAAACTGGTTAACCATTGATAAACATACATATGCGACCACCCCACAAACTTCCCATGCCCCATAAAAAAGTATAAAATCTAGGATTACCATTGTAAATGGTGAGTTTTTGATAAGGGATAAAATTGTAAAATCGCCATTCTGCCTAGTTGTAGGAACATAGAAATATTCGCACATATTTGTATGCATACTTCTGACTTCACCTTAAAACACAAAATATTGTATTCCTCCTTATATTCTACAGGCGAATTGAGGATACAATCTATACAAAATACTACAGGCATTCCATGCTAAAAATATAGTTTATAATTTCTACATAATAAGTCTCAAGCTCCTAGATGGGTGTCCCACTAGTATAGAGCAAACTTGAGTCTTTTTTGAATAACTGCAAACATTCTAAACTGGCCCCGTGGCCTCCTCAATACTCACAATATTTATACCATATCGAACTAGTCTCAAGTTGCATAAAATTCCACGACTGAATTCCTTGAACTTGTCTCGAGTGCGCATTGATGTTCTGGTAATATCTACTAACTCATGAATAACTAATGTTCAAACCCTGAAATACATTATAGCTTAATGTTTTTATTCGCAACGAATGCTCCTCAAATTGCTCCTCTGAGCTTAAATGTGTTATCATAGCACTTTGCTTAAATATAAGCCACAAATAATGTGCCACTCCTCTCAGATACGCCACAATCAAGAACAATGCCATAAAAGACGCATTAAACCTCTCAGCTAGGCTAACCCTAGCCTTTTCTCATATTAGCACCAAGATAGCATTAGCTATTTAGCTTAGCACAGCATTGGCACCAGTTAGCCACAATAGCGCCAAAAGTGCTAACTTTCCTGGCACTGAAACTTAGTTCCTGAGAAACGCTAAACAATAAAAAATAGTTTTCGCTAAAATATTTTATCCTAATAAGGCCTTAGCCAACATATCATAACCTTGGCACCTAAATCCTAGCACCAAAGTGTTAACCCTAATTTACGCGCCAAATGCTTAACCATAGTATCCAAATGCGTCACAAGGTATATGCACCTCCAAAGCTGCGTCCTTAGCTCCGTGACGTCCTTGCCAGCTCTGAGATACCCTTGCCAGCTCCGAGACGCCCTTGCCTAGCTCCTTGACGCCCTTGGTTCCTAGCCAAGTTCATATACGCCCTTGGCTTCCCCTTAACGCCTATGGCCTCCGCGTCCCTAGCCTTGGCACCCTTGCCTCTCTCCGTGGCGCCCTTTTTTGGCTCTGTGACCCCCTTGCTTACTCCGTGACGTCGTTGCCTTGGCTCCCTTGACTCTTATACACCATAGCTCTTCTGCGTCCCTTGACTCATATGCGCCATAGCTCCTATGCGTACCTGGTGGCTATCCCAGCATTTCCCAACATCTTATGCATCACTAGCAAGCTTGGCGTATCACCTAGCTCATATGCGTCTTTAGCCAAAGGCTAGCGCGCCCCATAGTGGTTAATACGTCTCTAGCTTCTCTGACATGCCCCATAGGGGCCAATACATCCCTAGCGTCCTCCATGACTTGGCCAATAGGTCTCAATCTCTAGTATGCATGTTGGCCTAACATACTCATACTTAGCGACTTAACTACACGTACGTTAATGCTAAAACCTCGGTGTTAACTATACAATTGAAGTGCTAACTTCAAACGTCCTTGGTACTAGCTTCCTAGCCCTATTAAAATTACTATTTACCATAATATGTGCATATTGGTCTTACTCCTGAGACGTTAGCATATTAGCCTTTTTACACTAAAAGAGCTAAAACATTCTTAATTGCGCTAAGTAGCTAGTGTTAGTTTTGCTAGCTATTTTCCTCAGAAATACGTCTCTCTTCTCAATATGAGTCCTATATTGAGTCTTATATGAATTCCAGCAGGTCTCCTTGCTCAAGAAGCCCTACAACATTTGGCCTCAAATGCCTCTCAGACTTACGATAAGTCGCTTTTGAGCTAATACTTAGCTATTAAATATTCCATGTTAATTTCAAACAAGTACATGACCATTAAAATTCCCAGATTCGACATTAATCAGTTTGGATATCAATCCAGTGAGTCGCACAACTTACCTCACTGACTTAGCAGTTCATTTGACTTGACTTGACTTAATCAAAATCATAGTGGCTTATAACTCCATTATTTCCACAAGATATTAAATACAACGTAGGGGGATTCTCATTGGGGTATTTTTCTGGCGGTCTGCGACATCGTGGATGGTTACACAACCTCCATGAACAAGAAGGTAACAAGAATTGGGCGGTTACAGAGAAGTTGGGTGGATGAGGAGTAGTGGTCAGACAGGTCTTCCCTACTTTCCGGGCACCACCCCACTACAATCTCCACAATCATCACTTCTCCACCTCTTCCTAACTTCTACGACTTACGAGAATATCAGTGCGTCCTCTTCGAACTATAAATAGATGATTATCATCTATTTGAAACAAGGAAGAAACATACAACAAAACAATCAGTCTGAAGAAACCAAAAAAAACTCACAGAATTAGCGATTCCTCTACGGAGAATCCATTCTTCTTCACACACTATTGATATTTCACAACCTTCTTTGCTTCCCTCCCTTAAGACCTACCCAAATCCTTTCCATCTTTGTAATCAAAGCACGATGTGAACGGCCATTTCTTGGTTTAGGCTCGTCCTGATCTTGATCTCTCGAACCTACTTGAAAGTACCACTTTACAGTACATTTGTTTTCACCCTAAAACAACCATTGACATCATTTCTTAAATCACCTTCAAGATTTTCAATCCATAATCGAGAAACAAACTTGAGATCAAATATTTTTGACTTTATTCTGTTTATGCGATGATTTTGTAAAAAGGGTATTTATTCTCCTTAACCGATGATTTTTTAAAGAATTAAAAGAAGAAACGTATACAACCGCCATAAAAAATTTCGGAGGGCCAGCTGAGGTGCAAAACTGTATGAGTATCCATCAAGATTACGTACTGAAAAACTATGATAACATGAATGGAATAGAGAAATAAGAATAACCCGTACACTGACATTTGTATCCACGTTCTCCAAATCGGCAAGGTGCTCAGCAAGCTCTATTTTCTCTAATTTTACTACTTCTGGTGTAGTATTCCCATTGTTCCCTTCCTTGACTGAAGCCGAGGCCATTGCAGTGGAAATTTTTCTCTGCAACTATTGAGATTCTTCGTTGGTGTTATCAGTCAAGACCTTTGTAAGCTATATTTATTGGAACATTCATTTTTCTTCTCAGGTCCAGGTAGTGAGTTAACATCTATGGGAGACCATGTTGTCATCCTATGAGGCCAATATAATGAAAAATAAAATTTGAAATAAAACTAACAATTAACAATAATATAAAAAGAAACGGAAAAAGAAAGGTACATAGTCTATTTATACACATAATAATCACACACACGTATAGGAAACACTGTATTTAACAAAATTAACGTCATAGTATACTCAACGAGTACTATGATTTATCCCAAGGATATTTCACATTCAATCGCTTTCCTACTTTCTCTCATTTTACTAAAACTTTATCCATTTTAATAATTTCTACAAAAATCTGTAATACATATTTGTTAATATATAATACAACAAAATGCGACCTTAGGCAAGGGGATGAGTGACTTTCCTTTCTTCACCATCTGATGTACTAAATTACAGCTAATTATAGAATGTTAGTCTTCAAATACAGAAGCCACCATAATAATCTAGAAATGATTCCATATAATATATAATGACAGCTATAAATATGTCTCCATTTTCTGTTTTTCCCTCAATCGAACTTTCCACCAAAAGTTTATTTGAAAACGATCTCAGGCTCAGAGGCTTCCAGAATCATAATTTATAGACTCTTATATTCCTTTATTTATTATGGATAAATTAGAGACTGTTAAAAGAGAGGGTTATCTATACATACCAGTTACTGCATCATTTCTTCCGAACTCATCACCATTTTGAGCTACATCGCTAAGAGAAACTGGAAGAACCTTCCAGAGCTACATCGCCAAGGGCAACTGGAAGAACCTTCTAGAATGATCATCAGCAAATTTTTGACCTTCCTCCTCAGAGAAAACATGCGGAACCAAGATTTTAACACCAAGGATGCAAGTATTAAGTATTGTTTCTACCGTAGTGTATTAGTTTTTTTTTTATCAAAAACTTCCATTTCACTACCAAGGACAGTCAAAGTAACAATTTAGACAACTAAAAGATGCACAAATTATGTGACATGGAAAATAAAAATAAACCACATAAAAAATATGTAAGTATTGAGTATCATGGAGAATGACCATTCGTAAAAGCAGGAAGTGCAAAACCATACCCTAAAGAGGAGAGACTACATTCTATTAGAGTATTAGCACTAAGTATGAAAAATCTAAGTGTCTCCAAAAATGGATTGACTACCATATGACATTGAAAGAGTAGTGCCATTTTCATTTCATAAAACTATGAAAGTGATACTCTTAATACTTCGATATGAGTTATTAAGCTGGCGCAATTGATCCCAAATGATAAATTAACAAAAGTTAATGGCACATAACCAATAAGGTAAAGGTTTCCGGAATCCCAAAATATATCAGAGTATGTGGTTCCATAAAAATCCTATTGTCAAAGAAATCTCAATCAAGCAAGCCTATACTTCAGAGTATGGTACAAATCCTACCCTTGAAAATAGGTCCTGGACGGCTTATTGACATACAAAGTCATTAATATAGGAATTCATGAAATCTCGATTAGAAAAAGGCTTCTGAAATCTCGTAATATATCAGAGTATATGAGTTAATAACAATAATTTTCAATATATCAGACAAAGTAAAGGTGTATAATGAAATTCCACGAAATTATTTTAACACTTACAGAAGAAAAATGGTAGTAAAAGAAAGACATGAGGTTTTCTTAAGGAAAACATAGGAGGCAAAATTGAAGCAACTTCTACAAATAGGAAAATAAAACAAAGAGATGGCAAGCTTTTAGCTGAAAACTTCAAGGAAAAAATAATATGTACCGAGACGACACACCGTACATATAAGGATATTATGGTACAAAAACAGTAATTATATAAGCCAGACCCAAAATAGTATTTGATATGCATTTTTTGTGTCAAACTTGTATGAATCCTAATATCACAATGACACATTAACTCTTCAACTACTCACCCATATATACAATGCAAAGTCTATATTATTTCATACTAAAGTATATCAGTATTAGTATAGTATTCTACTACTTATAATTACTTATATCCATTCATAAGGGAATTCAAGCCTTTCTAATTCTCTAGTGTGCAAGATTTATACAACACAAACGAAGGAAGGTGGAGCTACCTATGAAGTGTATTTGATATAAAATGTTATAATATGTTCAAACATGAATTATTAAGAAATTAGAAGATTAATCTGCAGTCTTGTACAAAATTTAAGTCTTAAAAGCAAATCTAGTTTTACTATAGTTTGACATCCATTAGGTTTAATATACAACTTCTAAAACGCATCAGCCTGAACTTTAACCTTGTCAACTCCACCGATAAATATACTTGTGACAGACAAAGTGATGCAGGGGTATTTTTGTTCCACGAAGTTACACTTAAATCTTGATGAGCTTATTGACTAAATATTACCAAGCCATCCCCTTTTCATATCATGTTGCATTTGTACATGAGACACTATCATAGTAATGTGAAACTGAAGCAGTACAATGAGCAACATGAAGAACAATGACTGATTAAAAAAAATTAATATGAAAAGCATACACAAACATGATAAGAACAAGATATATTAATATGTGGAGCCAAACAATTAAGCAACAACAAAATACATAAATTGAGATAATACATTTTAGATTTCCCAAACTAATTAGAGCCTGAACTCCAGAAACTGATGTTCTTCAATCGCATGAATCAGTTCCACAGCTTGAAATTTGAAGCTTGATATTACAAGTAAGCTTTGAGAAAGTCGGTTAGGCCTTATTCAATGATTCCCTTATCACCTAAAATATCAAATCAGAAAAGAGATTGGTAATCCATGAACATGTAATTTTACCGGATTTAAATTTAGTACTTTATCAAATTTAATTAGCGTATAAACTTAACTTTGTAATGAAAAAAGAGACTGTAACCTTTTATATTTAAATATCAACATCATCTCAGCATAGGAACTTAACCAATATACATGGGGCAAGATCAAGAGCATATGAAAGAAAGCTTGATTGAAGACAATAATACTTGGTTTGAAACAGATTATATTGAAGTTATTGATTTTATTTACCCTGATAGCGTAAGCTTTGTCACCATTCTCGTTGATGTAGCTAATATACATCTACATCTTCCTTGAGTGATTAATTAATTAAAGCCTGCTAAAACCCTAGGACTTTTAAGCCTTTGATCAATTGGATATACCAAAACCGGATGAAAAAGTAGAATTAAGAATTATAAAAAGCTTACCCGGCGTTAATCTCAATATGTGGCAACAATTCAAAAAAAACATTACTCGTTAGATGATCAACAATAACACAACAACAAAAAATGGCTGGTGATGAAAAGAGAACCTCTAATCAATTCTTGTGATGAATAATCTAAGAGAGTGAAGGAGAAATCAAACAAAAATAAATCAAAAATAACATATCCTAGGGTTTGCGTTATCGGAGAACAAACAGGGAGCTAAAAAACCAACCAAGTCTGGTACTTCTCGATTAGGAATGTGTTTTAGATAAGGGAGAGTCGAGTAGAGAAGGGTCAGGGGAATGGTAGCCAAAGTAAGGGCGAGGGGTTAGCTTTGGTCCCGAACCACATCATAATCTCTTCCGTAAAAAAATAATAAAATCTCGGTCGTAGATCACGGATTCAACAGACGGATATATACTTTTATTTATATACTATGATCCAACGGACGGCTATATATCTTACAAATCGACCGATCCATGTCATAGGATCACAATTTAGACGGTCGTATATATCCGGCTACATTAGCACCCTTGTTCCTTATAATATAGACCAGTAAATGACTCGTGCCATAACGACACGGACTCTGGTTTGTTATCTGTATCACTGATTGTCAGTTTCTTAACTTATTTAAATTATTCCTATTAATGCTCATATAGATTAATTGTAAGCCACTGGAGAGCTAATACCCATCGTCAAATTACAACAATATGCATTAAATAATCCCTACTTGTCCAAACACCGTAGTACCCAAGTGTAAAAATGTAAGAATCACATTAGTTTGGGTTTCAGAGTACTCCCGAATCACATTTACTTTTAAAAGTTTTTTCTTCAGAAATAACTTGGTAGTTCCATATCTCAGTATCCCAGTTGTGGTTAAACTACCATCTCTCTTAAGCAACATATGAAAGCTTCTTCCTTAAATTATTATATAATGAACATGTTGACAAATGAAGACAACTATAAATCACAATGTAATATGATAAGAAACTATTTCTGCATTTTTTTATACTGGTACGTAAGAATTATGATGTTGGAGTTAAATTCAGGTTATGGGTATCAACACCCAACGATCTCACCACTCCACTGGCAAGACACATGTATTACCATCATAGGGCTACTCCTAGACAATCTCAAAGTAATTCTATAACCAAACATAACAATATGGTTCAAAGTTGAAAGATAAAATAACTGCTCACAACTCGCTAGGCCTCTGAAAGAAATGAAATCTAGGAATATACTCTACCCAACTGGGTAATCTTTGTAAGCAGCTTAGAATGTTATTTTTAGACCAAAACCTTAACTTGAAATTCGTCCTAACTACAATTAATATGGAAAAGATAAAAAAATTACATAATGCTGAATAATTTATTCTATTTTCGGTTTAACGAAACATGATTATACCAAAATTTTGTAAGCTAATACATCATAAACTCATCATCTTGGTTATAAATAAAGAAGATAGAAATGAAAGATAGAGAGAGAATACGGGGACTTGACTTCCCCTGATATTATTACCCATTCGAACTATAAATTCTTTCAACATATAAATTTATTTTTATTTTATGTATTTATCGACTCAAAGGAAGAAAATTATTAGAAGTGTAAAGTGTGGGTCTGGAATTCGAGAACTTAGTAACCCCGGAGTGATAAACTGAAACTAATCCTATAAAATCCATAATTACTTGTGACGGGAAACATTCCTTAATATTTCAGCTGCTCTCATTATCCAAGTGGAACGCGTGAATCGAAGTTCTCCTATTCCTGTATGATTAAATTCATGTTTTGATTTATATTTCAATAACTAACCCCTTCCCCTGGTCACAACTTGGCAACTCATCTTGGCATGCAAACTTTGTAGAATGGTGCTGATCCAACACCTAGAAACATTGAAAAGCCTAGAGTTATGGAAGACGTACCTGACAAAGTCGAACCATGGGAATAGGCTGAACTTGTCAATCTTGTTAATGTCGAGTTGTTTTGATGCCAGATAGTGCAGACTCCTCGATAAAGGTATGTTACTTCAATTGTTTTTCAAGGAAAATCCATCTTATATAGTTTTAGGATTAAAATACTTCAAAATTTTCTTTCCCAGGTTGTGCAGCTATTAGAGAAGAAAACTCAAGTGTGCCTGATGTCTTTTAGAAATTGTGGTAAAAGATTCGATAATCAGACTTGTGAAGATTTGATTTTTAAACCTAATTTTTAATACTAAAAATCAAGAAGATTAAATTAAAATTGATTTAAGATTATGAAAAGAACTGAGACTAAGGATTCCACCATTAGCCAATTTTTCAAGTGATTTAGTATTAATAATTATCTTGCAACTCATACATTCAATTGATTCTAAATATTGACAAAGTTAGATTTTCAAATTAATAGTTGTAAATCAAAAGTATACATCAATAACCCTAAACTAAGCGTGGCCCATCAAAAGAAAACACAACTAATTGATAAAAA
>JAJJMC010009062.1:1550619-1596644 GCA_023531435.1 Papaver californicum
GCAAAAATTAATTAGATAAAATATACCACTTTATTATTCGAAAAATGGCTTCCTCCATTGGCTCAACAATGGGGTTTAGCTCCTCATATTGTAAACACTCTCAAAATATGCATTCATGGCTCAAAAATGGTTTACAAAGATGAAAAGAGCGAAAATTGTGTAAAACACGGAGTTTGCAACAGTGTAATGGCGTTGCAGACAACTGTTTTCACTGTTACAGAAGAGAAAGTGTTTCTGTTGAAGATAAACGTTGATGATGTGAAGATATTCGTTGCAGATGGGTTGAAGAAACCTTCACAACTGAAGATAAATGTAGCAAAAGAGAAGATATTCGTTACTGTTCAGTTGAAGAAATCGTCGTCGTATCCTTGTTCTTCACGTTCCGTAGCAACAATATTTTTTTTCCTGTTTTTTTTTTCGGCCTCCCCTCTCTGCGTTTTTCTTCGATCTGTTGGGTTTATATAGTCTTATTAAACCTTGACAACCTTTCCTAATCGATAAGGACTAAAGAAATCAATCCCAAACCAACTCCAAATCATGTTAATCCGAATCAGAGAAGAAATATGTTTTCCGCCCAAAAGATGGATTTTCCAGCTTGATTTAAGGCAACAAACTCTTATGAATGACGTGATTAATTGTTTCTCCAACTTGATAGCTCGATAATCTTCTAATCCAAGTAAAGAAATCCCATAAAAATCGTACTTCAAACAAATCAGAAACTCTCTCTCGGGTGAAAAGAACTTCCCGTCATTTTCAAATTTGTAACAAAGAAGGGGTGCCCCTATCCAATAGCTGGGCGCCTTTATTATTTTCCTTGGGTTCCTTTCTCGGGTGCTTTTATCACTTTTTGAGCCAATTTTTTCCACAAATATTTATTTTCCCAAAAGACCCACAAACACATAAATCACACAATAAGTATCAATCGAGCATTAACAGTATAAATAATTGAGGACAAATCAGACACAAAAATGTGTTTATCGAATACCCAGACTTACTATTTGCTAGTCCTCGAGCAAATCTAATCTAAAAATAAAATAACAATCCTAACTCACTTTTGCAGGCATCGCGATTGCACTTAGCGTGTGCAACAAGCCTTTAAACCCATAGGTGTCCCTATCGGACGAGTTTTAGTCTCGTGAGGGTTTACAAAAGGTATACCCACAAAACATTCTACTCCAAACCCTAGCTATATGTGAACGATTGAGGGTAAACACTAAACAAGCTATTTAGTTGGCATACTAAATTCTTCGACTATAAGAGTCATTACCATATATGAGTCCAATTGATGTACACGAGTTTGCACTCAGCATACTAAAATTCATATATAAGAAAACAAAGATCTAGTTAGATAGTCGTTCAACCACGATACTCAGAATCTATCAAAGTACAATCACATGAAAATATTTAGAAGATGGATATAGATAATATGAAGTTTGTGCATGTTAATTAAGGTGAACGATGTTTCCCATATCTGTCTGAAGGTCAGTGCAGGATGAACCCTAATGGATTGAGATACGCTCCCATTGGTCTTATTCCTTATAATAATATCGACTCAGCTGGTATATACAAGAGTCTGATTTATTGAAAATAAAACAATGATTTATTATTTTCTTAAATGTACTAACAACATGATTGGATCAAATGAATCCAAGCGCATGTTCCTTATCAGAATCTTATATGATAGTTCTCATGGATCCTGCGTTCCACGCTTGCTTACTCGATGGAGACAAGGAGAACACACACATATTGTTATCAAAGTGTCAATACTCGATTTTTTATTATTTTTTTTGTAAATAATGATCTAAATACAATAATGAGGCTTGATCTCAAACTCTACTCCATCCTGGCGGTGATAACAATTCGATATTGGTGCCCCACCAAACCACTTAGAGAAACACAAAAAATTACAAAAATAAAAACAGAAGGTGATATGTCCGAGATAGACTCTGAGATATGGTGACGACTATCATGTTATTTCTAACTCCTGAACTCTGTCTTTTTATGAATAAACCATTTAATTGGGCACACCAATTCCTATAGAAAAATAGCTAAGTTTCCATCTACCTAGAATGGTTAGTGTCATCCTGAATTTTTCACAAGTTTCTAAATTTTGGAGTTTTATTATTGCACTAAAAAGTTTCTCCCTTACCCCCAAACTTAAATCAAACAGTGTCCTCAATGTTTCAAAATAAAGAGCAGTACCAATAGATAAGTAAAAAGAGGTAAGTCAGAAAGATAGTACCTGGGTGAAGCGTAACAATCCTTCTACGGAGAATAAAACAGAAAATAAAAACCTAAAAATGAATAATAAAAACCTACAAAAATCTACTAACTTACAAAAACAACCTTGGTGGTCAATTAAAGTAAACAGGGTCCTCCAGAGGGACCTACTCAACATCACCTGTAGAAAAGGCTCTAAAAATGGTTTCAATCTCTGAACGTTAACCTTGAAAGGATTTCTACCATCTTGAGTCTCAATCTCAATAGCACCATGAGGAAAAACAGTGCGAACAACAAAAGGACCGGTCCACCGAGAGCGTAACTTCCTGGGGAATAGATGCAAACGAGTATCATACTTTAGAACTTTTTGACCTGGAGAAAATGACTTTCTTAAAATATTTCTATCATGCACAAGTTTAATTTTGTTCTTATACTCCCTAGCACTATCATGTGCATCTTTCCGAATCTCTTTCAACTCATTGAGCTGGAGCTTCTTGTGAGCTCCTGCCTTGTCAAGTGAAAAATTAAACTGCTTTATAGCCCAATATGCTTTGTGTTCTAACTCGATGGGCATGTGACATACCTTTCCAAAAACTAGACGATAAGGTGACATTCCAATGGGGGTCTTAAGCGCAATACGGCAAGCCCATAAGGCATCAGTAAGCCTCAATTACCAGTCTTTCCTATTAGGATTAACTGTTTTCTCAAAAATATGTTTAATTTCCCTATTGGAAATCTCTACTTGTCCACTAGTCTGAGAGTGATATGGGGTAGCTACTTTGTGAGTAATGTCATATTTCTTCATCAAGAGACTAAAAGGTCTGTTACGAAAGTGTGACCCTCCATCACTAATTATAGCTCGCGGTGTACCAAAACATGCAAATATGTTATCATTTAAAAACTGGACCACAACCTTGTGGTCGTTAGTTTTACACTAAACCGCCTCAACCCATTTAGATACATAGTCTACAGTGACAATGATGTAAAAATAACCAAAGGAATTAGGAAAACGACCCATAAAATCAATGCCCCACACATCAAAGACCTCAATAACTAAAATAGGGTTTAAAGGCATCATATTTTTACGGGAAATGGCTCCTAAGCAACAGAGTAATTGTGGGTGTCTTTAAGCAACGAAAGACAATAGAATCCACACTACAATATCTTAGCAGTAGTCTTCTTAGTACTAAAATGACCTCCACAAGCATGATCATGGCAAAAGGAAATAATACTGGACTGGTCACTCTCAGGTATATATCTCCTAATAATCTGGTCTGGCCAATACTTAAATAAATAAGGATCGTCCCAAAAGAAATGTTTTACCTCGGCTAAAAACCTAGAACGATCTTGTTTACCCCAATGTTGAGGCATTCGACCAGTAATAAGATAATTCACTATATTCGCAAACCAAGGTAATTGGGAAACAAATAGTCATTGTTCATCAGGAAAATTATCTCTCACAATAGGAGAATCATCAGGGGAATCCACAACAAGTCTAGATAAGTGTATGCTACTACATTTTTTCGCACCCTTTTTGTCTCTAATTTCTAGAGAGAATTATTGTAACAAAAGGATCCATCTAATCAATCTAGGTTTAGTATCCTTCTTGGACAAAAGGCACTTCAAAGCAGCATGATCAGTAAAGACTATAACCTTAGAACCTAAGAGATAGGATCTAAACTTGTCTAAGGAAAAAACAATGGCTAACAGTTCCTTCTCTGTGGTGGTGTAGTTCAGTTGGGCATCATTTAGAATTTTGCTGGCATAGTAAATCACATAAAGTAATTTTTTTTCACGCTGACCTAACACAACACCGATAGCATAATCTGAAGCATCACACATTATCTCAAAGGGTAGGTTCCAGTTAGGTGCCTGGACTATGGGGGCGATAGTTAGTAAGGTCTTAAGCTTCTCAAAAGCCTTTAAACAAGCATCATAAAAGACAAACTTAGCATCTTTTGCAAGCAGATTGCAAAGAGGTCTAGAAATCAAGCTAAAATCCTTAATGAATCGACGATAAAAACCTGCATGCCCTAAGAATGAACTAACATCTCGTACAGTTTTGGGAACCTGTAAATTCTTAATAAGGTTAACTTTGTCTTTGTCTACCTCTATACCCTTAGAAGATACGATATTCCCTAAAACAATTCCTGATCGAACCATTAAATGGCATTTTTCCCAATTAAGCACTAAATTCTTTTCCTTACATCTAGTCAACATTGATGTCAAATGATGCAAGCACTCATCAAAATATGACCCAAATACTGAAAATCATCCATAAATACCTCTAGAAACCTATCTACCATGTCAGAATTATGTTCATCATACAACGCTGAAAAGTAGCGGGTGTATTACACAATCCAAAGGGCATGCTTCTATACGCAAAGGTACCAAAGGGACAGGTAAAAGTGGTTTTCTCTTGGTCTTCTGGGGCAATAACAATCTGATTATAACTAGAAAAACCATCTAGCAACAAT
The DNA here is from genome assembly GCA_023531435.1 of Papaver californicum. Taxonomy (NCBI): domain Eukaryota; kingdom Viridiplantae; phylum Streptophyta; class Magnoliopsida; order Ranunculales; family Papaveraceae; genus Papaver; species Papaver californicum. The sequence continues at coordinate 1,555,317 of JAJJMC010009062.1, forward strand.
AATGGCTATGTCCATCTAATCTCTCAAGCATTTGGTCGATAAAAGGAAGGGGAAAGTGGTATTTCCTTGTGACCTTGTTCAATTTTCTATAGTCAACAAAAACACGCCACCCAGTGGTCACTCGGGTTGGGATTAACTCATTGTTATCATTCTGGACTACAGTGATACCTGATTTCTTTGGAACAACCTGAACGGGGATGACCCACTTACTGTCTGAGATAGAGTAGATAACACCCGCATCTAACAACTTAAGCACCTCAGTTTGAACTACTTCTTTCATGTTAGGGTTAAGTCGACGATACATCTCTCTAGATGGTTTAGTATCAATCTCTAAATGAATCTGATGCATACACACAGTAGGACTTATACCCTTAATGTCTGTTATGGTCCACCCTAAAGCTTCATTATTGTCTTGAAGCACGATCACTAGCCTACTTTCCTGGTTACTATCCAAGTCGGAGGCTACAATCACAGGCAAAGCCTCAGATGGGCCTAAATACACATACTTTAGAGTATCTGGTAGTTGTTTAAGGTCCAACTTAGGAGGCCCTTCTAGAGAAGGAATTAGGATAGACTTAGAAACCAGTAGTGGTTCTAACTTAGGTTTCCATCCATTACTAGTTTCTATCAAAGGGGCTGAATCTAACAAAGCATTCACCTCATTAATCACACTATCATCATCAAAATAAAACCCAAAGTTGGCTAGGCATTTCTCTAATGGATCTTCTAACAAAGTGTTTGGTAATGACTCCTGAACTAATGTTCCAATCATATTCACCTCTTCAATGCACGTGTCATCCAGCTCAGGTGGTTGCTTACTAAGATTGAAAATATTCATCTCAATAGTCATATTACCAAAAGATAAGTTCATAATACCATTTTGACAGTTAATGATCACATTAGATGTAGCTAATAACAGGCGACCTAATATCACAGGTATCTGATTCTCTGGGTCAGGGACAGGTTGGGTATCAAGGACAACAAAATCCACAGGATAAATAAACTTATCGACCTCAATAAGAACATCCTCTATGACACCACAAGGAATTTTTACAGACCTATCAGCATATTGTAGTGTTATCTAAGTAGGTTTCAAATCACCAAGTCCTAGATGGAGTTACACATGGTACGGAAGTAAGTTCACACTGGCTCCTAAGTCAAGTAACGCTTTCTCAACACGGTAGTTACCTATTGTGCAAGAAATGGTTGGGGAACCTGGGTCTTTGTACTTAGGAGTTGTATTGTTCTGGATAATTGAACTCACATGACTAGCTAAAAAGGCTTTCTTTTGTATACTAAGCTTTCGCTTTCGCGTACACATATCCTTAAGGAACTTGGCATAAGTAGGAATCTGCCTAATTGCATATAATAATGGGAGGTTGACCGTGACTTGCTTAAAAACCTCCAGTATGTCGTTAAGTTGGATTCCTTCTTTGTTGGTGCTAACAATTGTGGGAACGGGGCTCTGGGCACAAAATCTGGCTTATAAGGAACTGCATCGGGTTCTTTAGAGACTTCATCAGTCTCTTCAGCTACTGGCTCAGAAGGGTGAACTACAGTATGTTCACTATCAGGCATGGTTACCTTGTTGTATGCCATTTTACCATTCCTAAGGGTTCTAATTGCATTCACATGATTTGATGATTTCTTACCAGAAGATACTTCATGGACTCATCTAGGATTGGGTTGGGTTTGACTAGGAAACTTACCTTTTTCTCTCGAAGACTCATTCAACTGACTAAAATGGGTTCGTAAATCGTAAATAGCCTGAGAGTTAGCCTGGATCATCTTTTTATTGTCTTCTAAATTTTGTTCAACCGATTGCTGAAACTTAGCAGTATTATGAGATAAAAAGGTGAGAGACTCTTCTAAACTCATAATCATCTTATTTGAATGGTTCTGAAATTATGCTGGTCCTGAAGGATTCTTAGTATAGCCAAAACCTGGGGGAACCTTAGAATTACTAGACTGACCTTGACTCTGGCCCTTAGACCAAGAAAGGTTAGGATGGTTTCTCCAACCAGGGTTATAGGTTTCTGAATAAGGGTCAAACTTTTGATGATTATCAAATCTAGTGTTATTATAAAAAGCATGGGCGTGCTTTTCAACAGTCCGTCCTTCCCAAAATGACTTGGGCTCAATTCCAAAACTAGATTGACTCAGTTCTAAAGCTTATAACCTTTTTGATATAGCCGCTATTTTGGCATCTAATTCAAAAGATCCTTATACCCTATTGACATTTCCTCACTTAGAAGAATTGTTTTCTGGGGCTCCCTACTATTTTCCCATTGCTGGTTTGTTTCGGCGATTTCATTCAAAAATGTCATCGTACCATCGACAACTTTATTTTCAAACCCACTTGTGCATAAAGACTCAACCATGGTTGTTGTCGAATAATCTAAACCCTCGTAGAGGATCTGAACTAGCCTTACTTTTTCTAAACCATGATGAGTACATTGTGATAATAAGTCATTGAACCTTTCCAAATACCTATATAAAGATTCTCCCTCTTGTTGAGAAAATGTGCAAATTTGCTGCCTAATAGATGATGTTTAGCGCCTAGGAATCTCTTGTTGAGTAAATGTCCCAAAGTGTCCAAAATGTCCAAAACTAAAAGAAAATTACAAAAACAATTAAAGATTTCCTAATACAGTTTTTCTAAATTAAAAAATAAATAACAAATAAAAATCCTAAAAAGTAAAAATAAAATAAAAATAAATTCTTTGTCTTCTATTCCATTCTTTTATCTTTAACTTTACTCCAAGTCTTTTAATCATCAAAATCTTTGGCTCAATTTCTTTTCGTTTTAGTTCAAATACCTGTAGCAAAAGAGAAATACCCAAAAAACGTAAAATAGTAAAATAATAAAAATCTAAAAATAAAACTAATACTAAAAATAAAAATTAATATAAATATCTAAACTAAAATCAAATCCCCGGCAGCGGCGCCAAAAGTTGATGTCTTTTAGAAATGGTGGTAAAAGATTCGATACTCAGACTTGTGAAGATTTGATTTTTAATACTACAAATAAATAAGATTAAATTAAAATTGATTTAAGATTATGGAAAGAACTGAGACTAAGGATTCCACCAATAGCCAATTTTTCAAGTGATTTAGTATTAATAATTATCTTGCAACTCATACATTCAATTGATTCTAAATATTGACAAAGTTAGATTTTCAAAATAATAGTTGTAAATCAAAAGTATACATCAATAACCCAAACTAAGCGTGGCCCATCAAAAGAAAACACAACTAATTGATAAAAATCATTATTTTAAATTTAATTCAAAACAAATAATCATAAAAGAATTGCAAAAATTAATTAGATAAAATATACCACTTTATTATTCGAAAAATGCTTCCTCCATTGCCTCAGCAATGGCGTTTAGCTCCTCATATTGTAAACACTCTCAAAATATGCATTCATGGCTCAAAAATGGTTTACAAAGATGAAAAGAGCGAAAATTGTGTAAAACACGGAGTTTGCAACGGTGTAATAGCGTTGCAGACAACTGTTTTCACTGTTACAGAAGAGAAAGTATTTCTGTTGAAGATAAATGTTGATGATGTGAAGATATTCGTTGCAGATGGATTGAAGAAACCGTCGCAACTGAAGATAAATGTAGCAAAGGCGAAAATATCCGTTATTGTTCAATTGAAGAAATCATCATCGTATCCTTGCTCTTCACGCTCAGTAGCAACAATATTTTTCTTCCTGTTTTTTTTCCGGCTTCCCTTCTATGCGTTTTTCTTCGATTTGTTGGGTTTATATAGGCTTATTAAACCCTGACAACCTTTCCTAATCGATAAGGAGTAAAGAAATCAATCCCAAAACAATTCCAAATCATGTTAATCCGAATCAGAGAAGAAATATTTTTTCCGGCCAAAAGATGGATTTTCCAGCTTGATTTACGACAACAAACTCTTATGAATTACGTGTTTAATTGTTGCTCCAACTTGATAACTCGATAATCTTCTAATCCAAGTAACGAAATCCCATAAAAATCGGACTTCAAACAAATCAGAAACTCTCAATCGCGTGAACAGAGTTTCCCGCAATTTTCAAATTTGAAACAAATAAGGGGTTTCCCTATCCAACAGTTAGGCGCCTTTATCATTTTCCTTGGGTGCCTTTAGTAATTTATTTCGGGTGCTTTTATCACTTTTTGAGCCGATTTTCTCCACAAATATTTATTTTTTAAAAAGACCTACAAACACATAAAATCACACAATAAGTACCAATCAAGCATTAACAATATAGATAATTGAGGAAAAATCAAATACAAAAATTTGTCTATCAGTGTCTACAGGGGAAAAACTTGGATCAAGTTGGCTCTAGAGGCTAGAAGTCATTCCCCTTCGTCTACCACTGGGAAGACGATTTAATTACATAGACACATCTGCGCGAGATCCACCCTCACCATGAAGTGCCTGGTTTACTCTGCTTCACTGGTTTGATTCAAAAATTACCTCGTGGAAAAGGTGCCAAGCCAAGACGCCTTTTTTCAAACCTCCCAGACTGATCAGTCACCATAGAAGTTGGGTTATACTGTCCCTGGCGTCCACTTGATTGGGGATCATTCTTGCTGAACATGTGCCCATTGTCAAAAGGTTTATTATGTTTTCTGTTTTGTATTCTAAAAGTTTGATCTTGTACATCCTTCTACGAAAACTGGGAACATATATCCGGCCTCCGGTGTTTGTGGTTACGATCATCGTCGTTATCATCACTGATTTCGTTCTCCTCGGAATCACTTCAACCAGAGGAAGAAAGCTCCTTTGTTTTCGAAAAAGATGTATTTAGTTCTACGGAAGCCACTCTAGTAATAGATAAAGATGAATTATCAAGCTCAATGGAATTCAAACTTTTAGTTGATGATGCGATCGAATCATCTTCAAGGGCTCAGAACAAATTTGCATAAAAGAATTTGTATTTGCACATAATTTTGTAGGAGTAGTGAATAGAAACAAAAAATGGATAATATTTTGTTTGTGATAGAAGACAATTTCTGTGCAGAGTAAGTAATATTCATATGCTTAGATACATGCGTAAGAGATTACCCGGTTTACACAATGATAAAAGCTACCTACAAACATACATGAATTCAGGAACGTGTCTAATAGAGCTACATTTTCTACAAACTGAATAGACTACTGAAAGAAAAATATGGAAAGGGATGATGTCAACAGTTCAATGGGGTTTGGGTGTCTATGGCAGTTCAGCTACATTTACTTTAAAAAATGCCAATTAAACAATACAGTAAAACAGTAGGTCTAAAAGAAACTTTACTGAAGAGTGCAATAGGAAAAATAAAAATTGAAGAAAGATCTTCTCAACCAAAACATACCTTGACCAAGAAATTCCACCAAGTTCTCTGCACAAAGATTTTGTAGGTCTTTAATAGGTTTTTCCTTCTTTTAACAATGCTACAACATACATTGCAAGAATCAATGGATCAGGTTCTATCCTGCACAGTCCATACAATAATCACCAAATAGGATAGATACCAGACTAACAATAATATTATACTTATGACTGAAGTGACTGAACAATTCCAATTAATCATATCACAATGAGGATACGATCAACATGATAAGAGACTGTAAATTACCAAATCAAAGACTGCAGATCTACCATGGCTAGTTCTTCATGCGTTTGGGTATATAAGATTCTATTACAGTGATTGCAAAGAAAATTCCATGTCGTTGCAACATATATGTGTCTGTGAAAGTGCGAAGGTTGTTAAGATCAACCCAGGTTTGGGATTTTATGCTTTGTGACGATGTTTGGATAAAAATTCAACTAAGAAAATTCAGCAATATACACGTAATTCTATAAAGATCGGATCTTTTATTAAAGATGAAAATTTATAAAAAATCAGAGTAGAAGAAAAAAAAAGGAAATTTGGAAATTACCTTTTAAATTATTAGAGGTGGCAATAGAAGTAGATGATACACCATTCTGCACCTGCCAATTATTATCCGGTATCGATAATAATCTTAATGGAGGAGCCAAAGAAGTATAATTTATCTTTCAATTCTATAACAAACCCTTAGTTTCTCCAAACACCAACCAAAAACTTGTTCTACTTCTACCACTATAACCTAGTGATCAAGTAACAGAATCAAGCTTACCCGACTGTGTATTATTGAACCACTGAAACCATGCTTCCAAGCGAATAAAAGCGCTATCTAAGACAGAAGAGATTGCATTGCTCCCGCTGCTAGTAAATTGGTCTCTACTTGTCCCATTAACTAAATATGAAATGCATCATTTTGTACTTTACAATGATAGCATGCATAATTCAAATAATAAAGATTAGATATGCAGTGAAACTTACCATTTAGAGCTAGAAATAACGTTGGTGGATTTCCATTTGTTGGGTTTTAGCAACATAATCCTCTGCAGTTTTACTGCAAATATCCATAACATAATTTTATAGTGCAACGTCATTGCTAGTGAATCTTTGGTACCCATACATGGTTTAGCTCAACAATCGTTGCAATACCTTAGAGATTCAATACCCAAGATTAGCTCACGTGGAATCCAGCCGTCAACATTCATCATATCATGTCCAATAATATCCAGGAAATTTTTTATGTCCCAGCGACTATTTATGGAGTAAAGAAAAGATTTAACAAACACAATCACTTACTTGAGCAATACAACCCTGAATGTAGAAGAAACACAAATCTTTCTATCCAAATGGTTAAAAGGGTCTTGGTGGTGGCAGGCTGCTAACCAGATTAGCAGCTGATGAAAGACTTCATCCCATAAGAATCCCCTTAGAAAGGTAGTTCTGCCCAGCAGTGTAAATCTCGGCTGGCCAATATAGAACAAAGTCCTTCCCATACTTATGCTGCAAGATAATATGAAAATCATTATTTTTGCTGTCGTTGAAATTTCCTTGAGAAAACAGCTAAGTTTAAGAACTTACTCTCATATTCTGAGTAAGGGAAATTTTTGATTGATCGTAAAAGTAGCAAATACCACCAATTAGATTCCCAAGAGACGCCTACCCATAGTCATTGATTCAGAACTAACCTGAATGTCCAATAAGAATTATGGAAGTTTGAATATTTTATCGATATGTATATACACCGACGCATTACAATATGAAAAATTCAGTAGAAAACTAAAATGTAGTTGATGGATACCTTGTCTGTGAGATTAAAGAGCCTGTTAAATTTTTCATCAAACTCTTTTTTTTTCTCAATCAATGTATTACTAATGTGCTCCCCTGAAATTTAACAACAACAACTCATGAAACATTGAAATGGAATTAGGAACTGGAAACGTACTACTCACCAATATATTGAAGATATAGAGAAAGTTTGAGATAACATCCTCAAGTATTCATACAGGATCAGATGATCAAAAAGCATATAAAAGAAAGATTGAAAGTACAATGAGCTTAACAGACGAAGCAACAACGGCATCATATAAGTAGTGAAGTTAATTTGACTTCATTACTGTTAATTCTCATAACAATAATATGGAATGCATTCTGTTGATAGCTATACTGTCTATTAACTTGACCAAATACATTTGTTTAAGTTAACACCATTATGTTGTTTCAATTTTTGGAAACCTAATAATCAAGTACTAACATATATAAAAACTATTCAATAACAGAACAAAGAATTGGACAGAGGTAGTTAAGAATCAATCGAAGAAGATGCACAAATTAGAAATTGAGAGCATACTCAACTAAGAGTTAACTAGAGATAGAGAGAAGAGAGAGGGGATCTTTCAAAGAACACCTTAGAGGAGAGGAGAGAAGAGAAGAGAAGCAAGAGGAAGGGATCTGATTGAGAAACCTAAGTGGCCTTACAGTTGTACATTAATTGTAATTGGGGTAATGGATCTGATTGAGAATCAATGAAGAGTTTCTGTTGCTTGCAATTGAATGAGATTTATTTTATTTTTTTGAGGTATAACGGAAGAACAAACATTCCCAGTGTGAACAGGTAACGGAAGAGGAGATTTAATGAGGTTTATGGGTTGCAAGTGAAGGAGGTCTGTGATTGAAAGTGAAGAGGGAGGAGATGAAGTTTTGAAACGGAGGAGGGAGGAGTTAATGGGTGGAGTTAATGTGGTCGGTTATAAAATAGGAGAATACATTGTGGTCATCGGATCAGAGCAGAAAACATGGGTGAATTCTCGGTCACAATTTATATATGACTCAAACTGAGAATGGTATCCTTTGTTCGCTGAAAAAAAAGACTTTTGGGACGGTTAAATTGGGTTGAGACCATTTTTAAGATATTATATGTAAATTTTGGTTGGTTTTGTTAAATTTATTATATCATTAAACTGCCTGTTATATGAATATTTGAACAAGTGTGTCAACACATCACGATTATTCATGTGATAATCCCTTGATATTGTGTTTTGGCAAGCCTTTGATTAACAAAGCACTGTAGTACACGACATGCTTTAACCTCTGGCAGAGTACGACACACAACAAGTTAGACACGTTTTTTTATATGTTGTGTTGTTCTGTATAGCCACGTCTTACGCCTCTAAGACTGATACACTGTTCTTTTATTAAAGACACAAAAGGCTTATGAATGATCATCCCTTGTGGATATAAACACCCCATTATTCATTCAAAATTTGTCCATATGTATTTTTATGTTTAAAGGTTTATCGACGTTGTCCACGGATTTATCATAATTTTTATTTATTGGCAGGTTCACGATGAATATATTATTTTTTGATAGAAGAAGATACAACCAAATTGTATCACCAAGATATGTACAAATATTGCAAGAAAGAGCTGCCAGAGAATCAACAACCCAGACAACAAAGTAAAATTCATAAACTTGCAATAAAAAGGCTAAAAACAAAAACAACATAGCCAACCAAAACTAAAAGACAAATTGAGGATGTTTAAAGTAAATTTCAACCGAGCTAGTTTGAATAACTTGCTCATAAGTAATGTCGTCAAACTCCTTAAAAAGACAGCACCCAAGCGAACAGTATGTACTTTACTTGAAAAACTAGCTTTGCGAATCTAAAAGTCGGGAGGCAGGTGTTTTAAAATACTCCCTCCGTTTCAGGAAAAGAGTTATTTTTCATATTTGCACAATTGTTAAGGCAAGATGAGAGAGAATAACTTTTGTAATTTATTTTCAGATTTACCCTAACAAAAAGTTTAATACTATATATATCTTTATAATGAGAATAATAACATTTCTTAAAATAATAAGGGTAGTTTTGAAAGTTTGTTATATTGAAAATGAAAGTAACTCTTTTGTTGGAACAAAATTTTAAAGAGAAAGTAACTCTTTTCCTGAAACGGAGGGAGTACTTTTTAAGGGATAATTATAGAAATGCCCTAATTTTGGGGGGTCATTATGTACTTCTGCTCCGGGTTTTCAGAGTTAATAGAAATGCTCTATTCCGTTAGATTTTCAGTTAACTTTGAGCATGTGAGTTCGCATGTGCGAAAAATGATCAAAATACCCCTCTATAATTAGTACTTTTAATATTTTTTTAAAAAATAATATTTTTTAAAAAAATAATTTTTTTTATACTTTTATAATATTTTTTTATACATTTTTAATATTTTTTTTTATAAAAGTACAAAAAAAAATTATAAATGTACAAAAAAATATATTATAAATGTATAAAAAAGATATTATAAAAGTATAAAAAAGATATTTTCAAAAAATATTATAAGTACTAATTATAGAGGGGTATTTTGGTCATTTTTCGCACATGCGAACTCACATGCTCAAAGTTAACTGAAAATCTAACGGAATGGGACATTTCTATTAATTCTGAAAACCCAGGACAGAAGTATATAATGACCCCCTAAAATTAGGGCGTTTCTATAAAATATATGATACTTCAAGAAAAAAAGGTTCCTAGATATGGCAGAGTATGCATAATGGCCTTCAAGTGGTCAAGATTACTATATTTGGGAGGTTGGGGATGGTACTTCGATTAAAGCAAACAAACACAGGTGGATTCCCAACTTAAATCTTCTTCCTTCATCAGATATTTCACAAAGCAGCACCAATTCTGATACAAAGGTTTCTGATTATATAAAGATAAATTATAAATGTTGGGAGGTCCAAAAGTTTAACGCTTACTTCAGTCAGGATCAAGTTCAAAAAGAATTTAACAATAATAGTTCCCAAGCAAGGCAGAGACAAATTAAGAGCACTTAACCAAGTGTGGCAATTTCACCACCAACTCCACATATAAAGAACTAATTAAGCACGCAGTAGTTCCCAAGGGAAAATACCCTGGTATGCCTATTCCGTAAATTTTTTATAGAAAAATATCACACCGTCTAGTTTTCTATTTAAATGGAATTAAATGGTCAAAACAAGCACACGTGTGCAGTAACACATGGGGACAAAAGATAAAATATCCATTCTTTAGGATTTTAACGCGTGTCCAAAGATTAGGTGATGAACGGCTATAGATATGAATTTCAATTTCACTTTTCTTAAATATTATCAACGTGTCCTTCGATTGGATTTTACCACGTATCAGTAGAAAGAGATAAACGGCTACGGATGAGATGTCGTTCTATTACCTTAATGGCCTAACCTTTTTAGTATATTACCTTTGTATCCTATCCACCATATTATGTCATGTTCAAAAGGGTTAGATGATGCAGACTGAGGAAGGAAACTTGTGTTATTACCTTTTCACCCTCATCTACTTATGTTATTATCTTTTTACCCTCATCTTTTATATATATTGCCGATGTGTCCCTCGATAGGATTTTGCCACGTGGGAAGTAAAAAGAGATGAACGGATGGGGATGAAGAATTTTTGACCGTTGTTGTGACTTCTATTTTATAATCTTATTTCTTTTATGATTTCTTTGCAAAAACAGAAAGTTATATACTTTCAAAGTTTATTGTAAAATATTGAATTTACTGCTGAGCCAAATTAACTACCAAAAAGAGTTTTCTGGAAGAATTTTTTTGTTTTTTAAAGAAAAAGTCTCATCAGGGTTTGAGAGTTGATAATACGCATGCCGCTACCTCTTGTAGCTTTAGTTCCTTGTTATCTAACGAGTTGATAAGCATAGGCAAGATATCAGTGTTTGAAATGTTCATTTTGTGCTTCTCATCCATAGATAAGTTCCAGAGGGCACATATCATTTGCTCCTCAACCTGCAAGACTTTCGTTTCAAGATATGCCCTATATGCGAATACCTTCAGATGATGATTAACTATTTCATACCTCCGTAGTCAAAGATTGTCGACTCATAAGATATACTTCGTAAAAGCCCTGCGGCCGCTTCACATGTAGAACTAGAATCTGACCTTAGAAGGTTAACTGTAAGACTGATGCAATCACGAAACTGCAGAATCTCGTCAACCTGTTGCTTTCCTCCTTGTGAATATTTTCACGGTGCAATTACTACCTCTTTTCTGTCTAGAGGATCATTACCTTGTCCTAGCATCCAAATAAGCAAAGCCAAAGAACCATCGTCTGAACGACAAGACTTTCTCTCTAAGGCCCTAGCATCCTAAAAAATAAATATAGGAAAACACAATTATTATAACTAATCCCATAGCATTTAAACGAGGAATCCTACAGAACCTAGGGAAAATAATCTTACTGTAATATAAATAATAAAAAAACATATTTTAGATTTCAAATTAAAGCACTTAGAATAAATGGTGGCAGCGTCCTAATTACTTGTGTGCGTCCTCTAAACGGCATGTCGACAAACCATCTTCATCTAAGCAATTCTTCCACCCACCCTCGTATTCTCAAGGCTCTATTCCATATAAAACCTGAACATAGATCACAAGCTCATGGACAACTATTAACTACACACATATACAGATGTTGAACTAGGTAACCAAGTTTCATTAACCTCCAATAAACACAAATATGTTTAGATAGTACTCAGTCTTCCTCCTTCATTTGATAATTTTACATAAAAACAAACATAGCGGAAATGAAGCAACATCTACAGTGAAACATCAACAAGTGCAAACACTGCTGTTTTCTGCTCTAATTGAGCCATCTTTTTAAGTAATGTTTTTTAAAACAAAAACAATTCAAAGCTCTGAATACGTTAATTAACACCCTCTTAAAAAAACTTGTAATTTAATCAAATCATGTTATGAAAACTAAACTGTAGGCAAACTAATCAACAACCATATGTAAACTGTAACCGAATCATGTTATCCAATATTGACAAATATAGTATATGCTCGCAGCTCTTTGGGTGAAAGAAACTTATGTTTACAAATTTTCATTTGAATAGATAATATAGCATAGATAAAGTTCAGAACTTGAAATGGAATGACAGGTAAAAAAAATAAAAAAAAATAAAAAAAATTGCATCATCTGTAACAGAAGTGTCCAAAAACCCTAATTTATATACAAAACAGAAAAAACCCCAATTTTTATGAACCCTAGAAATAAATTTTCATTCATAATCAAATTAGCACAATTAAGAATGTAATTTGGGGAAACAGAAGGGGTGGCGTTTAATTTACTTACATGTTTCTAGTGTGTATAGCTCTGAATTACTAATTTCAATCTTCAAGTACTCCTTTCTTCTCCTTTTAATCACCATCAAACTCGCTTCTTTCTTCTTTCATTAACTCGCTTTATAATCACACACCTTAATATGCTACGTTAATGACTCGATCTAATGATTTGAAAAAGGGGGAAATGAATCGCCTCTTGTGTTTGGTTTCTGGTTAGGGTTCTGGTAAGAATATAGAGGGAAAATAAGAAGAAGATAGAGCCGACCAGATTAACCTAGATCCGGTGATAGTGCGTCGCTAAATGTTACGCCGACGTAATTTTTAGTTTTGTCGCCAAATATTTATCAGCGACATAAAGGACTTTCGTGGCAGAAAAGAAAAATCACCGACCAAAAATATATTATCGCAAATGTTCTTTATTAGCGACAACATAATCTTATCGTGTAATTTTTTTTATTTTTTTGTGACTTTATCTACTTCTATCGGAAAACATCTTTATTCGGCGACGAATGTGGTTATCCGCAACACCAAATGTTGTTATCAGTGGAAAAAAAATAAAAAACGAAGATTAAATTTAATAGAAAATTCCATACATAAAACTCATAGTAACTTGAACGATTGTTCATCCAAACATGCTAGCAAATGTAAGAAAAAAAGAAAGACAAACTGCAATTAACAAAGTTCTATAATACCTAACCTATCTACGACTTAAAGCAAAACAAAAACAAAAACAAAAACAACAAATTCACAAAGTATATAAAGAAATGAGCTAGTCAGATGATACCCAAATTATGAGCACAAATTATTAGCAAAACCTTAATTTGATACAATTCACAGAGTATATAAGGAAATGAGCTATTTGTCTGATGATACCCAAATTATGAGCAAAACTTTAATTTAATACACAGTTATTCAAAAATTAAGGATTGATACATAGACCAAAGTTTGACTGTAGTGGATCTATTTGACTTGGCTAATTTTTATTTTTCGTTTTTAATTTTTAATTTTTAATTTTTATTATTTATTAGGTTTTCTTCCACACCTACCTTTCTTCTTCGGGAAAAAAAATCGTCTTCTTCCAAGTTTAAGGAAACCAATTTATCAACAACATAAAACCTTCCAGAGAGAACATATATTAACAATGGAGAGTTCATCAAACCCAACCAAGATTCTTAATATGTAAATCGATTTCTCATCACACCCATAAATTAAAAGTACAGCAACAAAAAGATTGTAAAGTTCAATCTCGTCAACCTAAAATTGATAATTAAATCGAACCGTAACCTAAAAGATTGTAAAGATTGAATCTAAATCATATGTCCAGTGTATCTACTTTCATAAAGAAGTTAATGAAGATTATAATAAAGTAACGAAGATTTCCTCGCCATCATTGCCATTCCCATTGCTGTAGCCTGTAGTCTTTCTGTGTAGATGCTCCTAGTAAAGTAATTATTAAGTAACCAACCAGTTGAATGACTGAATACTACAGAGTAATCTAAAATGTTCAATCAAAACAGAAGCTCCAAATATATACTCAAATGACTCCTACTAATTAACCACTAGCTTAATTACACTAACCTACTATGATTCTTTCATAAAAACATTGCCCTAAAATTTAAACCAGATTCACAATTCGGAGGAAGGACATACTTAAACCCCAATCAGTAATTAATGATAGATGATAATATGGGATGTACAGCTTAATTGAATATATCTTAAGACTGATTTGTGATGGTATTATGAATACTGATTTTATATAAAAAAAAATCCTCAAAACATTCGGAAACCCACCCCAATTGAGATCGAATCGCCAATTTCTTTCGCAAGAGGGAGATAGAAGGGAGAGACCAGTAAAAACCCTAAAGAAAATCTGATGACAATTATGTAATTTTAATACTCCTTCCGTTTCAGGAAAAAAGTTACTTTTCTTATTTGCACAATTGTTAAGGTAACATGAGAGAGAATAACTTTTATAATTTATTTCCAAATTTACCCTAACAAAAAGTTTAATACTACATATATCTTTATAATGAGAATAATTACATTTCTTAAAATAACAAAGATAATTTTGAAAGTTTGTTATGTTGAAAATGAAAGTAACTCTTTTGTTTGAACAAAAATTTAAAGAAAAAGTAACTCTTTTCCAGAAACGGAGGGAGTGTTATTTAAAGAAAATTAGATTATATCAAGTCAAACAGAACTTTTAACGGTCATACGTTAGTCCAGGTACCAATCCTTAATTTTTGAATAACTGGGTACCAAACTAAGATTCTGGTCATAATCTGGGTACCATTCTTGCATACGCAACAAACGCCTCCAATCCTGACCAAAGAATGTTGTTTTGCTCCAATATATCCAAACGTCGGTTCTTGTAGAACTAGATAATTTGAATTGCTAGTTATCCAGGCTTAGCAAGGGTCTTGTGCAAGTAACTAGAACATCCCCAACCTGGAAATGACTCATCCACTTATAGATGGTGAAGAAGAGCCAAAAGGGGTTCACACCCGAAGCCTTACTCGACAGTATTATTCCACTTAAAAGGAAAACATATTCAGAAAAATAGTTAGAAGACGCTACCTTTAAGAGAAGCTTTTCCCTTGCAATCCATGTACCAAGTATTGCCAAGGAAGTCGCTATAAGAACAAGGTTGAAGCCCAAAATTTCCTGTATACTGAAAATAGTAATCACTTAGTTGGTATTATTATCTCTATAATAAATGAAGCTATAAAATAATGCAATTAAATCTATAATAAGCAAGACCTAAATGCTTTAGCTGTATCATATTAGTTGCCATTGCTTCAGAATGTCCGACTGAAAGCCAACAATACTCAACATGTATGTTGTAATAATAAAATATTGTGTTCAAACAAAAGTTTATTTTATGAGTTAACTAGCTATATATGTTATAGACAAATGAGGTAGGAGTCCAAAAATTTAGAAATAACTGAAGAAGTTCACTAGTTATAGGTAGTTATACAACAAATATATACTACCTGTCCCACAAAAAGTGGGTCTGAGTGGTAATCTACAAATAAAACTGAGCATTGTTCTTCCATTTTCTAGATATTGAATATTTAACCAATAATGCAGTTGAAGAAAATCCAGTGAATTTACATAAAAAGTAAAATAAATACTCACCGAAAGAAGAATTTGCAGGATTTGTTAAAAGATGAGGATGGAGAACCACGGGTTTCCCAAGTTCATTGAACTGTATTCCCAGAAGGTATCCAAGGAATTAAAAACTTATTAAGTAATTGGGAACCAAAAGTAACTATCAAAGAAAGAAAATTAGAAAATCACATGCATCTGCAATACTATTACTGATTTCCTAGCTATTGTCAGTTCTGTTCACTGATAAATTAAGAGCATCATGCCATTGGCTTGTACTCTGACCATCACTCATAGTGCTACGATGAGTGGTGATCCAACATTTGAATAATTTGCAGCTTTCATAATGCTTGTCTAGAAGAACCTTCTAGATCGCAAAAAAATCTCCAGTCTCTCTAAATTTGGCCTACAAAAATATTATTAGCCATGGGAATCGAAAGCAAACCGGGTTTCTCAACCTAATTCAATTCAAGTTCAGCTTTCCTGGAACACAACTCTAAAGGAACCTATTCCAGTAATATGTTCTGCTATGTCTACTAAGTAAACATTTCAGAGATACTAACTTCAGCATCACATAATTACACCAAGCACTAACAATTTATTCAGTATTCACCTAATTCGATTGACTGTTTCGACCACCACTGTAGTCGCTATTTCATGCCCTGATTCAGCACCAACACCATCAGTTACTTCTGGTTCACTATCCTGCAAAGTAGAAGTTAAAACGTCATTACATTTCGAAAATCCAGTACCAAACATCTTTTGCTTGCGTTTATGTAGCGGATGGAAATGGAAACTCATCCTAAATACAGCCACCACTACAAACTATCATTCGCTGGCTATAGACTGAAGTCAAAACAATCATCCATGAAGAGTTCAATCAGCTTAAAGTATAGTAATAAATATTTCTATCTAGAATAAAGGTTTGTACTAAGAAAGTCCCTTACTTTGTCATCATATCAATCATCTCTTTTGTAAGCCAGTCAACAGAAACTCGAGGAGTTCTTGAAGGTGGTAGTTGTCACGGAACTGCCTATACCACCATGACTCAAACTTGCAGACCTCTTCTTGTAACTTTTATGTTGAACGACGAAGGATAAAGGACCTAATAGTTGTTACCCACTTGATGGTACACTTTTATTCTGCACAAGTTTGTAAAAAACAGCCAATTCCAAGTCAACTTAAGTGAGTATCGTAGTACCTGTGGGTCGAGAAAGTTTGGAACTCGACGTCTTGGAACCATCTGTCATGCGCTTGCATGGGAAGAGATCATCTAAAGAGGCAAAATCATTGAAGACCTGCAAGACAAAATTTAGGGTGGATTTGAATGTTAGAAATTTTATTGGGATGAGAAGTTCACCCATTATATCTCATCAACAAAAGAATACAACAAAATTCAGATAATATCCATATTTTTCCAACCTGTACTAGTTGCAGTGATGAAACTTTTGCAAGATATAAGACCATTTGATATACTCCATAAGTAATGGGTGACATCTCTATCTTTAAATTTGTACTCTAGTGTGGAGACTACAGGCATACTTCAGACAAAAAAGATCCTTCAGAATGGTTGGCAGGAAACAAATCTTCATATGTACAAATGTGTACTCTTTCATATTAGTAGTAAAGTGGGTCATTCTGATGGGTGATTTGCTCAACTATACTGACATAAAATAGTATGATGGAAAAAAGTTAACTAAACTATTGACCTCAGCCACATTGGAGAGAAAATCAGAAGCATTTATAACGCAGCAAGGCAATATCCATTACCTGGCTCTGAATTGCTCCCACCAAAGTTTCTTTGCATCCAGAAGCATGCACACTTTCAAGACTAGGACAATGAAACAACAATCTCTCTACAAACAACATGAAAACACTCATTCAGATTGTCAGACTATGAAATGCTGGATATTTATAAAGAGAAGGCCAAACCAAATACCTGGTTGTAAGTTTGTACAAGAAGTTAGATTGAGATCATTAAGCGCCAGATAGTTCAGATAAAGAGCCTGCATGTGGAATTTAACAGAGTAAGAAACCAAATAGAAGAAGCTGCTTGAATCTTTGTATTCTGTAAAGCCAAGCTTACATCCAAACCAGAACAACCCCAGAGACTAAGCTTTTTCAGACTTCTTCCCCCCAAACTAATATAATTGAACGAGAATAATATTATATAGACCGTCAATTTACCTGAACAGAGATCCATATTCCAAACAATGAATACAAATCAAACCTCTCATCTGTGAGAATCAATTCTCTAGTGATGAAAACGGGTTTCCCATTTTTCTCTATTTATCTTCTCTATCTCGTTTTACTAACTCCCAATTGGAAAAATTCAGATCAAGCCCAATCAGACAAAACTTTTTTCATACCCTAACTTCAGAAAATCAAAATCAGACAAACTATTTTCAGAGAATCCTAGATTGAAGTGATCAAATTATCATAACCCTAACTTTTCTGCCTTCTCTGTAAATCAAAACCCTAGAGTGAATATTTTCATGAATAAAAGAAAATAAAAATGTCGAGAGTCGAGGGAGAAGTTAACAGATGAAAATGGGAGGGAGTGGTTTGTTGCTTTGGTTTCACTTTTACTTTCCAATCGGATCGTGGGTCATGGCATGTAAGTTATGATAACTAATCCTTATAATTTGGCAGAACAAACGAGCTTTAGCAGAAGTCCAGGTACCCACGGCTCATTGTTTCCCGACTAAAGATCCAAAGTAGTCTAAACATCATCAAATAGCTCATTGTTTCCCGACTAAAGATCCAAAATAGTCTAAACATCATCCATAAATACTAGTAGTAATTACGGTCATCAATTAAACCTAATAGCTTCGAAAGAAGATTTTCTGTCGAACCAAAAGAACAAATTTTAACAGCTTCATGTCTCATCTTTCTTGGCCCACATACTAGAAATCCAAACATTCGATTACTATTGAATATTAGTATATATCAGAATAGCAAGAAAACATGAAAAAGCTTGAATTAAGCTATTAAAACTGTAGCAAACTGTAACGTGCTTGAAAGGTTATTAAAGTACAGCATCACTAGCAGTGATATGCAGGATTATGTGTTGATTATATATTGACTAACATAAAACTAACTCATCCCTAAAAGCATAATCATTCGGCGACTAAAAAGAAATACGTTCCTGAAATTATCTATTTAACGGCCATTAATATTATCGCTAAAATATAATTTTGACAATAATATCCATTTGAGTCGTTGTTAATGAGATTTAGCTACAATGTCAAATTCGGTCGTTGTATGATTTCATGACCATCTTAGCTGCGACTTTTCAACATGTCACCGAAAATATTATTTTGCGACCATAATTTTAGTGGTCGCTATTAATTATATATAGCGACCAAATTCCATGTGTTGCTAGGAATTTTGTTGCTGGTGACTTATTTTCTTGTAGTGGGGTTAAAACTTTGGCATATGGAAGTACCTTATAAAATGCAACAATTGTTATGGAAATGCTGCCTTGAAATTCTACCTGTACGTTAACAAAAGATTATGCCAATTCAGACAGGATGTCAGCATTTTATACCCCTTTTGCAATCAAGAAGAAGAAATAAGCACTCACCTGCTCATCAAATGTCACTATACTGACACAATATGGTGGGTGTTTCAGCAGCTATGCATCAGTCTAAATCCTTTCACTCCTCTCTTAAACAATGTATAATCTGTTGGTTATCCAATAACAACTCTCTTGAGGCTACTAACAAACACTTGGCTAACGTAGCTGCATGTGCTCTTTGACAGATATGGAAAGCAAGATGTAGAAAGGTTTTTTAAAAACAAAGTGCATCATCCTAGTAGCATTGTGCATAGAGTTAAGAATTACATAAAAATTCATTAATATCTAGGACTCATATCCAAATAGGCACTGCATAACTCAAGTGTATAAGTTCAGAAAACCAAGGATCAATTTAAATACTGATGATTCTTTTACGTATAATAATACTAATGCAGGATTTGTTCTGAATATTCGCGATTGTACAGGGAAGTTTCTGGCAGCAATGGCCTACTCAGCAAAAGCCAGAGATGTGAATCAGGTTGAATCCCTGGTGCTTCTTAAAGCTCTCAAATGGATCAAGGAGTTGAATTATAGTAAAGTTATTGTTGAAGGAGATTATATGTCAGTTGTTGAGTGTTGTAATGGTAATGTGGAGGTTTGCAAATGGGAAGATCAAAACATTTTACTGGAACGTCAGGAAATCCTCAAGAGTCTAGATTATTGTAATGTTACTTTCCAAAAAAGATCATGTAATCTGGCAGCTGACAAGCTTGCAAAATTATCCAGGACAATTATTAGGTTCCAGGCCTTGTGGCATGAGCCTCCAAATGTTATCAGTCAAGTTCTGTGTTAAGAGAATGTTCTCTAACTAGCATGTCCAACTCTGTGCTTGTGTTGTCTGTCTTTGTACGTACTCTTTGTTTTATTTTCGATGAAATCTCCTTCTTTGATCAAATAAGATCTGCGAATTTATTTTTGTTCCAAAGATGTAGTTGCTAAATATATTAGACAACACACCCAAGGTACTTATAAACTACTAATAACTAACTAAATAGTGAAGACAAGAGATATGTGAATAAGAGAGAGAGAACGTCGAATTCATTAGAGAAGTCGATCCTTGGATTTAAGGACATGGTTAGATATTTATAGGGATCCAGAAGACATACCTCCTTGATCCCATGCTATTCCAGGATATAGTATTCAGTTACATGACTAGAAATTTTCTTACAAGGGATGGCGTTGAAGCCTCTTATGGGATTTAGATACGCATATGTGAAATATTATATCCACTTTATGTTTTTTTTTTACTTTTCTCAAAGGAAGTAGAGCAGGGTAAAAACTATTGTTAGTTACATATTTAAGTGGGAGAGTTTGCGTTGGAGCCGACGCGTCTGGTTTTCTTGATGCCTGTCAGTTTTCAAATACCCTTCCCTCAGTGTTTGGTTTTCAATGTACTTTTACCTTTTTCTGTTCGCTCATGCTGCTTGGACTGGGTGTCCGTTCAAATTTCAGGGGTAATTTTATCCATTTCTTCATGAGATGTTCCCTTATTTAAGTGGTGATGTTGTTCAACGTTTTTCATTTCTTTTCTGCATTTTGACCCTTTTCTTCTTCTTGTGCTTTCAAACGTCATGGATAATCTTGTTTGCAATGATGCTCTTGGTGTTCCTTCTAGTGAGTGTTCCTATATATTAACTAATTTAACTTTCTTTCAGGAGGTTTGGTCTGTGATAGGTTCTGATATAGAGAGTTTTGTTCAAAAGGGAATTTACGGTCTGCAACTTGGCGATTCTCCTTCTTCTGGTGATCTTGAGGTTATTCAATCGGCTCTTAGTAAATTTGTAAAGTCTGTTTTGAATGTTGGTGTATAGATTCCGCAAGTAACTTTTTCCTCCATATTCATTTTCTCTGGTTGATGTGATCTTCGTTATTTTTAAGCCTTGGCTAGACAGTGATCGTCGGTATCTTGTTAAGGAGATAACTAACTATAACAAAGTGCTTGAATATCTAAAGGCCACAATTGATTTTTTTGTTTGTTTGTTAGAAGAAAACACATGATTGTTGGTGGGTTGCTGAGAAGGCTTTTTCTGCTTTCCTCGGAATAGTCAATTCTGAGCCTTACTGTGTTGCTGCCGTTATGTCTTGTCGGTCTTTAAGTGTTCCTCGTTGTGGTTTTCAGGAGGTTTATACCGCATTCTTGAAGATCTATGTGCGGTATCACTGGAGCCAGACCTGGTTATAGGACCCGATGAATTATGAGAGTTGTGACTTGATTATTTTATAGTTTTTTTACGAATTGGACATGCATTGAAATGAAACAAACAGAATACAAAGGAGACAAAATAGTTAGAATTCCTTATCTAGGCAACAAGTGCTCTGGTAATGGGTAAATCCAACGAATTTGTCTCATCAAAACAGTTTCTAGAAACAAAATCAGGAATAACAGTACCAAACTCTATATTCTTATACAATAGACAATTTAAAACTTACAAACAAAATCAAAAAGAAAATTGACATTTCACGTAACCAGGATTGATTTTATTTTCTTTAAGAATTGTACCTTAAATTAGTAAAAAGCAGAACCAACAAAAAAAAAAAATAATAATCCTTGATAAGAATAATCTACTTTCTTCAATTTAATTTATATCTAATTTATTTTCATGAAAACATATTGTTATTATTTTATTAAAATTACTATTAAAGATTTCGGGAAAAAAAACGAAAAAAAATCTTTGAGTCAAAACCATACCGCTTTTAGACTGTGGTTAAAAATATGGAAAAAAAATAAGATAAATAGTATCCTGTCATTTATCTCATGTAAAAAGGATAAATAATGGTTAAAATACAAAAAAAAAAAGAATAAGATAAATTTTGTCTTATGATCTATCTCATGTAAAAAGGAAAAATAATTAGGACCCGGAAGTTTACCGTTCCAAATATTTCTTCTAATGTGTCCTAAGTCGCATAACATTGCTAATAAGTCCACTTCTAAGACCCACAACCAGATCCAAATCAATTGTAGGTTTATATTTGAATACCAAAATGATATATGGCACCCATATTAGCACAACCATATGCACACAGTGTTAGGTGGCACCAACGTGGTTTATTTGTCGTTTCAAATGTTTTGTAAATAAATCTATTGGCTTTAATTAGTTGTTTCTGGATTGTGGATCAGAATCGACCGCTGGGATTAGATATTATTTTTTGGGTTAATCGGTTTATATTCATATTCGATTAGGAATCTAATCTTGAGCTACTTTAAGCCCCTTAGAACTTACGGCTCTGAACTGAGAAGTAGAGAAGAATTCAAACTACACAGTTTAACTAATATTTTTGAAAGAGAGTGAACTAGGGTTCTTTTCAGAAGTTTTCTAATTAACCCTAGAGAAGCAAGAGGCGCTTCATATATATAGGGTACACAAAAGTTATTATTACACCTGTTAACACTGAAATAAAAAAGGTGATTATTACACCTTGTTGACACTCTAATACTCCCCCTCAAACAGATGCTAAACTATTAGAGTGCATCAGTTTGATCTTTAAAGAGGTGAAACGATAAGTAGTAAAGCCTTTGGTCAAGATGTCTGCAAGATGGGCTTCATATGGGAGGAACTCAACCACAATATCGCCAGATGCGAGAAGTTCACGGACCAAGTGGTATTCGACTATAATGTGTTTGGTTCGTGCGTGAAAACTTGAATTTGACACAAGGAACTTGGCCCCTAGGTTGTCACAGTATAATGTTGTCGACTTTTGGGGAGTGATGCGAAGTTCAGTTAGTAGCTGTGACAGCCACAGTACTTCTGAAGAAAGCATACTGACCGCCTTGTACTCAGCTTTAAAGGAGGATTTTGCTACAGTTGGCTGCTTCTTAGAGGACCAGCTGATCAAGCAATTTCCAAGGAATACACAATAACCAGTTGTGGAACGGCGGGTGTCCTGGCATCTAGCCCAGTCTGAGTCGGAGTAGCCACTTATAACAGTCATATCACCAGCAGAGATGACTATTACTGAATCAATGGAGCCCTTTAAGTATCGGAGAATTCGTTTGACCAGCTGCAAATGTAAGTCTGTTGGTGCCTGCATGAACTGGGAGACGTAGTTGACAGCGAAGGTGATGTCAGTCCTGGTTAAGGTGAGGTATTGAAGAGTACCAACTAGGCTGCGGAAGTGAAGGGGATCAGTCAAAGGAAGGCCTGTTGTGCCAGAGACTCGCATATCAGTTGTAACTGGCGTTGGACAAGGCTTGCAGTCAATTAGATTTGCACGATTGAGCAGATCAACTGTGTACTTCTTTTGAGTGAGAATGATTGACTTGATCTTACTTTGTAAATCAGCTTCCATACCAAGGAAGTAGTGCAATGGCCCCAAATCTTTCATCGTAAAAACATAGCTTAGTTGAGATAGCAATTGATTAATAAATTTTTCAGAATTTCCTGCAAGTATGATATCATCCACATACAAGAGAATAACAACAAAAGAAGTAGGAGAAACATGAATGAATAGTGAATGATCAGTTGCAGCTTTCACAAACCCATAGAAGTTAGAAACCCACTGAATTTATCAATATCAAGCACGTGGTGCTTGCTTTAAACCATACAGAGATTTCTTGAGAAAACAGACAACAGTGGGGTTAACAGGATTTACATAACCTTGTGGTTGTTCCATGTAGACGGTTTCCTGCAAATTTCCATGAAGAAACGCATATGAAACATCAAGCTGTTTGATTTTCCAATTATTTGTGAGAGCAACAACTAAGATTGTCCTTATTGTTGTAGGCTTGACAACCGGACTGAAAATGTCATTATAATCTAGGCCATCCTGCTGCAAGTATCCTCTTGCGACTAGTCGTGCTTTGTATTTATCAACACTGCCATCAGCTTTGATTTTGAGGCGATACACCCATTTGCAACCAAGAACATGCATGTGAGGATCATAAGGAACCTGTACCCAAGTACCATTTTGTTGGAGGGCCTTATATTCATTATCCATGGAAATGATCCACTTTTCATCCTTGATGGCAGATTTGTAAGTCTTTGGTTCAGGTTGAAGGAAAGTAGATAAAGTAGAATGCAAAGCATGTGGAACTGAGTAATGGGTCACAAAATCAGGTAGGTATTTGGGTTTGGTTATACCAGCCTTTGATCTGGTAAGCATTTGGTGCTGCAAAGGGGATTCTACCAGTTGTGTAAGAGGGCCAGGTTCGTCATGGGTGATGGCAGGCTCTAGGTGATTGGTAGACAGAGATTCAGTTTGAGGTATTGTTAACTCAACAGATGGGGTAGTGGGAGGCACAGGCTTAGAGCAGTTGCAGAAGGGAAAGCATTTCATCAAAAATAACATGCCTAGAGATGTATATTTTCTGGTTTAGATTATCATAACATCTACAGCCTTTGTGGTGCTGGTTGTAGCCTATGAAGGTGTACTGGGAGGATTTTGGACTAAGCTTGTCTTTTCTATATGCCCCTAGGTAAGGGTAACATGCACAGCCATAAACTTTGAGAAGTGAATAATCAGGTGACTTAGAGAATAAAACCTCAAAAGGAGAAATGTAGTAAAGAGATTTAACTGGTGTCATGTTGATTAGATAGGTCGCTGTGAGAAAGGAATCAAACCAGAAATGCTTCGAAAGGCAGGCATGTGCTGAAATTGTAAGACCAACTTCGGTGATGTGTCGATGTTTCCTTTCTGTTGCACCATTTTGTTGTGGAGTATTTGGACAGGAAGCAATGAAGGTGATGCAGGAAGCATCCATAAATTCTCTAAATCTGCCTTTTTCCAACTCAAGTGCACCATCAGAGTGAAAGATTTTTATCTTTGAAGATAACAAGTTCTCATTCATCGTTTTAAAATGCTGAAAACAAGTTACACTCTCAGTTTTGTCCTTCATTGGATAGATCCAGTGAAACCTGCTGAAATCATCAATAAAAAGAATGTAATAACGATAACCCATAATAGAAACTTGTGGAGCCGGACCCCAGATGTCACAGTGTATTAGAAACAAAGGTGCAGTAGCAGTGATAGATGACATGGTGAATGGTAATCTTATACTTTTCCCTATTTGACATGGTTGACAGAGTGAGCCATATTTTGGAGAAGAAAGTGAGATATTTTTATTTTGATCTAGTTTGGTAACTATCAATTCAGAGGGATGACCCAAACGGTTATGCCAAACAGTGAATGAAGCAGCAACAGAGACTAAGACAACATGAACAGTAGGTGAAGATTTGGATATTGGGTAAAGGTTATTCGTCTCCAATCCTTCTACCAGAGTTTGACTTGTACTAAGATCTTGTATTTCATAACCCCATGGTGAAAAAGAGAAAACACTGTTATGTTCCTCTGTGAACTGACCAACAAAGATAAGGTTTTGCTGAATGTTGGGTACATAGCATACATTTGATAAAGGAAAAGACGTTGTGGAACTATGTAGAACAAAATCACCAATAAGAGTTATAGGGAGAAAATCACCATTACCCACCATCACATGAGAAGATCCTTCATAGTTTGATATGTTGGTAAGGATAGATCTATCATTGGTGATGTGGTGAGATGCACCAGAATCAGGTAACCAGTTGGCAACAGCAGGAAAACATGGCATCTCAGCAAAAGAAGCTGCGGGAACCTGAATACAGTGGTTCGCCTGTGGATTGTTTTGAGCAGATTCTTTTGTAGACGACTGACCATAACGAGATGGTGTGTAACGAAACTTGCATTTGATGGCTGAGTGACCAGCTTGCTTACAGATCTGACAAATCATGGAAGAATAATCAACAAAATTGGTTTGTTGTTTATCTCTAAAAGTAGATCTATAATGTTGGGGGGATCTTTTAGTAAAAAATACAGATGGGTTTGACTGATCAAGAGTAGAGATGGTTTCAGTGTGTTGATTTTTCAACCACTGTTCATGATTGATGAGACGGGACTTAAGATCGCCAAAAGATAGATTTATATCTCTAGTTTGAACGCAACTATAAAGTCATTATAGTCAGCTCCTAAACCTTTGAGTATGTGCATGTTTAGATCATTAGCAGAGACAGGCTCATTAATGGCAGCTAATGAATCAGTAATGGATTTGATATCATGGAGAAATTCAGAGATCGATTTAGACCCTCTTTTCATGTTAAACAAAGTATTTCTAAGCATAGATTTCCTAGCTAAAAACTGATTTTGAAAGTTCGTTGAAAAATATGACCAAACAGAAGCAGCAATTGCACAACCTAGAACAGCTGTAGAGATGGTGTTTTTGAAAGTTGCATTTAAGTAACTGTTCACAAATCGATCCCACTTCATCCATTTCAGATAGGCGGGATTCGATTGATGAACACCATCGATAGAGATAGTAGGAGGTAGAGCAACAACAGATCCATCCAGATAGCCGAATAGATCTGTGCTGATGAGAATAGAGGAAATTTGTGATTTCCATACTAAGTAATTTGTTTCATCTAGTTTGATTGAAATGAAGTGAGCTATGTTGGTGAATGGTAGGGTTGTGGTTGTTTCATAGTGAGATTGATGATCAGTTGACGGATCCATTTAGTTTACTTTTGAGAAGAAGAATTTTTGATAGAAAATAAAAAAAAAACTCAGAAATGATATCGGCGGAAGCAAGAAGATGAAGAAGTAAGAGTTCTGTTATATAGAAAAGAAGGAAAAACCCTAAGAGGCAGAAACCCTAATGTAGTTGGCGGCTGATACCATGAAAGAGAGTGAACTAGAGTTCTTTTCAGAAGTTTTCTGATTAACCCTAGAGAAGCAAGGGGCGCTTCATATATATAGGGTACACAAAAGTTATTATTACACCCTGTTAACACTGAAATAAAAAAGGTGATTATTACACCTTGTTGACACTCTAATGATTTCAATATCTTATCAATTCTTTTATCATGGAACCTCTTAGCTTAGGTTACCTGCTATGTAGAAAATGAAGTTTTTTAAGTGGATTATTGATAAAAATTTTGTTTCAGGCTCATGAAGCTGACAAAGATTCTTTATAATATGTAAGGGGAAAGCTTTTGTGCTTTCATTACATGACAATATATCATGAGCAAGTCTGCCACTTTTATAAGAATCATTTATATTACTTAGTTTTCCTCAATCTACATGCCATCTCATTTCTTCAGCGTCTACGTTGTAAAGAATACTGTGGAAGAAACAATGATAAAGACATCGTCAGATTAGTAGAGGAAAAATCTTTACTGTATTTCATTAATTGAAAATCTTACATTGATTACATTCAGCCATAGCATTTATACTCTTCTGTAAACTAACCAGATGAAGCTAACATGAACTAATAGAGTGGCTAATACGAACCTGACAGCTCATAGGTGACTGGATGACAACTCACAAGATGACAGTGCATTCCTGGAGGTGTAAGAGAAGTGTATATCTAAGCTAGGCTATTATCCCCCCTCAAACTGAGTGTCGTGAGGTGAACAGACAGACAGTTTGTTTCACAGCAGTGCAAAACGAGGACCTGAAAAACCTTTGGTAAAGATATCCGTTGCCTGATCAATAGTCGATACATAGGAAACTTTAAGATTGTTGGATTGAATCAATTCTCGCATAAAATTGTAATCAATCGATAAGTGTTTCATCCAGTGTGGAAAACAGGGTTGGAGGAATAAGAAATATCAGTGATATTGTCGCAGAGTAGGGATGGAGAACTAGGCAGGAAAACATGCATTTCTGTAAGTAATTCGCAAACCCACATTACCTCTGCTGCCGAGTTATCCAGGCTCCTGAATTCAGCTTCAGTCGAGGAGCGAGCCACCGTGTTTTGCCTCTTGCTGGACCATGAAATTGGATTAGCACCAAAGAAGATGCAGTAGCCACCAGTTCTCCTTCTAGTTGGTATACCGCCAGCCCAGTCCACATCACTATAACCATGAACAGCATTAAGGCCCTTTGTGAACAGCAGACCGTAGTCGACAGTTCCTTTGATGTACTTAATATTCGTTTCGCAGCTGTTAAATGTTCCATAGTTCATGCTTGCATAAATTGGAAGACTTGATTCACATCATGTGATATCTCCGGTCTGGACCACGTTAGATACTGAAGAGCTCCGACAAGGGATCTGTAAGATGTTGGATCAGGTAATGGAGTAGTTGTAGTCTGTTGAAACTTGAAGTTAGCAGGGATATGATAAGAGCAAGGATTTGCACCAGCCATACTGTGTTTCTCCAATAGATCCAAGGCATACTTGGTTTGACACAATAATAAAGATGCAGCATTTCTCCTGATTTCCAGGCCCAAGAAGTAGTGCAGATCTCCCATATTCTTCACTGGAAAGTGACTATGCAGCTGATTGATGAACTGAGCACAATAAGAAGCTGAACTGCCTGTGAGCAAGATGTCATCAACGTATAACAGAATATATGTAATGCGAGAACCATCCTTTTGAATGAACAAAGAATTGTCATATGTGGACATTACAAAATTATAGGACAACAATACTTTAGTCAAATTTGCATACCAAGCACGCGGAGCTTGCTTGAGTCCCTATAGAGACTTGTGTAACTTAAAAACATGTGTTGGAAAATCTGGATCTACAAATCCTGGGGGTTGAGACATGAAGATATCCTCATCCAGGTCACCATGAAGGAAAGCGTTGCTGACGTCAAGCTGTGAAATGCTCCAATTGAAGTTTACAGCTATAAAAAGAAGAATCCTAGTAGTCGTAGCCTTAGCCACTGGGATAAATGTCTCATAATCAAGGACCTCCTGCTGGTGAAACCCTTTGGCTACTAGCCTTGCCTTATACCTAGCTATATTTCCATTTGGATTATACTTGAGCCTGAATACCCACTTGCATCCAACCAGATTCATTTGATGGGTTATAGGGTACTTTAGTCCAAGTGTTTGCACTTTCTAGAGCATTGTACTCCTTTATTAGAGCATGCCTCCACTTAGGATTCTTATTTGCTTGACTAAAGGATGTAGGGGTGACTGGTGGAATCTGATCAGCAATAGTAGCGAAAAGCATATGTTTTGTGGAATATGTTTTTGGTTTGTGGATGCCTGACTTTCCTTTAGTTTTCATGCTGTGATTATTCTGAACTATGGGTAATGATGATTGTGCAACAGGAACAGTAGAAGTAACTAAGGAGTCTGAAATCTGAGCAGGAATAGGTGTATAAATACCTGGAGGTTGCTCATCAGCAGAAGCAACATATGAAGCAGGAGGATCCACTAGAATAGCAGGAACAGAAGTAGAGTTACACTTTAAAGGGAAGATAGATTCCTTGAATATAACATGTCGCGAAACATAAATTCTACCAGTAGTTGTATCTAAGCAATTATAACCCTTCTGAGCTGGACAATAACCCACAAAAATGCAAGGTATACTTCTTGGTGCAAGTTTGTGAGATGCATATGGTCTTGACCATGGAAAGCATAGGGATCCAAAAGATCTGAGGTGATGATAATCAGGTGGTTCACGGAATAACTTTTTAAATTGTGTTTGGAATCCTATAGACCTTTTTGGTAGCCGATTGGTTGTGTAATTGGCAGTGGCAAAAGCCTCTACCCAATAAGTGTCGTCTAAGCCTGATTGTATGAGCATAGTTCTGCTGACATCTACAATATGTCGATGCTTGGATTCAGCAACTCCATTCTGCTCTATAGTGTGAGGGCAGGTAAACTCACGTCTAATTCCATGTAGAGTAAGATATGATAAGAATTGACTATGCATGAATTCCCCTCCACCATCAGTTCTTATTGTTTTAATGTAGCATTCTAGATGGTTCTCAATAAATGTCTTAAAATAATAGAAAACTTTGCGAAACTCAGCTTTATCATATAAGGGAAAGAACCAGTAGTATTTAGTGAAGTAATCTACTATAGCTACATAGTACTTGTAACCTGACCTAGAAGTTACAGGACTGGGTCCCTAGAGATCCAGATGAAGTAATTCTAGTGGTTTCTCACTAAAACTAGTTGATGTTGGAAATGGTAACTTGTGCGACCTACCTAGAGAACAAGCAGTACAAGAGATTGGCTTACCTATAACAGAAGGTAATGACAGAACCTTAGAAATGCACTGCATTGTTTTGAATGAAGTATGCGCCAGCCTGTTGTGCGAAACTTCAGAAGTAATTGTTGTTGCAGTTGTGGAGTAAGATTTATTGGATTGTTGTTGCATAAACTTAATGGGATACAGTTTGGAGCCCTTCTAAAATGATCCCCCCAGTTGATAAGTCCTTCACACAAAAACCATCATATGTAAAGGTTATAGAGCAATGGTTTTCTGTTGTAAATTGATGAACATAAAGAAGATTTTGAGTTGCTTTGGGAACTAGAAGGATGTTGTTCAGAGTAAAGTAATGTGTTGGTGTAGACTTAACAGAAGAACCAGAGTGGGTTATAGACATACCTACACCATTTGCAGCGTGAATCTGATCTCGACCTTCATAACTAGTGGAAGTTTGTAACTTAGACTTGTGTGGAGTTATGTGAGATGTGGCTCCACTATCAACATACCAAGGACTCTCACCCATTCCAGTTGCAGAAGTTAACATTGCTGACTGTTGATTTCTTGAATGACTTGAAAAATTATTTCTGTTGGTGCACTCCAGAGCACCATGCCCTTGTCTGTTTCATATTTGACATA
The DNA here is from genome assembly GCA_023531435.1 of Papaver californicum. Classification (NCBI taxonomy): domain Eukaryota; kingdom Viridiplantae; phylum Streptophyta; class Magnoliopsida; order Ranunculales; family Papaveraceae; genus Papaver; species Papaver californicum. The sequence goes on from JAJJMC010009062.1 coordinate 1,586,045, forward strand.
CTGTAGGAGATGGATTGTGATATCTGGAATCATTAGTGAATCTTGCCTGTGAGGTGTACTGTCTATATCCAGTAATTCTTCCAGGATTATTGTAATATCTTCTTGGATAATTCCCAGACCTGAAGTTATTTGGAATTGGTGTAGATGAATGTGGTCTGAATCTTGGGTTTTGGTCTCTGAAGGATGGTTTAGATGAATGGAACTGAGTATGAAAAACTTGATTTGTAGTGCTATGAAGTAGATCAGTGTTTCTTTGGCTTATGATCAATTCTTCACTCAGGAGATTGTTGTGTAGCTCAATGGATGACACTGGTGGGTTCCTATGCCTCATAGAGGTGGAAAATGGGATGAATTCAGGGTTTAGAGCGGATAAAGTGATCACCACCAATTCTCTATCAGAGACTAGTTCTCCTGCAGCTGGTAGTTGATCTGTCAAAAGATTTATTTCATCAATAAGAGAAGAAACAGATTTTTACCTTGTTTGATGGCTAACAACTTTGTTCTGAGTTGTATGGAATGAGTAGACGACGATCTGGCAAACCTGTCCTCAATGATAGTCCAAAGTCTGTGAGATGTTGATGCTGCCGCAAAGTATGGTATGGTGGAATCAGAAATGGTGCTGTTAATCCACATTATGATGGTAGAATCATCATCTATCCAGTCAAGATAAAGTGGATTCTCAGTTCCATTTATCTGATTTTTTGAACTTGTAAAGCGATCTGGACAGGGATATGAACCATCAAGATATGGCATAATCTTGAATTTTCGGATAACTGGAAGTAAGAGATTCCTCCATGTTAAAAAAATTTCTTCCTTGAGTTTTAGAGTAACTAGACTCATTAACTAATTTAGGGGAACTTTTGCTATTGAATTTGAGGTCGGATTTTCCATTGAAGCAGAAGATTCACGAATCATATGAAAAGACCGAAGAATTTAAAAAAAATGAACTGTAACTCTAACAGAGAGTTTTATAGTAGAAGAACAAAGCTCGATCGTTACTGTTTCTTGTAACTTGATGTTGTGAAAAGAAAATTTTCACATTAAAAGCATTTCACTGATCGAGAAAGACTAAGAGTTTTCTCTAGACAAAAATTGAATGAATTACTGACCAAGAATGAGAATATTCATTTAATACACCATTAAACGATGAATTTGTCGAGCACGCCATCACAGAGAAATTATTTAGCATTAAAGACTTACCGGATCGAGAAGGAATACGATGTTTATCAAGAAGAAGAATTCATTGATCGAGGAAATCATTCAATACTCTCCATCGATCAAGTATGAGAACACAGAAGAAACTTATCGAGAATGAATCTGAACTTACCAAGAAATTCTCATTAATAGCACCGGTTTTCGATATTTGAATACAATGATCAAGTATGAACTTGTTTAAATCAATAAATTTGTTGGTTGATTGATTCTTTCAATTTCTGATCATTTACAGCAACGTTAATCGGTAAAGAATTTGCTTAATATCAAGATGAATTGATTTGATCTATGTTGAATTTGATTGAAACAAAAAACAATTAAAAAAAATAAAAAATCTTAGGGTATTCCTAGATTTTGCTCTGATACCATAGTAGAGGAACAATCTTTACTGTATTTCATCAATTGAAAATCTTACATTGATTATATTCAGTCATAGCATTTATACTCTTTTGTAAACTAACCAGATGAAGCTAACATGAACTAATAGAGAGGCTAACATGAACCTGACATCTCATAGGTGACTGGATGACAACTCACACAAGCTGACAGTGCATTCCTGGAGGTGTAAGAGAAGTCTAGATCTAAGCTAGGCTATTACAGATAAGATTAACGAAACATTAGCACTAATAGTCATCTGATTACATATAAAATTTTGAAAAGTGACTTCTTCTTTTTTTTGCTACTGCTTTACCCAACAGTTTTTTCTCTTCCAAAGCTTCTATTATAAATCTTATTCATTTATTCCTCCATCTGACAAACTTCTTCTGCCACTACTTCCTGGAAGCTAACATCTTCAACAGTTTCTTCCTTCCAAGTCTCGTCTGAATATCTCAGTTCAGAGCCGTAAGGAACTTAGAGTAGCTCAAGATTAGATTTCTAATCGAACTAATTTAAACCCGTGCTACGCACCGGGGTTGATAGATTTTTTTACACCGTTGGTTCATGTCTATTGAGGTGGGGTCTCGTCCCGTATCCGTCCTAATAAAAGTTTTAATAAACTATCGTAATAGATTACATTCAACAGATTAACCTTACAATAAAAACCATGTAAATAAAATTTTCTAATAATCAAAAGATCTCACATTGGTTTGAAAATTAATTTTACACATCTAATAAAGTAAAAATCAATTCTAAAAAAAGAAAAATAAATAGAATTAAGTAATCTCAAAAATAAAATAGTGTAAACTCTCAATATTAAGTACTAAACTTGATTGAAATCTCATAGATTAAAAATAAATATGTTCGCCTATTTTTGATCCATATTCATTTTTGAACACTTCATTGCCATCTTCATATATTTCGACCAACGGTGGCATGTCAGGATCTCTTTCGTCTAATTCACTATCATGTTTATCGTCGCTACGCACCGGGTCCGATGCAAATAGTTTACAGTGTTTGCTTGTGTCTACTAAGGCGGGGCTTCATCCCGGACCCGTCCTAATGAGAGTTCCGATAAACTAATATGTAATTAATATCCAATAGATTAATAATTAAAATGAAATCTATGTAACTAAACAAAGTTAATATATGTAAACCTTATTAAATAGCGAATGTTTGGAATTTTAGTTTTATGCAAATAACAAAAATTTATAATCTATAGAACTAAGCAATGAAAAAAGTAAAATAGGTAAGACTACAAATAACACATACTTTCTCCGTTTCAAAATATTTGTCCTTTATTCCATTTTCGTTAGTTTTAAAATTGTGTCCAGCTTTTGTTTATAGTCGTATTATCTCGATAAACTCTCAAATATACTCTTGATCTTTTATACTCATAAACTTATTTTTAATGAGACCCAGTTTAAAATCTTAAATAATATTTGTATAATTAGGAAACAATTGTGTTAATATCTTTATTGCTTATATTTCATTCTTTTTTAAAATAGAATAATATTTTTAATTTTAGAAATAATAAAACATTTAGTGGGGGTAATTTTGGATATTCCTCTAGTCTCCTTAATATTTTGACTTAGTCAAAGATGACATATATTTTGAAACAGTGAGAATACTACAATTGATCAAAATCTAAGATATAATAAAAATAAATATTTCTCCTTATCTATAATCGTTATTCATAAGTGAACACCTCATTACCATTTATATCAGTCTCGACTAACAGTTGCATTTCAGGGTCCCTTTATTTCACCTCCATATTCATCGTCGATGTCTATATTACTGTACTTTCTTTTGAAGTAATCCTTAAATGGTGTCTTGAAATGTTCTTTGTTAAGGATTGTCCTCCATTTGGTTAGGCGGGGCTTCACCCCACACCAGTCCCAAAAGGAGTCTAACAACAATGTATAATGAAAACACCAATTATCATTTAGAATATTAACAATTAAAACCAAATTCACCGATGACATACTGTTTAAAGTGTTGGAAATTAAGAAATCCTCTTAAAAAAAACTTTTGAAAAAGTATACCAACCTTTGAAATCAGTAAGTAGTTCATGACATTGCCAATATTAGTACTCTAAGGATAATTGGTAAGTCTATATTTAAAATGTGCTACTTTGAGTAGCACTTCACTATCCTTAATATTGCTAGATTTTGGAATAGCTATGCAACATCTTTTGGGTTAATCAATTTTTACAACTTAAAAGTAAAGAACCAAAGTCAAAATAATTTTCTACTTCAAAACCTCAGAAGTAGCTTCTAGTTAGGCAAACTCAACTGCTTCTTCAGACTGGAACTCCATATAGTTAAATAAAAATCACATTCACTATAGTTGTATCAATATACGATATTATAGACACTAAAAAAAATGATATTAATATAAAATAGATTGCCAGTTCTAAATAGTGCAAAGCATATGAAGTGCTTCCCATCGAAGATGATGTAATCAAGGAAATGCATTGATGTATCTTTCTTCAGAAATAATATATTTGTGTTAAGAATCAAGCGTCCAACTCAAATGCTCCTCCAGGCTCCAACTCCCTGTAGTTAAATAAAAAATCACACTCACTATATAGTTGTATAAATATTTGATCTTAGAGACGCTAAAAAAATGACATTAATATAAAATATATTGCAAACTCTAAATAGGTGGAAAGCATATGAAGTGCTTCCCGTCGAAGATGATGTAATCAAGGAAATGCACTGATGTATCTTTCTTCAGAAATCATATATTTGTGTTGAGAGTCAAGCGGCAAGCTCAAAGGCTCCTCCAGGCTCCAACTTATTGTAGTTAAATAAAAAATCTCACTCATTATATAATAATATATCAATACTTGATATTAGAGACACTAAAAAAATAAATTACATTAATATAAAATAGATGCCAGCTCTAAATAGTGCAAAGCATATGAAGTGCTTCCCATCGAAGATGATGTAATCAAGGAAATGCACTGATATATCTTTCTTCAGAATCATGTACTTGTGTTAAGAATTAAGCGGCCAACTCAACTTCTCCTCCAGGCTTCAACTCCCTGTAGTTGAATGAAAAACCACACTCACTATATATTTGTATCAATACTTGATATTGGAGACACTAAAAAAATGACGTTAATATAAAATAGATTGCAATCTCTAAATAATACAAAGCATAGTGCTTCCTGTCGAAGATGATGTAATCAAGGAAATATCACTGATATATGTTTCTTTAGAAATCATATACTTGCGTTAAGAATCAAGCGGCAAACTTAAGTGTTCTTCCATGCTCCAACTCTCGATAGTTAAATGAAAAATCACAGTCCCTGTAGTTGTATCAATATTTGATATTAAAAACAGTAAAATAAATAAAATGACATTAATATAAAATAGATTGTCATCTCTAAATAATGCAAAACATATGAAGTGCTTCCTGCCGAAGATATTGTAATCAAGGAAATGCTCTGATATATATTTCTTCAGAAATCATATAATTGCGTTAAGAATCAAGTGGCCAACTTAAGTGCTCTTCCAAGCTCCAACTCCCTATAGTTAAATGAAAAATCACAGTCCCTATAGTTGTATCAATATCTAATAATATTAAAGACACTAAAAAAAAAATATATAAAATAGATTACCAACTATAAATATTACAAAGCATATGAAGCGCTTCCCATCAAAGAAGATGTAATCATGGAAATGCACTGATATATCTTTCTTCCGACTTCAAACATGTATTCTAACTTCCAATGTAAGGCGTTTCTTGACTAATGTGAGTAATGTAGTGAAATAGACAAAAAAAAAAAAAAAACATAAAACCCCATCAAAATAAATAAAAAAAAAAACCAATTCCCATCTGGTTGGAACTGACAAACCTTTGAACTAACAAAGTCATAATTTAATGTGAACTCAAACCCTAATTTCTGTTTAATTTGGTGTGGCAAGGCTTCTCACCGCACCCTCTTCCCAGATGTATTTGTATATTTAAAAAAATTCTTGTTTAATCTGATTATTTTTAATAATGAGTAGCAAAATTTGATACCTTTTGGTAATCCAACTATGGTATATACATAGTTTAAAAAGACTTAGATATTGCGAAAGTATGAATAAAATTTTAAGTTACCTACTAAACAATTTGCGACAAAAGTGTTTAAACCACAATGGAATACCAATTCTAGATGCATATATCTACTTTATATACCCCTTACGATGGTAACTAAAAACATTAACCAAATCTTTGTATATTATTATAGTCAAAATTTATTCCAAAAGAATAGCCAAGATGGAAAAGTTTTCCAAACGTTGATGAATGATCAAACATCATCATATTCATCAAGGCATTATCTTATTCATACCAAACCGCTATGCAAGCTTAAATAATAATATACGTAGAGCATCCAAGTTTTTACTATAAGTACCTGCTCACTGAGATGCAGCTTCGCTCCACACCCATCTCACGGGAGGCCTTCAATTAACAATCGCAACGCATAGCTGAACCATACTTACTATCCAATGATTAACAATTGCAAAGAAAATCATATAGTTTTTATTGCAATACAATGATTAACAATTGTAAAGAAAATTATATAGTTTTCATTGCAAGACAAATAAAAGTTTATTTGTAAACTAATACATACCTCTTGCAACAAAGTTCCATCTGAAGTATAAAAAATTCTAACCAAAACTCCCTTTGAGTTAGTTGTAGAAAGAAACTGCCATTCCTATGTTAGTGACAAACATTCAACGCTTGAATCATGAGCAATAATGAACTTAACCTTCTTAGTCATTTAATTTTTGGTCTTGGAAAAGCAAATACCAGTGACCCTAGGGCATCTAATACTTCACATAGTCCCTTGGGGTTTTGGAACGTTTTAATTTAATGCAAAAGCTTCATATCAATGAAAATTTATATCAAAATCTTCTTCTCTAAAATAACAATTATTCGGTCGCCTCGAAAACGAACCGCCCAGACATTTGATATAAATGAAAGCTCTTCCGTCGACAGGTTTTTGTCATTCCCCCAAATTGTGATATGTGACATGCATAAAAACCATAGTTTAATGAAGGTCAGAATTATACCATGGGATAGGTTTTATACATCACGATATCTATATATTTATAACAAATTATTCTACCAGATGATCTCATGATACAAAAGATTCGTGACAACTAAAAACCTTGTAAGTTGTAAATTCCTAACTCCAAATTCACTACGGAAACTCAACATTGGGAAGCATGTCAATAAATTTGAAAGCAAATCATCCCAAATCTTCTTCATGTTCAAGTTCAACTTCGTTTCCACAATGTTTATATTTGGATTATTATTTCCTTGTATAAAAGGATGCCACCGACAACACCGTATCCTCTCACCAAATTTTTTAATTCCTCCAACCTAATTCCCTTGTTGTAACATCCTCATAAACCCTCTTCATATTATCTAAGAGCAACTCCAACGGACGAGGGGACCAAAGAGTAAATATTACATTTACTCTTTGGTCGCCCAAATTCAAGAGCAACAGGCGATTATATTTGGGTTTGAGGCGAGTATATGTACAATACCAGAGGAGTTTTACTTAGAAACATATATACACTCGTACGCTCTTGTAAATGGGCGTTAACAAAAAACGCTTCATTAAGAAAGCGTTTCAAAACACAGACGTTTGGTTAGAGAAGGGTTTGATGAGACGCTTGGGCAGAGAAGCGTATGATTTAACGCTTACTTAAAAGAACGCTGGTGTGCACAAACGCAAGCGAGAGGAGCGTCTCACCAAACGTCTACTTAGGAAGACGTTTCAATTCCAACGTTCAACTAGGAAGACGCCTAGTCCCGGCGCTCATCCAAGACGACACGTAGTCAGGCAGCGCTGCTCCAGATAGACGTCCAGTTTCCAAACGCTGCTCCAGATAGACGTCCCAATTGGACGCTCCTCCAGCTAGGCGTTGCAACAAAACGTCCCCCTACACGAGCGATTTTGTTACCGTTGTAATGTATAACATTGTAAAATGTAACCGTTGAACGACTATTAAATCCTTAATGTATATAAACGAGTTGTCGTAGTATAATTCATCTCCACAACAATATTTCATAATTCAGTTACAACAAATAAAGAAATTTCTAAGGTTTTCAAATTTTTGTTCATTCCAATTTGTTTGTAATCACTTTCATTAATGGGTCCAAAACCAAGAGGTCCAAATTTTACTGTTAATGAAGATATAACCATGTGTAGGATTCTTTTATCAATATCTCAAGATTGTAGTGTTGGTACCGATCAATCAGAAGACAAATTATGGTCTCGCATCAAAGCTGGAATGAAAGAAGTTATACCTTCAATGGCTGATCGGAGTTGGACCTCTATTCAGAAACGCTTTCAGGGAATAAGTAAAGAGGTGGCTCTGTAATCTGCAAAGGAGGCAGAAGTGGAACGTGAACACCATACTGGATGGGGCCCAGAAACAAAGGTTTGTGAAGACTTAAATTTTATGCACTGCCTTTTTAAAGTTTTGAGTTGTATATGATGCACTAGCTATTTTTCTGAACAACAATAAACAGAGTGTAGAAGTAAGGAGGCTATTCAAGGAAGCTAATGGTGGGAAACCATTTAAGCACGAAGAGTGCTACACAATTATGTTAGAAAACATCAAATATTCAAGACGATCAACACAAGTTTTCGATTCATCACAAGCCGAAGAAGATTCAGATACCGATGACGATACTCGAAATAGACCTTCCCCAAGCCAAGGCCAATGGAGTGGATACGAAGAAAGATGAGATATACCTAACGTATCCCCGTCCAATGGGGAAAAAAGAGGCTAAACGTTTGAAGCTAACAGGGAAAGAAAAATCCAGTGCCCAAGCCGATGCCTTGGACACAATTATTAACAACCAAAAAAACTTCAACAACAGTTATATAGAAAATGCTAAAAGGAAGAATGATCAGAGAGAAGCCGAGTTTGCAGCAAAAGAGGAGTATCGTATTATGATGACGGACGTCTCCCATTTGGATGCCGCAACCAAAGAGTGGATTGAAATTAGGAAGCAAGAAATTTTACAGAAAAGAAGAGAATCTCGTCTTGGTTAAACCATATAAAACTTCGAGTGTAATTTTTCCGACTATTAATGAAAATTCTAACTTTTGAGTCCTTAAATTGATTGTCACTTAGAGCAACTAGAACAGAACACAACTTTACATTAACATATCTCATTTTCACATGAGTAGCGGTTGCACTTAGCACGTGCAAGATGGTTGTTGTAAGTTGACAAGTCAATGCAAGGAATTGAAAATACCCAGACCACATTTCAATGTAAAAAAATCAGTTTTCAACATTTTCAGAGATATTATAAAAAGTAAGTTGACAAGGCAATGACAGGAATTAAACTAAACATTCATATTAAGATTAAAAGTAATACAAAGGTTCAACACTTAGGACATGCAACATGCCTTTAAATCACTAAGTGCCTCTAGTGGCCGAGTGGTGTCTCGGGAGGGTTTACAAGAGATATACCCACAAAACCTAGCCGCATGGTTTACTAATTTTTCATACTTCACCGAAATCCGACCATAAATGTTTGATCAAGTCATTTCGTAATCGAATATGCGTTTCTTTGCTATGTACTGCAACTCGGCGTTGGTGAGTTGACATCCTCGACAGTTCTGCAGTTTGTTGACGGGATATATTAACAGGTGCGTGGTAGCGCCCTTGATCATATTCATGTGGTCAATCACCGGGTTGACGTTCATCCTCCACAATCATATTATGGAGAATAATAACCGTTTTCATTATATATGCTAGTGCGTCCATATTCCACATTCTAGCTGGTTGTTTAACTATTGCAAATTGGTTTTGCAGTACCCCAAATCCTCGCTCAACATCTTTTCGGCAGCCCTCTTGCATAGTTGAGAATTTGCGTTTCTTTGCGGAATCTGGATGCTTGATCGACATAATAATGGTTGCTATCTCTGGGTATATCCCATCAACGAGATAGTACCCCATATCATATTGGTTCCCATTAACCTCGAAGTTCACAGGTGGTGTTTTACCTCTGATTAGGTTCTTAAAAATATAAGAACGGTTCATTACATTTATATCGTTGTTGGAACCAGGCATACCAAAAAAAGCATGCCAAAACTAAAGATCTTGTGAAACCACTGCCTTCAATACAATACTTTCATCGCCTTTGTAGGCAGTATAGGCACCAGATTCGGCTGATGGACACCTATCCCATTTCCAATGCATACAATCCACACTGCCTAGCATCCCAGGAAATCCCCTAGCTTTGTTCTGGTTAAGCAACAGTTCTACATCCGCAGTAGTTGGGTTGCGCAAATACCGTTCCTCATATAAATGCAGTATCGTCAAACAAAATCGTCGTGTTGCCTCAAGAACCGTGGTTTCTCCGATGCGTAAGTACTCATCTATTGCATCCGCCGCAGATCCATAAGCCAGCATTCGAATTGCAGCCGTAATTTTCATGTGTGGGGTTAATCCTAGGCGCCCGGCCGCATCCCGTTTTTGAACGAAATAAGGATTAACTGCTACTATATCCCGCAAGATACGGTTGAACAATTTTCTTCTCATACGAAATCTTCTTCGAAAAACATTGGGAGGAAAAGTCGGGTTTCTTGAAAAGTAATCTGTCCATAGTTGTCTAGCTCCATCCTCACGCTTTCTTTGTATTTCGATCCGAGTACGTGGCCAGTCAATGTATGAAGCTACCAAGCCTAAATTTAGTGCTTGGTAATTTTGGTTAATCGGAAATGCTTCTTCGTCTGATGAAGAAGTGGTGTTATTACTATCATCATTAGATGTCGAATATAGGGTTAACTGATTAGGAGGAATATAAGAAGAGGAATTAGAAGCAGCATAAAACATGTTGCAGTTTTGATAACCTGCCATTGAAAGGGGAAGGAAGTATGTTTTTGGGAGGTTGCTAGTTTTGTGGTGTTTAGATGTTCTGGGTTGGTTTGTAGTTGTTGATGTGGTTTCAATGGAGAATGATGTGTTCTTTTTATAGTTATGTT
>JAJJMC010009062.1:1596654-1636595 GCA_023531435.1 Papaver californicum
GACATATGGATAAATCTTCCTCTAGTGTAAAATTATCTGCATTTAACCGAAAATTTTCGTAACCCGCCATTAAATGAAAACCCATAATTACAAATTTGATCTTAAATGTTACTGAAATGGATTTGGAATGAGAATGATACATATAAGCTAATGTATTTATAGGACTCCATGTAAGGGTATTTGGCCGTTGTTCAACGGTAACATTTCATAACGGTAACATATAGGTTGGATCTTTTTTTTAAAACCAAATCAAAGAGTCTGTACGGCCACAAAGAAAACACATAATTGAAAACGAAAACAAATAAAGTCAAATGTATTTTGAATTTGTAAAACAATAAAGTCCAAAATATAGTGTAAATTGGAATGACTAGACAATAATGGAATAACACTATTCAGTAGTTTAGTCCCCACGAGAAGAGCAAGGTGGCATAAACGGAGACATACTTGACGAAGTTCCCTAACCCCCGTGTTCCACATTTGCGTTGAGAGAGTTTCCGGAAAATTACCAACCCCTAAGTGTGGAGATTGAGAATAAGCACGGGCAAGTTGTAGGTGCAAATTAGTGTTTTCATTCTTATAATTGTGCAATTCCTCCATCCTTTCCCTCGACTGGGCCAAATGAAACTTACGGAATTCTTCGGTAAAATCGGCATATTCTTGCGCAAAATTATAAGCTTCGGCCTTTATATGAAAAAAAAAGGTCAGTTTCTCAAAAAATTTCTTTAAAAATATATTTTCGTTTAAATTTTAAATATACTTACATATGTCCAATTATCTTGAGGCGGAATGGCAACATGTTCAACGGGTTGGTCGAGGGTTTCTGTAACAAGCCCCCCCAAACAGTCGTATGTTTCCACCTCCCAGTTGACTTGGTGCAAAATTTGTTGGAGTTTGTAACATGTCGCCAGTACTCCAAATAGCAATCATAAGTAACCCGATCTTGGAGGTAGTCATTTATTGGTATGCCACTCGATTCCCTCATCTTGGTAGCCTCGGCATCAGTGATGTTGCTCACACAGCTTGGGGGGTTGCGCGGAATTCTCCATCCACCATAGATTTGGTGCCATAACCGGTCTCCAAGGTACACGTTATGCTGTAAAATTTAATTATTATCAGCCATGTACCAGAAAAATTAAAAAGAATATTAATAAATATGACTATTTGAACTAGAAAGTGTCGACTCACAGTGCCAACCCAAGTAAATACGGTGCGGGTATTTGATACTGCCATAGCTATGTGGATAGTCTCATTAATATGGCGTGCCGCAATTTCAACCCACGGTCTCCATGTCACAACATCCATTGTCAATTCATTCAAAAGTTTCCTTGCACCCTTAATATCATTACTCTTCGTTCGCGTACTCTTCCACAGCGAACATGTTGGCCAAGGACATTCGCTCTCATCAGGGATGTTGTGAGGTCGAAGTATGCCCATATATTCGTACCCCCAAAACTTGAATTTGATTAAAACAAAGTTAATAATTTACCCCGAAATACCTAGTTATATGAAATTTCAAGGAAATAAAATTACCTCCAATATTTGACAAGACCCGGTTAGTGACTTTTGAACCCTCCCCGCTGCACCAAGTGCGGAATAAAGTCTTGACATACCAACACTACCCCAGTCAAAAGTTCCAACTTTATTTGTATCCCCAAAAGCAGCTAACCATCCAGCATTGATGTAGTTCTTAGCATTGGAAAAGAAGAACTGTCCCAGAACATACATCCAAAATGCTCGCGCCACTCTCTCAGCAAGTACATTATCTTGTTGCGCCTCAAGCAACTTTGCCTCTGTAAAGTATGTGCCCAAAATGGCCACAGTAATGGCATCTGAAATCCACTGCGCCGGGATACCTTCTCTCCGACAAACTTCGGAGTCTTTTAAATCTGGGAAAATATGGTACGGACATGTTGAAAGGTATACTTATCCGGGTCATATGGAGGCGCCTCGCCAATACCAATACTGATTCCGGTCAACATCACCCAGTCTACAGGTGTAAAACCCATTTCACCAAATGAGAAGTGAAAGGTGTTCGTCGTGTCCCAGAAACGCTCGACGATATAATCAATCAACGCATGTGACGAGTCACCAACATCCATTGACAAAAACCGGTCCCATCCTTCCCTTTCAATAATAAATTTTGCTCTTTCGTAGCTTTTGGTTATAGCTTTATAGGCTTGTAGGACCGATTTCAGAGACCCACGATGCATATATTTGGTTTTTGGGTCTGCTCTCGAACTCATATTGCTGGAAGCGTGACCTTCATCATCTTCCACCATACTATAATTTGCTAAACCAATATCATCATTCACTCCTTCGGCAGTGCTGCCATCTGGTACATCGTGCATTGTTCGGGCTTTCTTGTTTTTTTTTTTCCGACCAACGAATCGGGAAGCGGCATTTCTCAACATCTATACAAAATCAATTTTTTTCAAACACAATTGACCAAAAATATAACTCCACATTTATCCATAAATCAACAACAATACATATTACAGTTCAAACAAAGCTATAGACACACAATACATATTACAGAGACATACTTAGCAATTGGCATAAAACACACAAATTTCACATTCGGATGGATAAGTTTACCAATTTCAGAATATCAAAGAATTTCGAGACGACTCAATGTCTGAAATGTATCTAGAAAATTAGTTGTTCGGGCAATAATCAGGTTGCGTTATATAGTGTACTGTTCAGCTCAATATGTGAAACATTGTATGTGTTCGAATCAGGAATTACTCAAGTAGACAATAATGATGAAAATGTTAATCAAAACTGGATATAGTGCAAAAAGATGACTGTTTTAAGCAATTTGTAAAAATCATAAACCCTCAAATGATCTCCTTTTGCCATACATAGGTATAAATTCGGTACAATAATAAAGAGGTTGTCATACATAACATCTTAACTTCCCGGATAAGAGAAAGATTGTTTAACTTGTCGCGGCACAATGATGTTCTCATTTTCAGCTCAAAAATAATTTTAATCATGTAAATGTTCGCGACACAATGATATTCTAATTTTAATTATGTACAGCCGCTTAAAAGCTAAAACAATATTTAAACAACGAATAATGGTGAAACATCATTGCACCGCGACACAATGGCGAAACCCTAAATATGCATTTAAACAACGAAGAAAAGCTAAAACAAGGAATAAAAAGACTGAGATAAAGAAATTATTACCGTGTTTTGAACCAAAAACCTTCTCCACAATTCATTTTCCTCTAGCCGCCGTCTGTTGAGTAGAGGAGCGTTTTTGAAATGGTAGAGGCGAAGCTAATGGGAGAGCGTTTATATACAGAAGAAACCCTAGGAAACACGGACGGACGCTCACTTGGATGCACTGGACGCTCACCTAGGAAACACGGACGCTCTCCTAATTGGACGTCTATACCAAAACGCTCTCCCAGTTGGACGTCTATACCAAAACGCTCTCGCACTTGGACGTCCATTGGGCGCTCTTTCTTGTGGGCGTCCATGAAACGCTTCTATAGGTGGACGTTTTGTGAGTAGACGCTATTCTAGATGGACTTCTGGCATTGAGGCGTTTACTAGGAACATTGTTTATCACTAAACGTCCACGCAGTACAACGCACAATTTGTAGACGTTCACCCAATACAACGATGGTACAATAGACGCTTATCAGTGTCGACGTTAAACATACGTCCACCCACAGTAGCGTAACAACATGCAAACGCTCATGTATAGTTGCGTTTGCTTCCAGAATATGAAACGCTCACATGAAGGGGCGTCCGACAAGATACGTCTTCATAGAGGAACGTCCATGTCAACTCACGTTCTTCTATAACAGCATTTTACAACAGACGTCATTTTAGTTGGGCGTGCGATCATATTAATTCCAAAAACCGTTGTAGAAAAAAAGAAAAAAGACCTAATTTTATTAGTTTTTACTCTTTAGTATACTCGCGTTGTTAGAGTTACCCTAAAGAAGTAGTATCAAATACTTCTTACTAATTTAACTTGCCTTTATTATCCAATTAAATTCCAATGCTAATACTGCCCTCCACCCTCTAAATTTTCAAGACGGGAAGCGGATATCTGAGATAAAAAAGAAAAACATATTATTTATTCACAATAAATTAATTTTTTAATTATGAATTAAACCTAAAATTATGTTAAAATAAATTTGAGCAGATGCTGGCCTGTACGGAAAGTAAATTTAATCAAATACTGGCTTGTCCCCAACAGGTAATAATGAACCAATCTTATAGTGGCTCTGACCTTGTATTTTGTAAGCATAGGGTAGATCGCCTTTTTTATTGATACTGTTGAGCCCTGGTGTACGTAAAAACAAATATAGAGTTATATGCTCTAATATTCCTCCTAATTTTTGCAGACTGTGGTCCTCCATCATAATCCAACAACTTTAGATATTCTGGGTAATCTTTGAGGAGTGGAAGCTTAACATTGTCGCCTGAACGACATATACTGAACTCAGGATCACTTTCAGCGGAATTTATGGTTATTTCCTGATACCAAACAATTGCACCACAATGCTTGCATGTATAGGCAGGCGCACCAAAATCAGATTTTACAATATCCAATTCTGTTGAGATGACAAAATTTAATAAGCAGCAAAGCAAGAAAGAGTCCAATTAGAAATTTAATGACTAATTTTGTAGTGCTTACTTGTAGATTGCTCCATTTCCATAAACTCCAGTGGTTCATCTTCACCGGAGCTAGCATCGGAATCTGATTCAATGAATCTTTGATCACTGATAGCTCCATATTCAGTTTCTGCAAACAATGTACCCAAAAAGCCAATATTTAAACTGGAATATTTTGCTGTAAAAATATCTTATTCTAATGCGAATAGCTGAAGTGTATTTACCTCTGTAGAGCAAAGAAAGTTCTTTTTCTGTCTTGCTTGCCTAAGTTTTTCTCTTCTTGACTATAGACTGAGTTCGGTTCCTCATCCCTATGATTTTATGTTTACGAAATTGCCTATTATGACGTGATTGTAGCTTTGATACATATGGTAACACCTTTACAGTCGGATCTCGTCTAGGTCTTACCATGTTTTCTTTTAGATTAGGCTTGGGGTTTATCAAGCTAGGAGAAGAGAGGTTTTATAATCTGTGAAGCTATGAGAAGAGAGGATTTATAATCTGTGTGAAGAGAGGTTTTAGATTAGAACCTATGCATAATCTGTGTGAAGCTAAAAAGGTCCTTTTAATGCAAGTAAACTGCCTGGCGGATTGAACTCCATGGTGGGGCCAGAAGCTAGTGATTATACATAATGTGCTCATCGTCTTTACGATTATACATTATATTATATGAGAGTTTAATAACTAAAAAATCACCACAAAGAAGGATTAAATTCCACCGTAATCAAAGATAATACATGAATTATTACCAGTTTGTTTCCTGGGTGGAACTTACTGATTTCGAATTGATAATGACTTATGTGTACTCTGGGACTTTGGTAGAAATAAAAAATGGAAAGGGAAGTATTGGATTTACCTTCAACAGCTACATAAGGTAAGATCGTCACTCAACATCTACATGGAAGATAGCAGTACTGTTGCTAAACTCTCTCAGGTTTTCTAACAGAAGTTAAGTATTTATATTTCTAATCACAGATGCTTTTAACAGCATTGAAATCAATTAGAAGTACAAATACTAACACCTTCAGTTAATAGTTGCTTGACCTATTTATTGCAAATCTATGCACGTCCCCGTGATGATCAAACTCCAAAACATGTGTTACTTCGAACTATCACTGATGATGATACTCTAATTAACACCATCTGAACTAAACCCATCGTAATTGTACCTGCATTATGTAGTAAATCAACGTGTTAAAACTGAACATCACAGAAGAGTAACAGATTCACAAACTCCAGGCCACGAAACCTACATTGTGCACTAAAAAAACGTGTTAGAACTGAAGATTACAGAAGGGTAACAGATTCACATACTCTAGGCTTACTTTTCGTAGTTGCTGGTTTCATATTTCCCAACAAATATGTAATAATACACGGATGAACTTTCCCAACAAATGGACAGCCATGAAATTTCAAATGGGTACAATAGAGTTCAGATCTGGTCGCTTTGTAAAGAGAACATCAAAATAAAACTCGGTGATTGTATCCCAGAGATAGAAAAAAGTGTATCTACAACACATAACTTACAACTGTGTTATAAATCCAGACTGCTGAAGGTCCATTTTATTTTGCATTACATGTACTGGCAATAGCTGAATTATAGTCATGCCATACTTTCACCTTATATGTGGACTTTCAAGCATATGTTTGGTGATGTTATGTGTAAGAAAGAATATGAAAGAGTAGAGAGCGAAAACCTGGCTAGACATAACTTCTCCGTTAGTGCCACTGATGTTAATCCCCGCATATAAGCAATCTTTGCAGTGAGCATCCGAAATGTCTCTTCCAAAGGATGCTCCAGCTCCAGCTCCAGCTACACAGTAGTTACCAACTCATTAGCAAGCTGCTTAATAAACCTCATGAAGACGATGAGCACATTTGAAGTTACGCTAGCTGTAGCAATATACCTAATTGAATTCTTAATAAACCTCATGAAAATCAACACCACATACAGTAGCAATATCCCTAATCAAATTAGAAGCATAAGAATCAGCCGAAAGAATCAAACCATGCTCAATACGAACAAATTCCAAGACTGCGTCTGAATCCAAATGTTACTGCGCCACCACCAGTTAACACTGCAACACAAATGTCAAAGAGGAGAGGTAATGCAAATAACGCAAAAGCTAAGAAAGAACAGATCAATACTTTCAAAAAGCCAGTCATATTTAAGCTGAAAACAACAAACTTGAAAAACTAATCACCACTCTAATTTAGATAGCTATGGGGATAGCTTCAAAATATTTATGCACACCCACATTCCAGCATATGAAAACAAAATATGACCCACGGGAAGTAACTCATGTAAATTCGGCAAAGCTTAATGTATTATAGAAAACTGAATAGAAGAAAGCCACCTCTCATCTTGAACAAAAACAGTATGAACCCAATTATCAATAACCCTTGTAGCTATCCCCATAGCTCAATCAAATAGCACATCCCTACTCATCAAGCCTATTAAGTTTCTAGATATTAATACCCTTAATTTTACAACAAAAAAAAAGTAGAAAAATAAATAAATGAGAAACTATGATTACCTGCTATTTAGCAGTGCCATGGGTTATATGCATCACAGATTCTCAACCTCTCAAACAGAACCACCATCTATTCAACATCCTTTTCTCCATATCAACAGCGAGCTGCAGTATATCTTGAACACAAACATCAGTTCCTTCCCTATTTCCAATGACAAATGGCTCTCTTCGCACAAATATTACTATAGCTTAGCTTTTCATGACCCTCAATAAAGCTGCTACCCGGCATTCTCGTGAAAAACTGCTTACTTAACTTTAGTCCATTTCATTTTAATCTGCACATGCACAAACCACTATTAACAGGCAGCATAATAAAATCAATGCCAAAATCAAAAGCAGCCGAACTCTAAAGAGCATAATGACATGGTAATATATGTAAGCTAACATTTAGAAAGCATAACCCATTATTTACACCATGTCACAACTTAAAACCTTTTATTTTTTGAAAAAGAGAAAGAAAAGGGAAAAGTACGTAAACTTGAATAACATAAGCTTTTAGTAGAATTTGGACTAAACAATATTTTGTATCTATTTCTTATAGTTACAGACATCATAGCCTTATGGCCCATATGTATACGGCACGGCCAATCGGTATCATAGTAGCATTTAGAGAAAGACTGGAATGAAAGGAAACGCACAGATAAAGTCAAAAAATAAAAGGAATATTAAGTGCCAAAAGTATAGACGTGTTTACACACCAAAAAATAGCCTAGCGTCACTTAGGCACTTCAGTTTCATAGTTCTTGGAACCATCTATGCAAACATGTCACTATGTAGTATAGATGTGAGACCCCCTGCAAAGCACTCGGAAAACATGGGAATATTCAGTTGTCTACTGTATGCGAATATTAGACTACACTGACAGACAATGAAGGGTTCTGAAAATGATACATCTGGATTAATTAATGTAAACATAGATTCATAAGAAACTGCATAAACCCATCATAATCAATTCAAAATATACATAACAAACAATACTGATTTTCAACTCATCAGTATATACCTCTAAGAGAGTATAAGTTCATTCTTTGTCTCTCTGGTAAATTTATGTCCTCCTAAATGTACCGAATATAGGGTTGTAACTGCAGAGATGCGAAAAAAAAAGTTTAGCTTATGCATTAAATCACTTAAAATTTTCTAAACGATAAAGCTTCAGCTTGGTATACTTACTGCTGCGCGCTGAGACTATGAGTGATTGAACTCTCCTTATTTGTTGGTGCTCTTCTAGCCATTTTTCAGTAATCAAGTCCATTTCCTTGGCTATCTTATCGTCATGCATTTCTTTTGTCTATCCACATCAAGCCACCCAAGGTATGGAGGAACATCAGATGAGAGCTTCAAGAACCCTATGATAGTCTTGTGAAGCTTTTGATCTTCTAATTTCTCTTTATTATGCTCATCCTTTCTCTTTATTATGCTCATCCTTAGTGTAGTATTCATCGTTGTCTTTCTCGATAAAAACAGGATTGTAGCCAAATCACAACAGATGTGAAGAAAGATAATCTTTCCCTGCAATTAAAAGAACGAACATTAGGGACCATAACATAAAAAGTTCAAACTGTATAAACCCATCATAATCAATTCAGAATGAACATTGGTTCTCTACTACCACTTTTTGAGCTTGTTTTTAATGCTCTGCTTCTGCCAGCATCTCTATAATGGCTTCAACTCCCTTATGGTGGCCAATTTTGGCATGTGACCATGCAGGCACCTATGGAGGTAGCTAGACTTGACAACTACGAAAACTAATAAAAATAAATAAATCTTAATAACCATATTTTAAGCACCTATGGATGTTCTTCCCTACGAATCATACCACAGTTTAATTTTGGAAAAACAGTTGGATGAAGATTATACAGGCACACATCGCTCCTCCAGCCTCTCCTCTGTAACCCACCCACAAATGTGTAATTAATGAGAACGACTAAAATTATGGTCCAAGAACGTTTTACTACATTTGAAATATGATCCGCAGTAGCTCAAGCATATGAATGTGAACAATTGTAAGAAAAAGTAGAAAAGAAAAGTAGTCAGGCTATATGGCTCATATATCCAAAAGTATGCATAACCTAATTTTCAACTTTTTACGTATTAGCACTAACCTTATTGCAAGATTGATTGGTCCGTAATCCATATGTAAAACTGCATCCAGGGCAATACTTGTAATAAGTTCCAATTCATAATATCACTCTTCCAGCCTATCAACTGCAACCAAAGCAATAAATATATAATTAACTGAGCACGACTTAAATTATAGACTGACAGCAAATGATCAGTAGTATCACCTTAGCATGACATATATAGATCAGAACAACAAAGACCCGTATATTATGAACAATAACTTCATCGCAATCTTGTTAAATTCTCCCCTCACGTTTGCATCCAACAATATTTTACTACATTTAAAATATGGTCTGCAGTAACTCAAGCATAGATGAATGTGAAAAATTGTAAGAAAAAGTAGTGTTTATTGAAAAAAATGAGTCAAATATGGCTCATATATCAAACTTTGTACAACCAAATGTTCAACTCTTACATATTAGCACTAACCTCTATTTGCAAGGTTGATTGAATTGATGTTCCATAATCCAATAGTAAAACTGCACCCAAAGGAAATACATAAAATAAGTATCCAATTCAAATTGGATCATGTATCTGATAATTTATCATGCACATAAGTCACTAATGTGGAGAACCTGAATAATAGAGTGAACCTAATGTGTGTTAACCAAAACCACTTTCCATGGCAACCTAATCTTCAAAAGCATCACCTTTCGTAGACACTGAGACCATTAACCTGAACCCAAAGTTCTTCGTTCTGCAACAAAACATGAGCCAACAACACATTTCAGATCAATGAAAAAAGGTCATTAAGGAACCAATAAATAGTACTTGGCCACCTTATCTACTTAATGATAAGCTAACTTGTAGTCTTTTATAAATCATGATTTTTTCTTTAAAGAACAGAGCAATTCATCAACGAAAAAAATGTATAACATAATAATTATGTATTATTAAGGATGACATCACTTTCTAATCAGGTTTTAAAAACTCTTAGCAAAAATAATGCAAAAACATGCTATTTATCCCAAACATGCCATACCCAGGATTATATCATAGTAAGTTTTACATCAACATCAAAAATTACTGTCTACTTCTAAAATTGATTAAAAATTTAAAACATCAACAACCTAAATCTGAGATGATTTTCTTCAGTAGTATATATTAGCTCAAGATGCGGGCATGCCGGTATCGAAGAGGGGTGGTCACTTGCGAATCTGGGAACTCATTTGAATAACCTACATGAGTATGGGCAATAATTAGTACAACAGGTGGCAATCATAACATTCAAAGAATAACAATATAGGTTTATGTGCTGTACTTTTAAATCAGTCCTAACCAAAGAAACTATCAAAAATAATCACAATAGAGGCGTATCAAATACAAATGATATGAATCAAAGAATTGATGACAGTTAAAAGAATCTTACGTTCTTGACCTAAAATTGGTAAGATACAAACCATAGTATGGGGGAAATTAACAATCTTGGTTCTCTTCACCAGCAGCATAATATACTCTGGAATCACAGGATAAACTTGTGAGAGAAGGACATAAAAAGTACTTCAGATGATACTGAATAGACGGATTTTAACATCCTTATTTCTATCGCAAGAGACTTGATAACGTACCTTGACATCATCTAGAGCCTGGACAAACATGAACAATCAAACCACATCTTAAAGTCACTGCACTTTTCAACAGGAATGCAGAATTTGAAAGAGATTAGTACACCAGGTTATCATCTTCCCACCTTTGTCAATCTAGTTCATATCCAGAGATAATTCTTTTAAGGTTTAGAACCGGAAATCATATAAACATCAACTTCAAGGTCTTAAACATAGTCGCGTATTGAAAATACTGTAGATGAGCAACCTGAGTAAGAGCTTATCATAGAGAGACATCAGTCCACTCTGTCCAACATTGTACAGAGACATCAGTCCACTCTGTCCAACGGCTGCACATTCCTTACCATCAAGTTCTGTCTGTGGTTTTTGGAGATCAGCAAAGCTGCAAAACGGGGCAACGTAAGAGTTCTACTTCTTTCCTACACACTGACAACTTTATTTAAGCAGAAGTCCCCAACAGTGGTTTTATGCAGTAGAAAAAGTCACAAAAAGAAAGCTACTAAGAGAAGTACTAACCTGCTGTTCAGTAGTTTCCTGTATCATAGCCTTTGGCGTCCAACACCAACAGCATAGAAAGTTACTAAAATTACCACAAATCCTCGAGTACTCAAGTCCTTAAGCTGCAATCAATACGTCCACAAAAAAAATACCGTAAACTTCAAATTGGCTTCAAGGATACAACGAATGAATTAAGAATGATACTCAATCATACCTGCTCACAAAGTGCTCCAAGTCTACCTAATGCTAATCTTCCATCAGCCCGTGTAACAACAGACGTTCCAACCTTAATATTCACAAAACAAAGAGAATCAACAACAACATTTCCTCTATGGGACACAAAAACCAGTAATGGATAGATCGTAGGTGCAATTAAAGGCATTCGATTAGTAACCTACTGGCACTCATAATTGAAGCAAGCATAGGCGGGGGGGCAGTGGGGGCAATTGCCCCTATATGACTAATTAAAAATTCGAACTTCCTGTAATCCACCACCCAATTGTCTAAATATACTAATCAAAATCTCCCTGAAAATGTTGAAAATATTGTAACTTCTTACATTTAGAGACATGGGTTTTTGCTTGAAATCATCAAAAACATATAATAATGAAATTTATGATCATTGGCTCAACTTTGACATTGAAGATTACATTTACTAATCAAAAACAAAGTTAATCAAATCATTAATTAGGTTGCATGATTGATAGGAGGTACCTTGACAACAACACGCTTAACGTCTTTGACAAAAGCTCTCTTGGATCCAATGCTGTTCGATCAGAATGAGGAGAGTTGGTGATCAGAATGAGGAGAGTTGGTGTTCTTGACGTGACCTCCTCAGTACCAAATTATAAAGGTCATTATGTGCATGCCAATCAATCATGGTATTTCAGATCTCAATATTCTTCTCTCTAGACAAATTGAACTCACAGCAAAAAAATCAAGGTTCAAAATTTTCTTAGTTCCAACATAATTAAAGGCATAATGATAGAAACAACAATCTTTTATCGTCAACACTACTCAATTTTACCAAGACATCTCAAACGCCCACAACCAAAAACATAAAAAACTATTGAAGAACCAAATTGAAATAAAATCATTACTTCAAAAGGGATCATATTTTGGGGTAAAATATATAATTTGGGGTGTAAATTATGGTGTGATTAGATGAGTTAATTATAAAACCACAAAACAAAACAAAGTCCATTTACATGTTTTGATATTTACATGTTTTGTCCTGACAGCAAGGGTCCAGACACGAAAGTCATATGTTCATTGAATTGGACAACTCAAAAACTGAGTTTCTGTTAACAGTTAATTGGCCTAGATGATGTAGAAATTAGTTAATACACTAAGGCACAAAGAATGAAACATACCATACTTTCAACTTCACTTTTTCTGTTGCAATTGCCAGAATCTTGCGTTGCGGCAGAAAGGTATGATACCCATCTCAAGCACTGTTGTGTACTAAATCAACAGTACATGTTATATCCCTTGTCACCTATAAAATAAAAAACAAAGTGATTTTGAAGATGGTTTCCTTGGTAACTTTCCAAGTATCTGTTTGTTTTATCATATTTTACACACCCTAACATCAACCTCACCAAACACCTCTCAGCAGCTATTGCAACCCTACCTAATGATAAATCAAATGCTTTTTCCTTAATCCCGTCCAGCTATTCTCACAATTCACCAAAAAGACTCATTGAGCCCACAACATATTACGAATTTTCTGCACATCAAGAATGACAAAGGAACGATAAAATTCAAAGCCTAAACTCATAAAATTTAATCATAAAATCTAAAATTTTCAATGATTTTATAAGGGATGAAGATCAAGTGACAATTAAACTTACATAATAGCATTTTGGATAGATAATCCGGAAACAGCAATAAAACCCTAGAAATCAAATTTAAGGAATCTGCAGCTGAGCAATATTCTCTCCACCAAACCCTAATACCACCTGTTAGAGAGGTGTATAGACAGAGAGGAAAACATAAGCAGAACATACAAAGAGAAAATCTTGAGAAAGAAATGGACAAATAAAGAATAGGGTTAGGGATTTACAGCAAAGCTGATACAATTTCCAGTATAGATCGCACCTACAAAATAAAGAAATAGCAGAGTCGGGTTAGGGTTTCCAATGGAGATTATTGTTTTGTTGAATCAAATAACAGTTTGAAAAAACAAAGATGATGATTATACTGAGAATCATAGAAACCCTAAAATACGAAAAGAAAAAAAAAAAGTGATTGATTTTCTTAAAATTGAAACATATAATGAAATCATACCCTAAAGAAAGCACCCACCTCTGATTTTCTCTCCTCTTTCTTAGTTTCTTATACATAGTTTGTAAAAAATATAGATCCTCTTGACTAACCATTGGTGCCACGCTTTTCTAAATCAAGCTCAAACTATAAAGTCAAATATGATTTTAAATATCTATTTTTCTAAAAAAAAAATTGAAAAACATAAATTATATGCTTAAAATAAACAACATATTCGGTAATTTTAATAAGAATTTTTTTTTACTAAAATATAGATAAACTGCGAAAAACTATATATATTCTAAAAATATTTGAATATATTATTCTCAAAACCTAATCGCAATCCACGTACTTAATTTACCCAAAAATTCAACGGTTTGAGATTTTATGAAAATGTGTAAACTTGGTGTAAACATATGAAATAAATTTCCAGTTGTCCAGACAACGCAACCTATGAGAACCGTCCGTAGGATAAGTAACAACAACCTATCCGATCTATACCACACATTCTTCCATCAATACACCATATAACATCAAATTCCATCCAACAAACACAAATTTTTCCTTCGAACCAATGAAAATGCACGGTTACGCTAACCAACAAATAGAGGAGAGGATAAACTCCACCAGTGTTAGTTTTATTCTGGAGTGAGGATGGTATTAAGTATTAAAATTGTCGATATGAATATCCAAACAGATTAACCCAAAAAATAATATCTAATCCTAGCCATCGATTATGATCCACGATCCAAAAACAAGTAGTCAAAAGAACAAACTTATTTACGGAACATTTAAAGTTTAACACAACAAAAAAAGCCACGTTAACGCCACCTACCACTAGGTGCATATGGGTGCACTTATACGGGTGCCATATATCATTTTCGTTCTGAATAATCAAGTACTCTTTCCCAGCGGTAAATTTTTGAGCAACAGGAGAAGGAAACGTAGGTTTACTACGATATAGATAACCCATTAAATTCGTGCAGTAAAAAAACAAAAGGATTAGGAGTTCAGTTTGAATAGTTGAGGAGGTAATAACAATATGGTAAGTGTGTAACAATACACAGCTAAGCATCTTCCAATCAGAAAAGCTTTCAGTATAATAAGAAACTTTACCAAATAAATTACTAACATTAACAAACTAATAGTAATAAATCAGAAAAACCCTAATAAAAATAAGATTGCCATCTTCTTCGACCATCTTTTTTCTCTATATAAATACGAACTCATCTCTCCAAACCTAAACAGTACTCTCTCTTTCTGTGTTCACTTTTTTAGGTTGTTTTGTATTAGTGATTCGTCAGTATACTCATTATTAGTGCTAGTGTTTGTGATTTTTGTAGAGCTAGTGTCTCTAATATCTCTATGAAAGTCTTCAGTAGTAAGATCGATCTGCTTTATTAGATGCCAGAATCTGATACAGGTTGGTGATTTTGATCGGTGCTTAACTGGCGGAGTCAGGGCCAAACGTCCTTAGAAAATTCAAATCCTAATTAATTAGGGTTTGAGTTGAGGAGATCCTGAATTATCAAAACACCTCTATTAGAATTAAATGTATCGCTGGTAAATGAGATTGGAAGAAGAAAAAGTTGTGCATGGGATTTTTGATTGATGGCGGAATCGGGGTATAATGATTGACAGTTGTTGTTTGCAGCTGTGGCATCATCAAGATTCACATGCAATGAAATCAACGGTGGCGATGTAATTATTACTAGTTTCCCACCTCTGTTTTTTTGTTTGGGAATCTTGATGATGCTGCATCAGCAATAACCGACTAAATTTTCAAAGGCTCAAACCAACCCAATTTTCACTTGTCAAGCATCAAGGTGAGATTTATTTTTCTTTTTCTTTTTCTTTTTCTTTTTTTTTACTTCTCTTATTTGAATCTCACTTTTTAACTAGTTAGTTAATGAAATATTAAGATTAGGGTTCTATTTTTTTCTTTTTTAACAAGTAAAGATCATTCAAATTCATTTGGAATTCGGAACTTGATTAATGAGTACACAACTCAATGCAAAACATGACACTAGTCACTAGACATGATGTCCCAGCGTCTCTAGGCACACACACATACACAAGAAAACAACTTTGAACGCTAACAAGATTCCATGAACCGATGGAACTAGATATAATTAACTTCGAGTATACCTGCTAGCTGATTTGAGCGAGGATTTTTAACTAATTGTTGTCAAACCGATGACTAAACTATAGCTAGTTATCTATGGATTTCATCTTGTACTTAGGGCAACAATCATCATCGTATTCATGGATCAATTTGATCTGGCAAACACACTACTGGAGCATTCGAATTCATATCCTTGACTTGATGGGATTCCTATCTAGATCCACTACTGACCAGTCAGTAAGATATACTGGTTGATTCAGATGTTAGACTGCGAAATGGAGAAGTACCACCCCCAGCATCATCGGTTGGAGCATGGATATAGTAAGTATGGTTTGCAGTTCAACGTATATACATACAAACAGCTTGTAGTAGTTTATGGATTTAGCTGATGTCGGGATACCCGTAGTAGCTACCATAAGTTATGCTCCCTGCACCTATAGAAAAATATATATCTAAGCTCTCTGATTTTTGCTCTTAATTTCTAGGTAAAGTGTAAGCATGAACCAATGTCCATTGACGGATACATGTATATATATAAATGTTTTCTTAATTATGCTATTGCCTTGGAGTAAGGGCTACGGGATCCCTTTCAAAACGAAGGAGTGATGAGGTGAAGAAATGTTTTTTCCATTATGGGTTTAGTGAAGTAGAGTGATTCAACGGGTGAAGTTTTTCCGTCTAGTATAAAAAAAAATCATCTGGACGGAAAAAGATTTCCCGTTTGGGAATTTATTTATATTTTAATAATAAAAATATTGGTAGTACTCGCGTTTTAAGAATTTAATAATGGATTAAATACCTAAACGGAGAAAGATCACCCGTTTATCCCAGAGGCTGAAGATCATCCGGCCAGTGAAGACTGTCGAGCACTCCTTCGAGAGGCTGAAGATCATCCGTCCAGTGAAGACTGTCGAGCACTCCTTCGATTGAAGGAGTGGTGATAGTTTTCGGAGAAAAGACCCGTTCCTCTTTACTCATAGTAGCATCTAATTAGCTCTTTTAGGATGAAACTCCTTCACTTTGAAGGAGAATGCTCTACTCATAACTCTTGCTCTTATGACGCTTTACTTAAAGATTTTCTTGTTGAAATTTTTTGTTTGCTCGGTTAATTTGACCCAGTCAGATATTAAAAAGTGACAGTTTGAATGTTTTGGTCCTAAAGAAAACGAGCATGTTTATGAGAGAGCTAAATTCTATATGCCAAACTCCCTGAGAACTTGCTCGTGATTGAAGGGTTATCCACGAGAAATCAATAACAGAATAAGGCTGAATCCTTCGTAGATGAAAAAGATGTCATAATGCTGGTTACTCTTTTTTCCTTCTTCGTTCTTTGGTTCTCTGTTACAAAATTACAGACGAAAATTTATGATTTTTTGTTCTACGAGTGAAAGATTTAAAAGTTCTTAATTATGCCTCGACTAGAGAAAAAAAAAGAGTTCTTAATTATGTAGGTATAGCCAATTTCATGTACATTGAACCTTAAGTGCGGTTAATTATGAACTAAGAATGTCTTAAGGAATATACCTCAACTAATATTTGTCGATTTCCTTGTTTTAGGTAGAAATTCGTCAAACATCTTACAAAAAGGTTTATAAAGTAAATCTTATAGAAATAACTCCGAGAGATTCGACATCGCATAAGTACAACGACCAGCGACCAGCCAACGGCTAATCTCTGATCTTAAATTGTTACTCTAATTTTAATTGTTAATTGGAATCTTAACTTAACTAGAAACTGTATTATTCTTGTGATTGTGAATTGGAAATCACAATTTATTGTTCTCTCCATTGATTGGCAATTTTTTAATCTAATTATTATTTCATTATTAGAGCATAATCTTGATTAACGAAAACCAATCTTTATCTAGCTTTGGAAGCACATGCCACACACTCAAAGTTTCAAACTAATTATCATAGCAAATTTAGTTATCTAGCTCTCAGCAGAAGTATTACATTAAGTCATTCAGTTAATAGAAAGTAATGTTAATCAGCAGAAATCATCTACTAACAATTTAGAATTCTCAGTGTAGTCTTCAGGTGCATCATTACCAGACATGAAATGAAACAGGGCACCATCATTACCAGACACCAGTTTTACTTAGTTATGTTTATCAGGTCTCAAAACAGAAAACAAGTAAAGGAACCAGACGCGTGATAAAAATGGATCGATATATATATATAGTTTGAAAAAGGAACAGTTGCTATAATCAAGGTGATCGGTACTAGTACTATCACGATTCACGACTGTTTTAAAACATCCGAAAAAAGCAATCACTAAACCACTTGCCTGATCAAACCATATCTAAGTAGTTTTTATCGTTGTCTGGCTCAAAAACATTACTTTCTTACCTCAATCCTAATTACTTGATCATGAAGAGCTGTACTATGCTACAACACATACAGTTCGAAGTCGGAATTTCGGTACTGGATAACTTACGGAATCTCTCAGATTTCATATATTTTACATAGGTGCCAAATTGGTTCAATAATGTTTCTTGGCTCTATCTTATGGATGCGATTGGTGTCAGAAATTTTGTGCCCTGTTCTGCACAAGGTTATACGAAAATTTTTTGAGATTGTAGCGTGTTTTAAATTCCATAGGCGGTGTTTTGTTTTCAAACTTAGATTATATTCTACTATTGATACTCATGAAGGCAGAGGTCGGTAAAATACATAAAAGGAGGGTCGGTTCAAGACCACCACCATGTTACAATGTTCATATATACTGGGTCAGTGGGTTGGGTAGTGTTGCGCGCAAGGAATAGGTGATTGCACGGTTTGCACCCAATATTTTAAGAACCGGACGAGGCGTTCCGATCGGTGAGCTAGTGAATTGGTAGAAAAAATGGGTTGGTTCACCTTTTATCCAGTCACTATAGTTAATTTTAGCCGGTGCAATTAAAATATTGACCGACACGGTTTAACCGAAATGACCAAAAATATCGTCTAGTTTTTTACCCAGTTCACCCGGTTACTTTTCCATTTAGCTTTTAAGTTTTTTTTTTCTTTTCTATTTCTTGAAAAAAAAAAACTTCTCTACGAGAAGCTCAAAAGGTTAGGGTTTAGTTTTCAAACGGAGAAATTAATAATCATCAATTTCTAATAGAGAATTAATTTTTTTGATTGTTGTAAAGCATCTATGGTGGATACTCATAAAAGAAAATCAACTATGAAGAAGATGAAGAGATTCAAAATTATTAATCTAAAATTGAAACCGAAACCTAGAAGAAGTAAACCCAAAATCCAAAATCATTGTCGTGATCCATTTCAATTTCTAAGTTAAGTGTGTTTATAGTTATACCATTTGATTTTACTTTCGTTTTTGAAGTTTTTTTCTTTTCTTGTTTTTATTATAAAACCCTATTTGCCCTAATTTACTCTGAAACAGTAGAAATGTGAATATTTTATTGCAATTGCTACCTAATTGCGTAGTACTGAATAATTTTAATATGTGATTGTAATTAGTGTACAATTATTTAGTTTATATCCTTTAATCCTTATGTCAAATCAATTATTCGTATTGTATGTTTCACTTTGTCTACTGTTAATTTTGTTTGCTTTCTCACTTAATTTTGATTGTAGTTATTTCATTAAACAGCATATATATAGTTAATCTGTATTGCAGTATCAAATGGCATCATCCGATTCGCAATCACCAGATGATATACCCATACAGTCAGATTCGGAGACGAGAAGAGAGAAAACAGACCCTGCTTGGGAGTACGCAAGGGAAGAAAATGATCCAGTGACTAAGAAAAAGATTTCTAAAACCTGTTTGGTTTGTTTGAAAAGTTAACATGTAGAGGAATTAATAGGATTAAACAACATCTTATTGCTAGGAAAAGAGGGAAAGCTGCTCCATGTACAAAAGTAAATCAAGATGTTAGATATAGAATGCTAGAGTCATTGAAAGAATCATCCGCAAAGAAGCGACAAATAGAAAGTGAGGCTGAAAATGAGCTTGCCGTCAATGACACTGATCTATATAGTTCACATGTGCAACATCAAGAAGATGATACTGAAGTTCAAGAAATTGAAGAAGTTCCAATGACTGCGCGAACTTCTTTACCCACAAGTGCAAATAGAAATGGAGGTAATAAGAAGACATCGATATATATGGGAGCTAACCAGCAAAGAACGAGAATATATGCATATTTTGTGCCTCGAACAACTCCTGTTCTCAACCATCTGTGAGAAATGCGCCTGGTAGAAAAAAAGAAAAGAAACAAGAGGATTTGGTTGTTGCTACTTGGATGTATGATGCTTGCATCCCATTAATGTTATCAACTCCTATTATTTCCAGCTTATGCTAGACGCAGTGGGTGCAATTGGTTTTGGATATAAAGCCCCCACATATGATGACATTCGCACTCATTTTATTAAGAGCTAACGTAAAGGAAGTGCAATTGTTTGTGAAATTTTTTTGGGAAGATATACAGGTTGCATAATTATGGTTGATGGTTGCAAGATACAAGTAACCGTACCCCCTAAACAACTTTTTAGTCGATTTTCCAAAGGAATTGTTTTCTTAAAATCAGTAGATTCTTCTGACATAATAAAAACATGAGAAAACCTTTTTCAGTTTGCTTGAAAAAGTTGTTGAAATTCTAGGCGACAAACACGTTGTTCAAGTGGTAACCGATAATGCGGAAAATTACACTTGCTGGAAAATTGTTACAAGATGAGTTCCCTAATATCTACTTGTCACCTTGTGCTGCTCACTTTATCAATTTAATTTTAAAGGATTTTGTAGAACTAGCTCATATTAAATATTTCGTGAACAAAGCATCGTAGGTAACAAAGTACATTTACAATTAATTATATGTTTTAGCTTTATTACAGAAAAGATCCAGCTGGACAGAAATTATACGACCTGCTTCTACTCGTTTTGCAACAAATTTTACTACATTACAAAGCATTCTCTCTCCTAAGCATCACTTGCAAGGAGTAGTTACATGTAAGAACTTTGTTGAATCTACTTACTACAGAAAAGTTAAGGGAAGAATTTTTTGTAAAATTATAATGGATGTGGAGTTTCGGAAGACTTGCTCGACTGTTGTTAAACTTAGTGAGCCTCTTGTTCGTGTTTATGGTTAGTTGATTCAGAAGATAGGCCTGCAATGGAGTACTTATATGATAGTATTACTAAGGTAAAGAATGATGTGTATGTGGAAAGTGTTCAACAGAAATAGAAGGGAATTGAACCTTACATGAATATTATCAACAATTGGTTGCATAAGCATTTGATACAAAAAATTATCGTATCATGGGATATTAGTTGAATCCTGCAATCCAGTTGTGTCTTAGATGTTATTTGGAGATGTCGCAAGATATAATCAAGCATTGCAGAATAAGTTGATGAAAGAAATACAAATTTTTCGGGATGCAACAGGTGAATTTAGTCGGAAACTTACAATTAACCAAAGTAAAATAATGGCTCTATGTAAATTTCTTACGACATGCATGCTGAGATGATTCTTTATTATTATATGGATGTAACGGTTAATAACAATATATTATATACATCAAAGTATCCCCACCAGCCCACCACTACCACAACCTCATATGCAACCACCACCACCACCAGCCCTTACTCCGCAACCACCACCACCTCTACAACCACCACTACCACTTCCTCCTCCGCAACCACCACCAACACAACCTCATCAACTCTTGAGTTAGACTGAATAAACTCTGAGTCATACCGAGTTAATTCTTAGTTAGATTTTTTTTTTTCAACATAAACTTACCATATCACCAACAATATTGGTTTCAACAATAAAAACTAAATAAAAATCAGTTGAGACCAAATTTGGCTTTAACATAAACTACTGTTTTCACCAACAAAACATTGGTTTCAACGTCGTTTAAATTTTTCCAAAATATGTTGAAAATAAATTGACATTTCATCAACACAACATTTGTTTCGATGATTTTGATGCATCAATATTTTTTGGTGATTCAAATTTTTTTATTGGTGAGGCGGAAATGGAGTTGTTCTTGATGGAGGTGTTCTTGATGGAGGATCAAGACATGGTAATAGGTTTGGTGGTGGGGGTAGGAGGAGAAGGTGTCGGTGGTGGTGGTGGTGATGGTGGGGGAGAAGAAAAAGGCGGTGGAGTCAAAGGTGGTGTTGGTAGAGGATCATGGCGTGCTAATGTGTTTGGTGGTGGTGTGGGAGAAAGGGGAGGAGGTGTTGCTTGTGGGGTAAGAAGAGGCGTAGGTGTTGTTGGTAGAGGATCATGACATAGTAGTGGGTTTGGTGGTGGTGTAGGGGTAGGACAAGGGGGAGGTGCTGGTGGTGGTGGGTGATGGGGGAAGAGAAGGAGGCAGTGCAAGAAAAAAGAAATGAAAGATATATTATAAATCGGAAAGATAGTTGTGATATTATTAGAAAATGAATATGGTAACTTAAAAATGGGGTTCTTAATAAATGCACATGTACAAAACCCTCGTTTATAAAATAATCACGTTTTTTTCAATATTAATTTAATGCACACAGTTTGACCTTTTTCGTCCCGTTTTATTAAAAAACCGGCAAACGGACGTTACTGTATACGTGGCAATAAATCAGGCTTGAGAAAATACATTCAACCCCTAAATCGTGTGACTAGGACCTAGTTAAACCGTGCTACATGCCCGAGACACTACCTAGTTAAATCGTACGATTATAAAGCCGTTCAAATAATGAATGTTGCTCTCTTTCTTCTCCGGTTTAGAAATCACCGGTGGCAATCCTAAGTTCGTCTTTTAGGTCTTCATTTTTCTTGTTCAACCCATGATTCAGGACATTCAGTTTACTCCTTCCCTGCATAGTTCAATCCTAACATTCACCTAACACTCAATCAAAAATCATATCAGTTTCAACCCATCTCTATAATTTGTTCTTCACCCACTGTTTACAAATGCAACTTCATTACATCCTTCAAACAATCAAACCCATTATAACTTTGTCTCTGCAATCTCAAACCCAACAACCCCTTCTAATTCCCAACTTGAATTTTTTAATTTGGCAGTAACACAATCCCTAACATCATCCAACCATAAACAAACTCAGATTCATGAACTCAGATCCATTATCTGCCATTTTCGTCTTCTTTCCTTCATCTGTTGCAGCTCAAAATCACCATCTCATCATAGCTTGGAACTAGCCATTCCCTATATCAAATCGTGGATTCAACCCATCAATCTTCAAATGCATCTCAAATAGAACCAACACCATCTCAAACTCAATTTCAGAAACCCATCAGGGCCATCTCTTTCTTCATTCGGTTTCTAAATCAAAACCCAAATCCATCTTCTTCCTCTCGTTCACTTTTATCGTTTAAACTCAACAGTCAGCATCAACATCTTCTTCTCTATCTCTCTGAATTTCTCCACAGCCACCAGCGACATTGAAACCCTTTCTTCTCTTTTTGCTCCTCTACGGACTTAAAACTCATTCTTTTTTGTCTTTCTCGACTTCAATCTTCTCTTTCGACTGTACACCATCTTAGACTTTCATTCCCTTCTCATCAATCTGAAACCAATACCCATTTTTGTTGTCTTACCCGCTGTTTCTTCTAGCCTAAACCCCTTTTAATTCAAATTACGAACTCCATCTTCTTAATCCCAACATCAACATTTTCAATTCCTCTTTATTCTCTCGAACTACTTGTTACTACCTTCTCAATTAGAAACCCTAATTAATTAGAGTACAAAATTAAACATATGAAATAGAGAAAGGGAAAATCAAGCTAAAACCTATTCTCAGAACCACCTCAATTGTATGAATCAAATCCAGTCTTGAGAAACTCCCAAAAATTTCCTCCAATTTCAGAAATTATAAAATCATGATTAACAAGAATCACTTGATTAATAAGAAGAAGTGAAAAAAAGATGATCTTTGGAGGTGGTGGTGGTGATGCTCGAGAAGAAGAAGTTGCAGATGTACTCAATTGAAGAAGAAGAAAAAAAGAAGAAGAGAGGAATAAGAGTGTTGTTGCATCCCTAATTCTGGTTAGAGCATCGTTCAAGTGTAGAAGAAATAAGTGATGTGATCAACTAATAGGTATGAGGGATTATAAGGGATACTTTTGTAATTGAAGCATCAATAATTGACCAAGTAAACAAAAAATGACTTATCTGGTAGGACACATGTTACAATCTAGTCAAATTAATCTTGAGCCATCGATTAATCCAACGCGTAGACAGTTGAAGATCAAAACATCCTTTCTTCCATAAAGGGTAGTTTTGTAATTGCACCCATCAAAATATCATCTCGTCATACGAGATATTGACGAAGTAAACGAGATTTTACCAATTTGGTGGGCCCTGACGGAATTGCTAACGTCATGGTCATTATATTAAAGTTCAATAAAACGTGGGCATTTTATTATATCGCTTGTTGGTAGAGGATCATGCCATAGTAGTGGGTTTGGTGGTGGTGTAGGGGTAGGACAAGGGGGAGGTGCTGGTGGTGGTGGGTGATGGGGGAGGAGAAGGAGGCAGTGCAAGAAAAAAGAAATGAAAGATATATTATAAATTGGAAAGATAGTTGTGATATTATTAAAAAATGAATATGGTCTAACTTAAAAAATTTACAAAATTTAGAGTTTTTGTATCATTTTTATATACTATGGAGTTTTTACGGATCCCAATTTATAGTTGGGTTTCTTGTCTAGCAAATATGGTCACCTTGTTTACACCATAAATATCGTAACCACTTTTACTTTATTGTGATCATATTTTAGGCTAGTAGGTGGCCTTTAAGTGAGAAGAGGGCGCCCAAAAATTGGGTTCCAAACAAAAAAACGACTTTTTAAGGACCCCTCAGAATTTAAGGGGACCATCTCGTGCTTAGGTCATCCGTCCTATAAAGCTCAGGGATATCCTAATGAGAGGAAATAATTAAGTTACCCTTTATTAATTTAACCTAATCTAATCTAAAACTTAAACCTAATCATATATAAACCTATTTCAAAACCTAATCAAAATTAAAACTCCTTCTTCACTTTTTTTCCCTCTTTCATCTTCCGTAGGATTGTATCCAATCGTCGACTAATCTTCTAAACTCAAATCGTCGATTAATTTTGTTATCTATTCGAATGGATCAATTGAATCATGGGATTACATCCATTGTAAATGAACCGAATCAAAAAATTATACCATAAATTGAAGAACGAGTTGAAGTTCAAGCTGAAATCGAGACCCAAACGAGATAGTGCAAGAAGTTGTGTTATCGTAGTTTGAGCTTAAGGGAGGTTGTTGGAGTTTTAATAAAACTCAAACTACTAAATCAAACTGGGTCAAATCCAAAACATATCCATCTATGTTGGGAGTCAAAGGGTTAGTGGTGGATTAATAAAAATTCATACAGTTAAGTATGAGTTTAGCCGTCTAGAATCCATGTCTCTTAGTCCAGTCTTTAATTAAGGTTGTTTAAGTTGTTTTTACGTCCGTTGTTATGATTTATTATTTAAGAGTTTCTTCTACAAGTTTATTTAGAGTTTTTGTCGTGTACTATCTAAAGGACCAAATTATTTAATTTAAAATGTATTCATGGTGAGTTTGGTTGTAAAATTTTCAATTCCGAAAAATTTATAATCCCGTGAGATTATAAATTTCGGGATTCATATAAATCTCTTTTATGTTTGGTAACTCACTTAAAATATCTAGGATTCGTAGAATTTCTTTGTTTTAAAGTCCATGTACTGTTTTGCATTACCCTTATAATCTTAAAATTCTATATATATATATATATATATATAGAATTTTAGAATTAAAAAAGTAGGTCCATAAATCCCTTGATAAGTTTCCCAGCAAATCTTAGAGGGAGGGGTCGGACTCCATACGGAGGATTTGCTGAAAAAATGATTCTCATAGGATAGTGATTCCGTGGGATTTGGGAAGCTAAATGTACTGAAGGAAACATAATTCCACCAAATCCTATGAACCATAAATTCCACCTTTAAAATTCTACATCCAAACCCACAATAAAAATATTTCACAATATAATCTCAGTGGGTTTCCAATTTGTAATCCTCTCTACTCCATCCTTGTATACCTTGTTTTCAACAGGAAATTGTTTAATAACTCAATAAAGAGAGCAAGTTTTATATATAATAGGGTAAAGTCATCCTGTTAAAAAAAAATAGAAACTCATACTAAACATGTAAAGTGCGTTGAGTAGAACAACCCTGTATTGGTAGATCGCTAGATCCCTTATTTATATTTGTACGAAGCGCGTTAGTATATTACTTTATCAGTCCACCAGATACCCATTTATGTTATGAATCTTTCGCCAACAAAATTACCCGATATTTTTTAGGGCGATCTAAAACGAATTTAGACGATTTATTTATACTCATCCAATAGATGTGGTTATGGGTTGTCCTAATGGTAGGTAAAAGTATTTATATACCCTTTTATTAATAAAAGTGTAAAACCTTAACCTAAACCTAAACTCATTTCATTTCATTTCTAACTCTTCTTCTTCTCTTCCTCTTGACTACCGATTGAGAAAAAAAAATTCCTCGTGAAATTTTCAAAACCAATTCATTGTATCTTCGTTAATCGTCGTACCAAATCATCGTCGATTTTTCGATATAAAGATGGCTCGACAGAAATAAACTCCCCGTCAATCTGATAGTAGTACCCATCCAAATTTTGGGGATAAATTAAGAAATAAAGAGATTGTTGAAGAGGAAAGTGAAGAAAGTGAAAAACACGAAGAACACGGAGATGATAATGTAGATTCGGCCACTGTTCTGAAAATCAGCCTCTCCAACGGTATGTAATGGCCTCAATAAGGTAAAGGTTTACCATTATTTGGGTTTATATTGCTTAATTTTGGTGAATGGATTCAATAAAATTCTATGGTTTTCGGTTTTTACCCAGAATCGATAGTTTTATATAGGTTTAAACTCCCGATTATGAACGTATTCATCATCCCTTAAGAACATCGATCATAATCGGTAGATAGATTAAATCATTAACTACCGTTTATTTTATTTTATTGATCAGCAAAGAAAAGAATATATAGATCAAAGAATATATAGATCAGAAAACAGAGGGTACAAAAGATTTGAACCACCCTATAAGAAAGAAAAGAAAGAAAACTAGTAATAGGCTACTAGCTCGACAAAACTTAGGGTGGATCAAAATACTGACTTGGCCAATTGACCATAACAGATTTGTAATCTAGAGACTCAAAAGTATTTTATAACCAAAGAGCATGTGAACAGATTATACTTAGCCTTAGCAAGCACAGTTGCTAAAGAGTTCATCTTATTGTTGAAGACTCTTGAATTCCTCTCTTGCCAAATACTCCACATAATGGCAACATGGATGAAATTCCAGATGGTAGTACTTGCTTTATTTGAATGTACCAAGTGCCATGAGTGAAGAGTTGTAACTATATATTGAGGGGCAGTAAAAGACCAATTTAGCTTTTCTAAGAAATGAAACCACATATCCTTAGCAAAACAACAATGTAGAAGTAGATGGCTAGTTGATTCTTGCTCCTGAAAAAATAAACATTGCATTGGAACATCCATAAAAGATCTCTAATTGGTAGCCTATTATGGCAAATAGTCCAAAGAAAAAATGATATATTTGGTGGGAGCTTCTGATGCCAAATAACATTGGAAATGGAATCCATGTTAAGTGTAGCTGAATCTGTAACCAAACTTTCATAAGTGGACTTAACAGTAAAATTATTTTTTGAATTGAGAGACCATTCCATGACATCGTCCGCCGCAGTATTGATATTGAAACCTTGAAGTTCAGTTTGAAGCACAACAAACTCCTCTCTAGCAGTTGCATTCAACCTTCTAGGTAGACACAAATCCCAGACAACTCTCCCATCTTCATCATTACAGACCTCAGCCACTAACTTTTCTTTAGACCTGGCAGCAGAAAATAAAGCAAGGAATCTTAATTGGAGAGAGGTATTAGATAACCAATTATCAATCCAAAATCTGACACTCCTGCTATTGTTAGTTTTGAACTTGATATTTTTCCTGAAAAACTCCTTGCAATTCATGATACCTTTCCACATGGATCTACCATAAGTAGATTTAGGATATTTTGCTAGCCACTGCACTACATCACACCCATATTTCTCAATTATAATTTTTTTACAAATAGCCCCATTTTCATTAGCAAATCTTCACATCCACTTAGTAAGGAGAGCATTGTTCATTTTCTTCAAGTTTTTGATGCTGAGACCTCCATACTTCTTCTTTCTACAAAAAGTTCCCCACTTTAACAAATGCATTTCCATTGATATCATTCCATAAGAAGTCTCTCATCAACTTTTTTAACCTCTTTGCCACCGAAATTGGCATAACAAACAATGACATATAATAAGTTGGTAAACTGAAAAGAACATTATTAATCAAAGTTATCTTACCGGCACGATTGAGGAGAGGTTTCTTCCAACCTGCAAGCTTGGAAGTAAATTTATCTATGATTTTGTCCCATTTAGCTATACCACCACTTTTATCACCAAGAGGCAATCCAAGATAGGTAGTGGGAAGAAAACCACTATAACAGCCAAGCAATGAGGAAAACTGACCCAAATCGCCATCAAATGCAATACCAAAGATACAACTTGCAGATGACTAATCAATTTTCCTCCAACAGTAGTTTTAAAACCAGAAATCGTCCTTCCTCTTGATCTTGAGATATCATATAAGATAAAGCTTCACCAACCAATAAGAATAAAAATGGAGAAAGAGGATCCCCTTGTCGAATGCCCTTCTTGCTCGTGAAAAATCCTGTGGCAGCTCCATTTATAAGAACTGAAAATTTTACAAATTCAACACAACAACGAATCCATCTTTTCCATCGTACTCCAAATCCCATACAAAGAAACATTTCATCAAGAAAATCCCAACTTACATGATCAAAGGCCTTCTCAAAATCTACTTTAATCAGCAAACCGGGTCTTCCACTTCTTATCCTAGAATCAATTAGCTCATTGGCTACTAAAACACCATCTAGAATTTGTCTCTTCTTGATAAAAGTTGTTTGATAAGCAGAAATGATTGTAGGTAAAATCAACTTAAACCTCCCAGCCAAAACCTTAGAAATCACTTTGTAGACTCCATGAACTAGACGTATAGGCTTCAGATCTTTTATCTCCTTAATAGAATCCTTTTTAAGAATAAGAGCAATAAAAGTATTTTGAGTCTCCAATCCATGAAATTCTTATGTTGTAATTCATAGAAAAGATTCATGAAGTCATTCTTGAGAATATCCCAACATAGAGTGTAAAAGATAATATGGAAACCAACAGGCCCAGGGGCCTTATTTTGTCCTAAAGCTTTTATTGCGGCTAGACATTCCTGTTCTTCCATATCCAAATCCAACCATTGCCTTGCATTTAAAAATCATGTTCTCCATAGAAACATTCCTCACAGATTGAGTTTGAAAGATATTTTGAAAGAAATCCACAATTCCTTGCTTAGTCTATTTCTGATCAGTTGTTATAACTCCATTCACCTTAATTGAGCCTATATAACTTCTTCTCAATTTTTCTGAAGCAATATGATAAAAGGACTTTGTGTTGTGCTCATTGTTCTGCACATGTGTGACGCGAGCCCTACTTCTCCACTTCTTAGCTTTTAAGATGATAAGATTGTAGTGTTCTTGTCTAGCCTTCAACCTAGCTTCCCATTAAGATTACATGAGGCCATTATTCAAGTCCTCCTCCAAATCAAGGTTCACAAAAATTTCCTCAAGCTCATCTATTCTTCTGTCGAGATCTCCAAATTCCGCTTTACTCCAAATGCGCAACTCCTTCTTAAGGTATTGTAATCTTTTACAAAAAACAAAAACTACAGAACCAGAAACAACACAAGAATACCAATTAGATTGAAAAAATAAAATAAAATTAGGATAAGCATACCAGAAAATCTCATAATGAAAAGGTCGTGGACCATTTTTCACTTTATTGCAAATCAAGGCTAAGGGACTATGATCAGAACAAGGCCGAGCTAAATCTTGTTGAATTACTCTTGGATAATGAATCTCCCAATCAGCAGAAACTAGGATTCTATCAACACGGATTCTAATGCTTTGGATTT
This sequence comes from Papaver californicum, assembly GCA_023531435.1. Taxonomy (NCBI): domain Eukaryota; kingdom Viridiplantae; phylum Streptophyta; class Magnoliopsida; order Ranunculales; family Papaveraceae; genus Papaver; species Papaver californicum. The sequence continues at coordinate 1,626,471 of JAJJMC010009062.1, forward strand.
GTTATTTGTCCAAGTATATGTAGCACCAAGTAACGGGAGATCAACTAATTCATGATTTGAGATGAATCTATTGAACTTTCGCATACTACTTGTTGTTTCACCACCTGAGGATCTTTCCTGGACAAATCTAATCTCATTGAAATCACCACCTGTAACCTATGGTAAGTTCCAATAACTCCTTACTTCCTCCAATTCTCTCCAAAAATCTCTTCTTTCTTCAGTTTTTGAGATAGACGGTGTATAAATACCATTAAAAACACAATCTAATTTGTTATCAAGCATTTGACAACGCAAATTAATGGAGTGATGACCCACAAAATGATCGAGAACATAGACTTTGGATTCGTCCCAGCAGCAAAGAATACCACCCGATCTTCCTTCTGAGGGAGCGTCCAACCACTTGACATGCTTATTTCCCCAAGTCTACCACACTTAGAAGTCATCACATTGTTGGATTTTTTTCTCCTGCAAGACCAGAATACTAGGTATCCAATCCTTAATTTTCTTCTTAATAATGTCCCTTTGATTGAGATCATTAAGGCCTCTTACATTCCAATATATAATCTTAAAATTCATGAAAATAGAAAAAACTCACAAGACCCAAAAAAACCTTTTAAAAAACTCAATTACAAGTGGAATTCTCAATTTCAAAATTTGAAATATGTGATTTTAGGGATTCCATCATAATATCACGGTTCTCTTCCTCCGAGCCAATAAAACATACTACCCTCCGTTTCAGGAAAAGAGTTACTATCACTTTTTCATTTTAGCCTATTTTTAGGCTAAAATGAAAAAGTGATAGTAACTCTTTTCCTGAAACGGAGGTAGTATATCATATTCTTGGACCGATTGCAGTCAACTGCGAAAAAATGGATTCTAATTCTGACCTTAAACATGAATTGATTTTGTGCTCCAGAGAGCTCCATTTTTCTTTTGAGGAACAAATAATCATATTTGTAGACTTTGCCTATTCTCCTGATGAGATATGCTCCCTGATTTTATCTTTTTTAAAATCTAAAGATGAATCCAATTTTTGGAGATAAGGTATTGATACAACTTCTTTCAACAACTCATCTACATCATCTTCTGATGAGATAAAAGGTTGTGAAACTAAATATTTGACCCTTGGTGTCGTGTTATCCAGATTTGTATTTGTATACAGTTCAACAACTGAATCCAAATCCAATTGGTTATATGAAGTCGTAACCAGTTCAACAACCGGGTTCGAATCCAAAATAAAACCCGAACCAATATTTGAATCTGGAACCAATTCTGGCTCTGAAACCTGTTCAACAACCGGAGAAATTTTTTGATCCTTATTCTGATTCGAATTAGATGTTGAAGCTCCAGGATCAGAAAACTTACTCCGTTTTCCACGTATTTTGTAGGTATATTTCAAATTTGAATTAGAGTTTGAATTATTTTGAGACTCCTTTCCTTTTTCTTCGTGCGTGAATTTCTCCTTCAAAGATACTCTACGAGAAAACTGTTGATTATAAGAAATATTAGGCCATTCAATTAGGAAAGTAGGTTCCTGTATTGAGTTGACAAGATTTGTTGTCTGAGCTCCGGCAGTAGTGATCGGGATCCTAATTTTTCAATGAGATTGATCATGGAATCCATTAATCAATTTCAGAGGCCTCACTTGAACTGGAAATGTGAATGTGAATCCCCCATAACTGAACATAAAAGTAGATACCGTCATATTGTGTCTCCTTGATTCTAATGGCATATGCATCCTCCCACTTTAGATTTGAAGAATGATCCTCTATTAAGTTAAAACAGATTTTATTGATATTCTTTTTGTTTTTTTTTTCAACAGATACATGTAGAGCTTTTATAGCTTTTGATACTCAATTGGATACGCACATAGTCTAGATAAAGATACAGAAGATATTTGCTGAAGACTAGGATAGACTGTTTGGGTTTGCTAATGAATCTGGTGCTATATTACCGGAATCTGTTGACGACTTTGCACTTGGACAACTTGTCCTGGCACACGACTTGGTCACAGAATATGATGCGCTAACACTTCACCTCAAGTTGAATGGGAGTTCACGAACATTCAACTTGTCTCTTAGATGTTGAAATCTACATGAAGACATACCCTTTTTAAAAATATCTGCTATTTGATCTTGTGAATATATGAATTGTACCTGTAGCTCTTTGGATGCAACCTTTTCGCTTACAAAGTGGAAATCTATTTCTATGTGTTTGGTACTTGCGTGGAAAACTGGATTTGCTGTCAAGTAAGTAGCCCCTAAGTTGTCACACCAAAGGACAGGAGGAGCTGATCATAATCCAAGTTCCTTCATCAAAGATTGTATCCAAATAAGTTCTGAAGTAGCCATGGCAATGCCCCTGTATTCTGATTCAGTGCTGGATTTGGAAACTGTCTTCTGTTTCTTTGCACTCCAAGAGATTAGATTGCCTCCGAAGTAAATGCAATTCCCACTGGTGTAGCGTCTATCATCTAAGTTCCCTGCCTAATCTGCATCTGTATAGGCCTGCACAGAAAGATCCAAAGATGGTCTAAATACAATCCATAGTTTATTGTGTGCTTCAAGTAGCGCAAAATTCTTTTGACTAGTTCCCACTGCTCAATATATGGCTCATGCATAAATTGACAAGATTTATTAACTGCTACCGAGATATCTGGCCTGGTTAGATGGAGATACTGGAGAGCTCCAACTATGCTTCTGTAAACTGTAGGGTCTTCATATTTTGTTGTACCTTGTTTTTTGATAACTGACTGCACAACAAGAGGCGTTGATACATGTTTAACCCCATCAAGCTTGTATTTGACCAGTAAATCTGTAATGTACCTCTGTTGACTCAGAATTAAGGAATTATTATTTCTGTAAACTTCTACACCCAAGAAGTATGATAAAGATCCCATATCTTTGACTGCAAATACTGTATTTAACTCTTGAATGAGTTCCTGAATGGCACTTTTGTTTGAACCTGTTACTATGATATCATCTACATAAATCATTACATACAGAGAACAGGATTGTGAGAGTTGCACAAACAATGAGCTATCTGCAATGGATCCTCTGAACCCTTTAGTCACCAAATAAGAGCTAAGGTTAGAAATCCAAACTCTTGGTGCCTGCTTTAGACCATAGAGAGCTTTGTTTAACTTGCATACATGATTAGGAAAGTTTTGATCCACATACTCGGATGGCTGCTTCATGTAGACATCTTCTTGAAGTATTCCATGTAAGAAGGCATTTTGAACATTTAGTTGATGAATGTGCCAGCCGTGACTGGTTGCAAGTGAGAGTACAACTCTGATTGTACATGGTTTCACTACAGGACTGTATGTTTCATCAAAGTCTACACCTTCTTGTTGTTGATAACCCTTAGCCACAAGCCTTGATTTATAGCGTTCAATGCTTCCATCTGCCTTGTGTTTTACTCTGAATACCCATTTGGAGCCTACAACGTTCATCCCTTGTGCATATGGGACCAAGGACCAAGTATTATTCTTTAAATGTACATTGTATTCTTCATCCATTGAGGGTCTCCAGTTTGGATCCTTTATTGCTGACTGTAGCATGTTGGAACTGGAGAAGTTGAAAGTACACATGGATGTTTTGTGGCAGTCAAACAGAGACGATTGACAGGCTTCTTGATCCCCAATTTCCCTCTAGTAATCATGGTGTGAATAGTTGCAGTAGTTGATGGAGTTTCTGACGTTTGTGTAGGTTGAATGGCTTCGGCAGCAGAGCTGTCTAAAGACTGTCGCGTCTGTAACGTCTGAACTTCAACATTTGTACCTGCCTGATCTACTTCAGCGGAAGACAGTTGATTATCTAACGTCTGTGTATCATTAGTTACACCTGCCCCAATATATTCCTGATATTATTCTTGATACAACCGATTGTTAACAGACAATGGGGTGAAAATACTTGAAGATAATGTGATGGTTGAAGGACTTACTTGTTTTTGTTGTTGCACAGGTACTGACACTGTTGAAGAGTAGAACGGGAATGTATTCTCTATAAACTTTACATGGTGGGAAACATAGAGTCTCTTGGACTGTTGATGGAGGCATAAATATCCTTTGTGAATCCCACTGTAACCTATAAAAACACATGGTAGAGATCTAGGTTCAAGTTTATAATTGTTATATGTGCGGAGGCTTGGATAGCACAGACACCCAAATACTCTAAGAGATTTGTAGTCAGGCTCTTTGTGGAACAATAGCTCTAGTGGAGTTTTTGGTTGTTTCTTGGTTGCCGGACACCTGTTAATAAGATAAGAAGCAGTGGTGAAGGCTTCAAACCAAAATGATGTTGGCATTGAGGCATGAAACAGTAGAGCAAGGCCGTATTCTGTGATGTGCCTGATTCTTCTTTCTGCCAAACCATTCTGGGAAGATGTGTGTGGGCAAGAGAATCTGTGTACAACACCATTATCATTTAGGAAGGCTATAAATTTTCGGTACTTACCTCCATTATCTGACTGGAATGTTTTTATTTTGAAGTCTAGGAGATTCTCAATTTGTTTCTTAAAGTGGATGAAGACAGGTAGTGCATCTGACTTGCGCACCAAGGGATGTATCCAAGTGTAATGCGAGTACACATCAATAAGAAGCATAAAATATTTGTAACCATTTCTTGAAAAATAGGGAGACACCCAAAGATCTGATACAATTAAACTGAGAGGTTGATCAATAACAATATTGCTAGAAGAAAATAGGAGTTTGCAACTTTTGCTTAAATGACATGAATTGCAGAAATCAAAATCTTTATTAGAAATTGGTAGAGAGTAGTTTCTGATTATTTTGGAAACAGAACGTAGCATTGGATGTCCTAGTCTCTGGTGCCACAGTGGCAATGTTTCTGACACATACACTGGTGGTTTTGATTGTTGGATTGTATCAACTCCATCAAAGATATATAGACCATTCCTATTCCTGCCTTTCAACAGTATTGACCCTGTGAGCTTGTCCTTCACAACAAAAAAAACTTGAGTTAAACACAAAATATACATTATTGTCTTTACAGAACTTAGAAACAGATAGTAGGTTGGTTTTGATGTTAGGAAAATGGAGAATATTGTTTAGCATGAAATTTCTGCTGTTTAATGTGAAAGTAGCATTACCAATATTCTCAACAGGTAAACAGTTACCATTTCCGACTTGTACTGTCTCAGTTCCATCATACTCATGCTTGATTTGTAGGTTGTTCAGATTGGATGTCAGATGATGTGTAGCTCATGTATCAGTTACCCAGTTTGCATCATTTGTTCCACCAGGAAAGGCTAGATAAGCTGATGCATTGTTATTCTTTTGGAGTGGCTTATCTTCTTTGTATCTGAACTAACATTTTCTTGCTGTATAACCTGTTTTGCTACAGATTTGGCAGGGTATTGGGTTATCTCTTAAACCTCTTTGAGTACTAGAGATTTGATTTTGTTTTGAAAAGCTGGTATTGGGATTGAATCTTTTTGTTTATGTTTTTGGGTAATAGTTGTTGGTGTGGGCTGCAATATTTGCTAATGGTTGTTGCAGGAGAGCAAGTTATTGCTGGAGGCGCATGTCAAATGTGAGAAGATGAACATAGAAAGTGCTCATTGTCATGTCTCCTGCCAGATTGAGAGATGTTACAACTGGATCATAAGATTGATCCAATCCATTCATAAAAGATGCCTTCATGTCTGCGTCCGATAGTGTTACTCCTGATGCTAATAAAACATCAAAGATTTCTTTTGCCATGTTGAAGTATTCTTCCATAGAACTGTTGCCTTTCCTGAGATTGTGAAGTTCTCTTTTAAGATGCATTTGGTGTGCTTGGGTATTGGGAAAAAGTCTTGTTTCTAGAGCCTCCCATACCTGTTTTGATGTTGTTAATCCAACTACTCTGGTCATTACCCTCTCAGTTGGAGAAGACAACAACCAACCCATTAGGATTTGATCATGTTCATGAAACTTTGTAAACTCAGGATTCAACTGAGTTGTATTTGGTAGGTGTTTTGATGGTTGCTGAAGACTTCCATCTACATATCCCATTAGGTTGTATCCATTGAGCAGTGGTAGAAACTGGGTTTTCCATAAAAGGTAATTTTTCTCATTCAACTTAATGTTGACAAGATGATTGATATGTATCTGCTGCAATGTTTGTGTGTTTTAAGCCATTGTAGTTGCTGGATCGGTTAGGCTGATACCAAGTTAAAACAGATTTTATTTATATTCTTTTTGCCTTTTTTTTGCAACAGATACATGTAGAGCTTTGATAGCTTTTGATACTCAATTGGATACGCACATAGTCTAGATAAAGATATAGAAGATATTTGCTGAAGACTAGGATAGACTTTTTGGGTTTGTTAATGAATCTGGTGTTATATTACCGGAATCTGTTGACGACTTTGCACATGGACAACTTGTGCTGGCACACGACTTGGTCATAGAAGATGATGCGCTAACATATTAAGCCTCCAAACTTTGCACCAATATAATTAAAACAATCATGTGACCAAAAATTGAACGAAACACCAAACACCCCCATCCAAGTTGGTTCAACTGTATCTTCTGAGATGGAGACAGTATTGACTGTAGACCACCAGGGATACAACTTGATTGTCATGCCTTCAAAATTCCATAAGCCTTTGGAAATCATCAAATTTTTATCATCCATAGAAGCAAAAAAGAATGCCTTCGAAAGGGAAAATATCAAAAGCACTCTCTATAGAAAATCTTTTAGCAATTGCTTGTCCAATTCAATGTTGGTTCTGCAATAATAAAATACTGAAAACAAATGATGTTAACATTAAATAAAACTTCTGAAATTTAAACACTGATTTCAGGGCAGAGTCACTTGATCATCAAACTGTCCTTAACACAAAAGTTCACTGGTACGCCTCAAAAATGAATGATGCTCAATACCCAACAGTGAAGTTGTGTCTAGGATAAAACTGCCCGATACAAGTATTGTATAGCACTACAATACTTGCCCACTCAAACGAACTCAATAGCAAGATGAATGAAAGAAATAAACAAACAAATGCGCAAGCAAATCAAGAAGAGGGGAAAAGAGCCATGGATAGTAGCCTGCTCTGGGATGAATTGGAATGAAAATTATGAGTTATTTTATATGCATAAATTAGAGACTGGTAGTGATGGCAATTGATTCTCAATCAATTCCGTGCATGGAGCGCGGACATAAGAGACGAAACGGAAAGAAAACGGGCAGAATTCAAAACAGCCATTACTGCAAGGGAAAAAATTTGGTAAGTAAAATATATTCCACTGGGTCAGACGCCCACCCCCCATCAAGATAATTTATTTTTATATTTAAATTCATTTGGAAAATATATCAAAAGAATTTTTTCCAAAAAGATAAGTCTTGGTTGACCCACACCCACACCCGAACCCGAGCCCGGCCTGCTCGCCCGCCCGACCGACCAAACGGCGGCGGCCTGCGTGCTTCGGTGCGAAGCACCACGCGTGTGTGAAATGTGTGGTTGCACCTACTAGCCCGTTTCCTAAGTCATATCCCTCACACAAAAGTGTGTTGACCCAAAGGGCACTCTTTGATGCAATTTCCTTAATAATATGGAGAGGCAACATCTTTAGTTTTTCCTATGTGGGACTAAAGGTTTCATTGACAAATAGTAAAAATGAGCTAGTGTCCTTAGTGACCCCTTGGTCCTAAGTTCCAATTAATCCAAGACCAAAAACAAAACACATAAAACCATTTTTTCCAACAATCCCTCACATGAATGAAAAACCGATAAAAATCAAAAATCAAAAAACGAGAATTACCACTATAGGAAATAGGTGTCCATAAGGTCTTGAACCTTTGCTTAGTGAAAAATTACCGGAACTACTTGATGGAAAGTGAACGTGATGTCTTGAACTGCCATCGTTTGGTGTAGTTCATCAATAACTTCCACGCGTGATATCACTCTAGGCGTTGTCAAGTTCGTGTCGTTGTGTCCATTTTGGCCCTGGACGTATCATGTTTCTCAGAATGCTCTAGAGAATCAGCTCAATTCTTATAGGAAGCATCCCACTTCCACATTCAGATAGGAGAGTTCCGTCAAGAGTGTTTACTTCTACACCACACTTCAATCTTAAATTGAAACTATAAAACTCATTAAGACTTAATAAAACGTCATCCTTCACATGCAATCACACTATCACGTCTACACCATAGGGAAGTGACAGAGAATGAATTTCTCTGATAGTGTTTCTTTTAACCTACCACCAATTAGTTGTCTCATTCAAAACCTTGATCTTGGGATCTCCAGTCAGCAAGGTTGAGTATCCTTTATGTTAAGTTTATTTAATGAACTTAAGCCCCATCCCCTTGATGCATTACTAACGATCTCCTTGGACAAACCTTTTGTCAAAGGGTCTGCGATATTCTCCTTAGATCTCACAAAGTCAACATAAATAACGCTAGTTGAGATTAGTTGTTTCAGGGAATTATGTCTTCTATGAATGTGCATAGACTTCCCATAATAGTTGTTGTTTTTAGCATTAGCTATTGTATCTTGAATATCACAATGTATAATATAGCTGGTATAGGCCTATGCCAGAGAGGAGTGTCTTCTAAAAAGCATCTTAACCAAGCGGCTTCCTCTCCTGCTTTATCTAACGCAATAAACTCTGATTCCATAGTGGATCGAGCCACACATGTCTGTTTGGTACTCTTCCAAGATACAGACCCACCTGCTAGAGTGAAATATATCCACTCGTAGACTTAGACTCATCTGAGTCTGATATCCAGTTTGCGTCACAAAATCCTTCAAGGACGGCAGGGTACCTCTCATAATTCAAATAAAAGGTAAAATCGTACTTCAAGTACCTCAACACTCTAATAAGTACATCCCAATGCTCCTGCCCCGGATTACAGGTATACCTACTCAACCTACTCACAACATAAGCAATGTCTGGTCTCGTACAGTTCATCAAATACATCAGACTTCCTATTACACGTGAGTATTCAAGTTGTAAAACTACATTACCCTTATTCTTTTTGAGTCTACAACAAGGATCATAGGGAGTACAAGCAAGTTTACAATCAAACTGATTACATTTTTAAGCACAGATTCAACATAATGAGATTTAGAATTTCTTCTAATCTGCATCTCTAAGAGCACATCAGCGGGGCCTCAGTCTTTCATGTCAAAGTTCTCATTAAGCATGTTCTTTGTGGAATTAATTACATCCATGTTTGTACCAAGTATAAGCATATCATCAACATACAAGCATACAATCACATAGGCATCATTCACAAGTTTAGTATAAACACACTTGTCAGATTCATTGATTTTAAAACCACTAGAAATCATTACATGATCAAATTTTTCATGCCACTGTTTAGGTGCTGGTTTCAAACCATTCAAAGATTTTTTTCAGTTTACAAACTTTGTTTTCACAACCTTTCACTACAAATCCCTCAGGTTGGTTCATGTAAATTTCTTCATCTAACTGACCATTTAGAAAAGCTGTCTTTCCATCTACCTTACGTTTCCTTTTGAAGATCCATTTACAACCCATGGGTTTACACTCTAGAGGTAAATCTACAATCTCACATGTACCATTCTGTATAATGGAATCCATTTTACTAATGTCAGATTCTTTCCACCATGGAGCTTCAGAAGAAGTCATGGCTTCTCTATAAGTTTGTGGATCAGTCTCATCTAAGCATGTTATGAAGTCTGCCCCAAAAGATTTTTCAGTTCTAAGACTTTCACCTCTTCTAGGCTCAAATTCAACTTCATATTCCTCTAAAGGTAATGTCTGACTGGTCGAAGGGACATCTAGGGGATCAACGCATATCATGCGAGAATCAGATTTCAATGGAAAAACATTTTAAAAGAACACAGCATCCCTAGATTCCATAAAAGTATTCACACCAATTTCAGAAATTTCAGAACTTACAACTATAAATCTATATGCAGTAGTATGTTCAGGATACCCTATGAAGACACAGTCAACAGTTTTGGGTCCTATCTTGGTTCTCTTAGGGGGAGGAATGGAAACCTTAGCCAAACACCCCCATATTTTAAAGTATGCATAAGAAGGTTGTCTACCTTTCCATAACTCATATGGAGTTTTGTATGATCCCTTAAAGGGTACCCTGTTCAAGACATAGCAAGCTGAGAGGA
>JAJJMC010009062.1:1636695-1706545 GCA_023531435.1 Papaver californicum
CACAAGTTTGCAGGTAATCCTGAACTAATTAACATGGAATTCATCATCTCCTTAAGGGTTCGGTTCTTCCGTTCAGCCACACCATTAGATTGTGGTGAATAAGGAGGGGTTACTTCGTGTATTATGTCGTGTTCTATGCAAAAATCTCCTATAGGAATTACATACTCACCACCACGGTTAGACCTAACAGTTTTAATGGTAGCACTCATTTAGTTTTCAACTTCTAGTTTATACATCTTAAAGGCTTCTAAGGCGTCATCCTTACCTTTAAGCAAATATATATGACAGTACCTCGTACAATCATCTATAAAAGTGACAAACCATTTCTTACCACCTTTAGATTGAACTGATTTCATGTCAACTGGGTCTGAATGAATTAATTCTAAGGGTTTAGAATTTCTCTGAACATTTTTTCTAAAAGGTTTTTTTAGCGTATTTTGATTCTACACATACTTCACATTTATGTTCATTATCCAAACTAAATTTGGGTATGCAGCCTGTGCTAGCCAGTTTATGCATTGACTTATAGTTTACATGTCCAAGTATACCATGCCAAACATTTAATGACACACAAACATAAGCAGAAGAATCAATTTTGGTCATTTCATCAGAGGTTACATTAAGTTTATAGAGAACCTCAGTCTTATAACCCTTACCCACATAATCCTTACCCTTAGTGACAACAACTTTTCCATATTCAATTACAATTTTAAAACCCTTAGAAACACCACAGGAAACAAGATTTTACATATGTCCGGAACATGAAGAACTTCATTCAATGTGAGAGTCTTTCCAGAAGTGGACTTCAACCCAACTTTGCCTTTTCATGCAACCTGTGTTGCAGATGAGTTACCCATGTAGAGTTTCTCCCCTTCCCTACCTTCTAATAGGAGGTATCTTTGCTTCCACAGACATGCTTGGTAGCACCAGAGTCTACCCACCAGTCTCTCACATTGGTTACCAAATTAACTTCAGACACCGTACCAGAAAACTCGTTCTTGTTGTTTTCAACCAAATTAGCATTGTTTTTCTTATTATTAAAGTCCTTACGTTCCTACAGTGAATTATCATATGGCCAGGAGTTCCACAAACATAACAAGCACCTTTAATTTTACCAATGCCAGATTTGGGTTTCTGAAATATACCTTTTTTATGAGGACTAGGCTTAGGGTTGTGTTTGTTGTTCTCACCATTTTCAGTATTGGAAGACTTGTGTTCAATTACATGAGCCTTGTTGGACATGTCCCTTGCCGAAGATACGTTCTTGTCTTTGGAGCACAATAACTCTTCCACTTGAATCTTCTTACCCAAATCAACCATACTGACTTCACCAGTTTCATGTATCAATCTACATTTGTATTCGGACCAGGAAGACGGTAATTTCTCAATCACAACAGACACTTGAAAATTTTCATCTACCACCATGCCTTCAACAAGAATTTCATTGATAATACGCTGAAGTTCGAGGAATTGATCAACCACATATTTGTCATTCGACATTTTATAATCCAAGAACCTAGCTACCAAGAATTTTTTACTTCCAGCAGTTTCATCTTGGTATTTTTCCTCTAAAGCATCCCATAAATCAAAAGCAGAAAAGTCTTTTTTGCATTATAAAAGTCATACAGAACATCCTCTAAGCAATTCAGAATATGGTTTTTAGCCATATAATTCTGCCTAACCCAACTTTTCAAATCCCTTTCATTTCAAGCATCATTCAAACCCTCATCAAAAGATTTTATAACACGTTCATCTAACATAGGAAAACTCAGAAAAAACAACATCTTTGATTGCAATCTTTTGAAATACTTCCCACTGAATTTTTTTGGCCTGTCAACATCATTTTTACCCATTGTTACAGAAGAAGTGCTATTGTGTTAAAATTGTTGGTTCTGCAACAATACAATACTGAAAACAAATGATGTTAACGTTAAGTAAAACTTCTGAAATTTAAATACTGATTTGATGGCAGAGTTACTTGATCATCAAACTGTCTTTAACACAATAGTTCACTGGTACACCTAAAAAATGAATGATGCTAAATACCCAACAATGAAGTTATGTCCAGAATAAAACTTCCCGATACAAGTATTGTGTAGCACTACAATACTTTCCCACTCAAACGAACTCAACAGCTAGATAAAGGAAAGAAATAAACAAGCAAATGCGCAAGCCAAGCAAGAAGAGGGGAAAAGAACTAGGGATAGTAGCCTGATCTGGGATGAATTGGAATGAAAATTATGAGTTATTTTATACGCAGAAATTAGAGACTGGTAATAATGGCAATTGATGACAATTGATTCTCAATCAATTCCGTGCATGGAGCGCGGACATAAGAGACAAAAAGGAAAGAAAACGGGCAGAATTCAAAACAACCATTACTGCAAGGGAAATTGGTAAGTAAAATATATTTTGTTGGGTCAGACGACCCCCCCCCCATTAAGACAATTTATTTTTATATTTAAATTCATTTGGAAAATATATCAAAAGAATTTTATCCAAAAAGATAAGTCTTGGTTAACCCACATCCACACCCGAACCCGAGCCCGGCCCGCCCGCCTGACCGGATGGACGGCGGCGGCGTGCGTGCTTCGGTGTGAAGCACTGCGCGTGTGTGAAATGTGTGGTTGCACCTACTAGTCCATTGCCTAAGTCCTCTCCCTCACACAAAAGTGTGTTGACCCAAAGGGCCACTCTTAGATGCAATTTTCTTAGTAATATAGAGAGGTAACATCTTTAGTTTGTCCTATCTGGGACTAAAGGTTTCATTCACAAATAGTGAAAATGAGCTAGTGTCCTTAGTGACCCTTGGTCCTAAGTTCCAATTAATCCAAGACCAAAAACAAAACATATAAAATCATTTTCTCCAACATTCTATTCCAAGATCCAGCAACTTTTGAAGTTTCAATGATAATAGCTTGCTCCCAATCCTCGTTAGAAGAAATTTTTTCAATAGGCTTTTCTAATTCTTTGATTGGTGGATTTTTTTGGACTTGCAGGAACAACATAAACACCAGTGAGAACTATTTCAAAGCTATATATGAAGCGTTTCCATCTGCTATAACCTTTTTCGGCAAGAAAAATAGTTAAATGCTTGCTCTTTTTTGAGTAAATAGTTAGACGAAAAAATTCTCCATATTTGTTTTGATCACAAATAAGAAAAAGAGAATCATCCCCCATCTTGAATCCCAAGTCCATTTTCCATAAAAATCTTTCTTTCTTTCTTCATTATATTCTTCAACAAGACTGCAGCATCACAACAGATAGAGAAATGGATAAATTCTTTTGTGTTTCTTGTCTCCTTACGTGTCTAAATGTTGTTTGATTTGACAGAGAACACAAAAGATTTGTATTCAAATTTGATTTTAACTTTATTGTTTGTAAAAGCCACCTTTGAGTTCTTAGATTTTCTGCGTGAGATATACTGCCAACCTTCATCTCCTGTATTTTCTTTTCCTTCACCATTAGTTCATTTTCTGCCTCTAACAGTTTCCACTCAACTCTTCGCCATCTCTATAATCTTCTTAGTACCAAACTCGTTTTACTGATCGTCGTCCCCTAACTTTGATCCACTCCGACGTGATGATGATCGTAAAACCAAATTCGCAGCGTGAAATTTGGACATTCTCTCTCCTCTATCTCTTAATTAGTTGGTCAGGGAATTTCCAATAACTAACTATTATGTCTAGTTTTTTTTTTCTGTACTCAAATTTAGACTTAATCGGTATTTAATTTTTTTTTATCTAACTACCGATTATATTAGATGGTTTCGCATATAAAGGAATATAGTTTTGAACCAATGTGTAGATATGTAGTAGTTGTTAACTTCCGGTTATAATATTTTAAAATTGAATAAATATTAGGGCTACATTGTAATCGGTAGTTATGTGTGATTATTGTCTCTCGATTATATTTTCCTTAAAACCTTTGATTTCTTTGTACCTAAATGTTTCCAAAACGGTGGTTCAACATACATATTCAAAATATAATGATCAAACTAATCCTCACCCTCATCTTCGAGCAATTCAATTGGGTCATTGGGCAAGTTCATGATGTTATCCCAATGCTGCATGTTGGAGTCGTATTGTTTCACCCAATCCTTGCAATGATTTGTTGGGAAGTATTCTAACCACCTACTCAACGAAGGTAATGGAAAATCGTTCTTTAACCTTAAACCGATAAAATGATTGTTATTTACAAATGCTATAACGATTCTTTTGTCTTTGACCGACTCATCACAAACTGTCCTAGTGGGTGTAAACGTAACACTCAATTCAAAAGAGGGAGGACTAAAAAAATGTACCACGCAATCCAAAACGTCCGCTAAGAGATACCCATATCTAGGCAGTGACGTCCAATACTTGGTTCTGATTGTCTTCAATCTCTATCGGCATTTTAAACAAGTATATAGCTCTTTGAACTTTTGTTGTTTAGCGTGTATATCTCTTTCTCACATCATTTCAAAATAGAACTCTTTGTCCTTCATAAGTTGGGCGACCATCTAATTTCTTAAGTATTGCAATTGGGTGATATTTTCGTTAACCGCCTCGCTTAAATGTCTGATTTATTCCGTCGCAACATGAAAACCACAATTGACATCCCCATCCACCTCGTCGGTGGACAAAACAAATAAAGCAGAGGGAGTTGTTCCAAATACTTTTCATATAGTGTATACGTTGATCTATTTGGTCTTCCTTGAAGATCCCTAAGGAAACCAAGAGTACCATTCGTTTCTTTTATTGTCACCATTTCCATAAGTTGGGTTTATTGCGAGGCGCCCACTTGCTCAACAACTTCTAAACTTGCTTGGGTCTTCACCAAAACAACTTCTTTCATCGGATCGGTCTGACTTACTTGGGAAGGAATCATAGAGACCTTAGGTTTGGCTTGTCGTGATCTTGGTCCACCTTGATCCTTCCTCGGACGAACACTTTTCCTTAGAGCCGGTACATCTTAATACTCATCTTCAGTATGATCATGCCTAGAAAGGTCTTGTTAACTAGATAACCATTCCTTCAAACCTTTTCTTTGAATTGACCTTGGATTTTCGGTATTCGACCTACCTATCGCCTTTCATTTCGTTGGTTCTTCAACAACCTTTAAATAGGGTGAAGGGCTTCCTCTAAAAGGTGCATCAATTTTTTTTTTGTCCCATTTGATGTAGAGTAACGCTCGAGTATTCGTACAAATATTTCCGTCTCCAGGAACCATCAACCATCGGGGTGTTTGGAATGAAAGATAATTGCTTCCAAAATGGATGAGTATCATTAATGTCAATCACTTATCTACCAAGCATGTGACGACACGGGAGTCCAATACCTATCATCGTCTTGCAGTTGCAAACCGTAGTCTCATCATCATGATCTCTATACAACTCCAATTGTTTCATCATGTAATTTATTGCCCACCAAGACACTTTGTAAACTATACCCCTTAGAAGCTCTTTGTGTTTTAAATGTGCCAACGGGAATCTATGACGAATAAATTCCATTGATTCGTAAATCTTAGTGAGGTCACGATTGGTGTATTCATGGATTGCTTCTTGGACCGACACAACCCCATTTTGACTACCGACTAGTATTTTCTTTACTCGTCTATGGGACCCCTTTGCAATGCTTGTTGCCTCATTCTTGAAGTTGTGATATTCATATGTCCATGCAAACACAAACTTATCCTTATGCGGTTCCAACCATTGTGTTTTTGCAATATTTAACTGGTTTGGGATAGTTCTTCCCCCATTCATCTTCAATGTTCTTCAAGCTGTATTCACAAACTTTCTTCGTTATCGACCAAACAAGCTTATCCCATGCTTTTAGAAATAAGGACCACTTTATTCCATCCTCGACCCACTTTTCATCAGCTAACCTTTTCTTTTCTTCTTGTTCTTCCAAGGTTAATTTACTAATACGTTCATCCTCTTCCTTCGACCTTTTTGTACCTTTGTTTCGTTTTTTAGCTTGGATATGATGTACGCAATTGTATTTGATATTGCATCGAATATGCCACGTACAAAGCAAATTCTGGGCTTCCATAAACTACATGTATTGCATTCATCAAGGCTTGATCGTTATCTGTTACAATAACCCTCGGAAAATGCTCGCCTATAAATCAACTTCAATGTTTGCAACATCCAAATGAAACTCACATCGTTCTCGTGATCCATTAAACCCCATGCCAAGTAAACGTGTTTTTGTACGGAATATGGCAAGCAATTTTTAACAACGACATGTTGTACTTGTTTGTCTTGTAAGTCAGATCTATCAACAAAATTTAATGAAAGCATTGAGCCAATTGGATCATCTTCGATGTGCCAAGGAGATATGAATGACTTTCCCATCCCTTTCTTCTTTTCTCAACGTGTAGTTGTGTTTTTCGGCTAGCCACTCTGATTGTTGCATAACCATTCTACCATCCCATTCCATCCTTTTGATCGTTTTTAGCGTCGACTTAATTGTAGACAATGAAGACAAATTGTTGGGGTCGTCCGCCTTTATTTTAGATAGGATCACACTTGCTTTCCTTAGCCTCCTAGACTTTACCGTCTCCATTTCATTTGGTTTTAACTTGGCAACGCTAGTGAAAAATAGACATTTTAGGACCGATTATGGATTTTATATAGTACAGTGTTTAACTGAATTTGGTCTAGTTTAGATTAAAACCTTATTTCTTTTTGAAATTCTGTGTGAAACCGTATTTTATTTGGCTACAAAATGTACTTTACCCCTCAATATAGTGCTGATAAGGATCTGCGTTTTCCCCAATGACCTATTTTGAGATTGAGCCTCGTTTTTTATATAACGGCTGATGTTCGATAGCACTTTACAAGTATAAGATAAACAAAACCCTACCTTATTCATGCGGACCTCACCGCTCGAATGTTTCTCTCTTCTCTCTCGCCAAAACCATCTTCTGCTCTACACTTGCTCCTCGTTTATTACTTTAATTACTCATAAACTGGACAAATTATTACAAGCTCTTGCTCTTGAATTCTTTAGATTTGATTGAGAACTTTGTGAATTCAATTTGAAGCTTTCAGTTTTACCCTAGGTTTCAACTGACCACCATATATTTGTGTGTACACAGCTTCAAATTGAATTTAATGAAGTTATTAATCTCGTTCCCCTCTAGATTTTATGGTTTAGTTCTTCTAAAGAAAAACCCTAGTGTTATCCCTTATCTTTCATTTAAACATACAGGAAGAAGCAGAGTTTATCAACAACTTCACTGAGGCAGAGAAAACCCTAAATAATCTAAATCAATATCAAAATCTAAATTAGTGTAGCTATTTTGTATATCTTTCTGCTGTGGTTCGTTTTATTTCTCTGCAATCTTACATGTGGTTTCCGATCAATTCTTTTATGTTGATTTGATCCCTCAAATATTTTTTTGTTTTTGTTTTTGTTTTGGGTGATTCAGGTATTGGATTTGACAGTAATTGCATCTAAGAAGTCTGGGGTTTTGTTGAATTTACAAAGTTCTACGGTGAAAAAAATATTCCCCCTTTCTTTTGATTTAAGTTAATGAACAATGGAGGTTATTTTGAGATATAGTGTATTTTTGAATTTTAACTTATTGGACTCCAATTTTTTTCTTTCATAATCTGCTTCCTGTTTCCTAACTTGTTGTTGACTTGAACATTCAATGAGGGTGTCAGCTGTTTTCTGCATTGGAGGATGGTTTTCTATCTAGTATTATGGTGTTTCAACAATTTAGAGGAATCAATGGAGTCTCATGTTACCTAAGCCACATATTCGTGTCTGCATGTAAAATCTATTTAGCTATCATACAATAAATTTGAATGGTGAATGTTTCCAAGTCTAGGAAATGGGATCAGTTTTGTTTATAGGTATAAAGACTGCGTTTGACTGTATTAGTGAAGTAAATATGAGAACCGTATTTTATTTGAGAAGTGAAAGTTTAGTTCAAACCCTACATCCAGAAAAGTATGTCCAAAATAAGACTGACCCAAGTGCAGATTGAAACCGTACTTTTACATGAAGCATATGCTTGCATATTAATCCACAGGTCAAATCGGATATGTAATTATTGGAATAATTGTTGGAGACTCAAATGATGAATATGCAAGCATGATAACTTATATGTTGTTCTATATCTCCATGAATCTTTTGCTTGCATTGTATCATTTAGTCTACGTACCGGAACTGATAACATTCGAGATTATGCAGGGTTTCAAGAACCTGTCATAGCAGTCTTAAAATGACCATTTTTTACTAGTGTACCCATTACGTGGCCAACAAGACTTTCCGGATTTTCGTGGTTATGACGACCATTAGCAACTCTAAATGTTTTCCATTCTTTATCTTCATTACTGTCGGGCTTACTGAAGATAATCTTAAATGACATCTAATCTTCTTTGAATTACCTTAGTATTTCCTCTCCGTCTTCTTTACGTACTTACGATTCTTTCCCACGTGACTCTTTCGCTCGCCACCTCTCTTACAAATCATTTCAAATCAATCAAGCCTCACGCAATTGTTCTGAACTACCACGTATATCTTCTCTTTTTCCTTGTTGATAAGTCATTCATTTGCCTCCGTTTTACTTCCAAATGTCTAAATGTGCATATAACAAAACAAATATCATAAGCCTAATCATGTAACATACATTCTTAGAACAAGACAAGAATGGGTAGGTATAATACCAAATCGTTTTCATAGTGTAGGGAAGTATCAGGACCCTCATACGAAACATGATCAACCGCTCCAACAATCTACATAAAATAGCAATGAGTTACACTGTTATAATCGGTAGTACGGGAATATAATTATCTACCGATTAAGGGTTAATCGGAAGATAATTAAACACCTCAAACTACCAATTATAGATAAAAATCTAAACAATTTTCTGTACACAAAAACAAATATAATCGTATGTTTAATTTGTTAAACAACAACCGATTGTAAACGAATCGGTAGATAACGATATACTATATACTATCGATTGTAGAGTTGGAAAAATCAAAAACTTATATGTTTATATCAATTCTGGCTACAGTCACAATCGGTATATATGTGATTATACAAACTACTATTTATAAAGTTAGCAAAATCTAAAATTTATTTGGGCAAAATTCTATTCTGGGGCTACATCTATAATCGGTAGATATGTGATTTTACCAACTACCGATTATATAGTTATCAAAATCTAAAATTTATAAGTTTGGAGAAATTCATTTTTGGGGCAACAACTATAATCGGTAGATAATAAATATTCCTAAACTACCGATTATGAAAACAAAATTCAATTTGGGGATTTTGTTTAATCGGTAGTAATCATTCTTCACGAGAATACCGATTATACCATAATTTTGGCACATGAATGTGTAATCGGTAGATATGGTACTCCATTATCTACCGATTCTGATACGTCCATGGTATTAAATGCATGCAAAAATGATTTTTTTTTGTTAAGGATCACATACAAACGCATACAGAGTGGGTTTTTGAGTTTCTTAACACAATAACTGATTGTTTGATGCATTATTAGCTTCATTTTGATATGATTCATCGTTTTCTGTCGTTAAATCGTCGTCTAGGGTTTCTTCCACATAAAAAATTGGATCATTCAACAAATATCCTAAATCGTCATCTCTAAACGTTATTGAATCTTCAATATTATGTTCTTCATAATGTTTCTCACTTTCTTCCTCATATTCATCCATGTTTGTTATTTATTTTAGGTAAAACCTAGTTTTCCCAAACTTCTTCTTCTTCTTCTCTAGCACACTCTCTATTTCTTTTCCAAAACTATAACTCAAATAATTTTCTAACATTAACTATAACCAAAATTAACTAACTAATTAATCAACATTAACAATGATTAAACAAGGATAAATTAGCCATTAAAGAAAATATATGTATAAGGGGTCTGTTCATATTATTTCTTAGTGACCTTATTTTGTTGTCGTTCTAAATTCTTTTTGGATCGTCCTTAAAAACGCCAGGTAAAAATTAGATTTTGGTTAGGGTTGTCAACGGTCCGGGTTTACCTGATTATTGTTAGAACTAGACCTAGTTATAAGACCTAATATGAGAGTTGTGCCTTAATATTTATTTTATTTTTTCCAAGTTGGATATGCACTGGAACGAAACAAACGGAATAAAAACGAGACTAAACGTATAGATTCCCTTATCTAGGAAACAAGTGCTCTGGCAATGGATAAATCCAACGACATTGTTTCACTAAAATAGTTTCCGAAACAAAATCAGGAATACTAAGACTAGACTCTAAATTCTTATACAATAAACTATCAAAAACTAAAAAAGGATTAAAAAATTTGGCATTTCAAGCGACCAAAAGTGATTCTGTTTTCTTCAGGGATTTGTGCCTTAAATTAGTAAAAGAATAACCAACAAAGAAAAAGAATCTTTGAAAGAGTTTTTTACTTTCCTCAATTTAATTTATATCTAATTTATTTTTATTAAAAGATATTGTTATTCCTTTATTAAAGTTATTAAAATAAAAAGAAAAATGAGAAAAATTTATAAGTCAAAACCATATGCCTTTAAGATCAAGTTTGGTTTTAACATAAACTTACTGTTTTCACCAATAAAACATTGGTTTTAACATCGTGTAAATTTTTTCAAAATATGTTGAAACCAAATTCACCAACACAATATTAGTTTCGATGATGGTGATGTATCATCATTTTTTTGTGATTCAAATTTTTGTATAGTTAAGGCGGTGATGAAGGTGTTCCTGATGCAGGATCAGGACATGGTAATAGGTTTGGTGATGGGGTTAGAAGAAGGAGGTGTCAGTGGTGGTGTGATGGTGGGGGAAAAGAAAAAAGCGGTGGAGTCGAAGGTGGTGTTGGTAGAGGATCATGGTAATGGATTTGGTGGTGGTGTGGGAGAAAAAGGAGGATGTGTTGCTGGTAGGGTAAGAAAAGGCGTAGGTTTTGTTGGTAGAGGATCATGACATAATAGTGGGTTTGGTGGTAGTGTATGGGTAGGACAAAGGGGAGGTGCTGGTGGTGGTGATAGGGGAGGAGAAGGAGGCAGCGCAAGAAAAAAGAAATAAAAGATATGTTATAAGTGGGAAAGATAGTTGTGATATTATTAGAAAATGGATAAGTCGAATTTAAATTTTTTATAAAATTTAGAGTTTTTGTATCATTTTTATTTGATGTGGAGATTTTACGGATCTCAATTTATAGTTGGGTTTTTTTCTAGCAAATATGGTCACCTTGTTTGCACCATAATATCGTAGCCACTTTTACTTTATTGTGATCATATTTTGGGCTATTAGGTGGCCTTTATATGAGAAGAGGGCGCCTAAAATTTGGGTTCCAAACAAAAGAACTATTTTTTAGGGACCCCTCAGAATTTGAGGGGACCATCTCGTGCTTAGACCATCCGTCCTACAAAGCCAAGGGATGTCCTAATGAGAGAAAATGATTAAGTTACCCTTTATTAAAGTTAACCTAATCATATATAAATCTAAATCTAAACCTATTTCAAAACCTAATCAAAATTAAAACCATTTCTTCTCATTTTCCCTCTTCATCTTCCATAGGATTGCATCCAATCGTCGACTAATCTTCTAAACTCAAGTCGTCGATTAATCTTGTTGTTTATTCGAATGGATTAACCTAATCATGGGATTGCACCCATTGTAAATGAACCGAATCTAGAACTTGTACTACAAATTGAAGAACCGATTGAAGTTCAAGACGAAATCGAGATCCCAAACGAGAGAACCAAAGTCTGATTCTTCTGGTATGAATATGAGAAGTTAATTCATGTCAAACCCCTTCATTTTTATGCGTTTTTTATTGTTAATTCGACTTGAAATCATGAAAATTATTGTTCAAAAATTAGCACCAGTCAAATATTCGGTTAGGAACATTTTTTTAACACCATATTGACTCAACCGAACTTTCTGTTAGGAAGAATACCAAGAACAGATCGGTTGAGAAAAAAATTTAGAGGCTAGATGAACATTAATTTTTTCAAACCTTTTCAACCGAATTTTTTTGTTTAGAAGAAAAACTTGGAGTTCGGTTAGCTCGGTAATAAGCCTTTTCAACCGAACTTTTTAGTGCAAAATGGGAACAAAATGTTCGGTCAACTTAAAAAAATAAAAATAAATTACCAACCGAACATTATACTGTTTTAGAAATATTTGAATGTTTGTGAACCGAACTTTTTGTTTCTTGACCAAACGTTTTGTTCGGTTAAATCGTAATAGGTTTGACTAACCGAACTTTTAAGTTAGTTAACCTCCAAGGCTAATTATCTATTTTGCGTGTTTCACATTTTTATTAGCCGTAGTTTAATTTTTGATGCCAAAAATTATTATTTTAAGCAGGATATGAAGGGAAAGGAAAAGGCTACTCCTCCTTCAAAACCTCTTTGCAAGATAGCTGGATCAGTAACTCCAGAAGATATTCTAACTATGATGAACAATGATCCATATTTTGTAAGTTGGGCTTGGCGATCCTGAGAATCCTTGGAACAGTGATCAGAATCCCCTCAACTACATTGAATCAGAGGAAGAAAATGAAGATCATGATCCAAGACTGTTTTTTAGGGAATCAAACTTTGTAGGTGTAAACCCTTATTACAATAAAAATGGTGACTACATATGTCCACCTGAGGAGTTAAAAGGAAAAGATGATGACAACAAGAAGGAAGGAGTTGATGAGGCTAAGAAGAAAAAGGGAGGAGTTGATGATGTTAAAAAGAAGAGGAGAGTAACAAGGAGTTGAAGAATTTAAATCAATAAGATTTATCCATTTTAATATATATGATGTGTTTTCTTTCGTTGTTGCTGGGTGTTTTAAGTTATTTTGAACAATATTATGTAGTAAGTGACAAACCTATTATGTTATTTTAAAATTTGATGTGATTTAATTATGTGTTGTTGGGTTTTAAGTTATGTTAGACAAGATTATGTAGCAAGTGATGAACCTCTATGTTTAGGCAATATTATGTTAATTGTTTTTAAGTACATACAACTTCCAAAATATTAGTTAGTGGCTAAAATTTGTTGGTAACAATCAATGTTCGGTTAGAAAAGCCATTTATGGAACTAACCTAATAAAGGGTTCGGCTAAAAAACCAAATGTTCGGGTTTTGCTAGATTTTTCATTTAAAACCAATAGACACATATCCGTTTTGCATGTTCTCTATCCCAACTTTTGCTTCATCGGGATTATCCCATGTCTACATTGAGCAAAATACAAAGTTACAAAACTTGACAATTTTCTTCAAAAAATTTATGTACACATAAATTGGTAACCTACCAATTCGTTCGCATAATGATGGAATATATCTTCATATATAATATCAACAGGAGTAGGTTGATTATTCATAGGTAGAGGTTTTTATTGGATCTACAAAATATATGACAATGTTAATTATGACAAAAAAATACTAAAAAGTTTGGCTAGTAAGATATCTCTCTATCCAACCGAACATATAAGTTCGGCTAGGTTGTTATATCATAAATTAGTCGAACAATAGTTAAGTTCGGTTAAGACTGTTACTGCTATAAATTTTCGAACTTTCTACTAAAAGTTTCCGCTAGTTTATAACTAATAGTTCGGTTAGTAATATGTTGGACTCGAACTAGCCAAACATTACACTGATTAACCCAAAATCTAGACGAACATTAGGATTTCTTCAAGTAGGTAGCCGAACTTAGTCCAAAACTCCATGAACTCAAAGTTCGGCTACCTGTTCTTCATTTTCCTAGCCAAACTTGTAGAGATCTTGTCGAAATCTCAGCTATAAAAGTTTACATTTTCACCAAATTTATGGCAACTAAAGCAACAAAATCACATTAAAAAGTATACCTGAGCATCACAAATAATATAATCTTCATATTCTTTGTTGTGATCCTCATTTATACCTTCATTTTGAGATTGAGATTGGGTTTGGGGAACAAAACATTCAGCATCTAACAAATTATTCATCACCGTATCGTTGCGAAGATTAACGAATACTTTGTTTACTCTAGATTAAAGGTTCCAATTCCTCCGAGTTTGTACTAGAATCACTCATTTTGAGTTTAAGAATCACCAAACATAGGTTAATTTTTTTTCCCAAAACTCTTTTTCTCCTACTTCTCTCTCTCAATAATTATAATTCTCTAACACAACACCAAAGCTAACTGTTATTTTATCTTATCTAGATAATATAATCTAAAACTAACAATCAATTCATTTAACTAATTTAAATTATTACTTTCTAATTAAATGAAGATATTTTAGTCATTACTAAAATTATATAGATAAAAAGGGTTAGGATTTACTTTACAATGACCTTCTCAAAATGGTCCCTCAAATTTTGAGAGGTCGTTCAAACAAAAGGCTTAGTGACCGGCGAGGTTTCTTAGCCCATTTATGAACCCAAAATATTCCAACCTCATCTATCTAGTCTTCCATTTACGCGCCAAAATGACTTCATAACACTGATATCAGTGGGGCTATTGATACCAATAATACCATTCATCTCCTACTTTTAACCATGATAATTCCAAATCAGAAGCTTCTCAAAACCCTTAAATCAGTTTTAACCTCTAATACCTCTGTGAGGGTATTAAATCCCAAACTACACGTGGTCCAATACTAAGAAAGGAGCATCAGATTATAATAAAACGAGAAACACTGAAACAAAGCTTTATAAGAAACAGACATCTTCGTTGCATGATCGACACGTGGGCTGCGGGAAAGTATGGCACACTGCTCAAAACAGATAGCTTTGTTGCTTCACTGACACATAAGTTGCGGTAAAGCATGAAACAGTAAAGGAAACTGACAAAAATCGATGCATGAGAGACATGTTTCAACTGTACAGGTTGCGGAACAAAAGAAACTAAGCATGAAAAGTCACTTTCAATAGCCACATGTCAGACATGTCATTATTCAAATAAGACCGCAACGTTCATTCAAATCCAGAAACAACAATTTGAGTATAAATCCGTAGAGGAGGTGCGGGTACTAAGCGAGAAACCAAGGAAAACACGAAGTACGCAAATTGAGTCTTGAGGGAAAAACAAATATATCTTGCAGGATTACTCTTTACTCCAAGGAATGGATAAGAACAAATAGGTGGAAAGTTAGATTGGAGGGACCCATGAAATTGGCTATAAATACTAAACTCTCAAATAGGAAGAGGGACTGGAAAAATTTTGGTTAGAATTGGACATAAGGAATAGAATCAAAGAAAGAGTTTAGGTATGAAACTTGTTTAATTGAATTGTTCTTTTAGTAACTTGACTTTAATTATGTATTTGATATTTTTCTGTAACATACAAATTATGATTAAATATAATTTATATCTTTACCACCCGTGGATGTAGACAATTTGATTGTCGAACCACGTAAAATTCTTGTGTTAATTCATTTTAAAATTTCTTGTTCTTATTGCTAATATGTTATGATTGTTAATATGTATCATTCTCATTTTAAGAAATCTGATTTAATTATGATTTTTAACTTTGATGGTTGTGATCCAAAGACACCAGATTTTTGGTAATCACAATTTGGCACTAGAAACAGGGAGGTAGTAAAGAATTTATTCTATCTGTCCAAATTTTTATTTTTAAAATCTTGAATCTCATTATCTTAGAAAACTCTTTTCCCTACAAATACAATGATTTAAAATGATATTATAAAAACTTTACATATAGTTTTCTTCAAACTTATTAGTTGATATTAATATAGATTTAATTGTTATGTTCATACACAATACTTCTTTATTTCATACCTCTCATATATGTTAAATTACCTTAGCTGTTCTTTTAACCATGGGTTTGAAAACTTAGCTCATAAATTTTCACCAAAAATATGTTTATAACAATTTTGCAAAAGAATTTGCTATGAAATCATTAAGTTTATGTGTCTCTAACTTAGCTAATTGGATATATTAAAATTGTATTACATCTAGCTAGTTTTTGATTCTTGTCAAAACAGTAAAATAAGTTTTGAATTGAATTTACGAACTTGCTTCTGATTTGTTTGCAAAAAATGATTTCTTGAACTTATAAAACCTGAGTTAAATTAGAAAATTGTCTAGCTTATGTGTGATATGTTAAGTTTTTATCTAGATATTTTTATCAATCAAATTGCTTTAGATACTTATTGTGAATGTTAAAATGTTATGAAACACATAACTTATTCTCTGAACTCTTTTTAGAATATTGACAAAGAAACTTCTACGAAAACACAAGATTGAGCAAAGAAGATATCATAATATCTCAAAAAAAGATTACATAAATGGAAACAGTGGCAAATAGAACCGAGCAAGAACAAGATGTTAATATAGGAAATTTCGGAAGTCAGGCAATACAAATTCCTCGAGAAAGAGAAATATTGGAAGAATCCCAAGGACCACAACCCATGAATGATCAAGTAAACAATCTGGTTAATCATATAGCTAATCAATCACATGCAAAAGTATCTCAAAATAGGGTTGACCCCATTCATCAATTAATGGAAGAAATGAATGAAATGCCCAAGGTACAACAGACTTGTGCAGAAAAAATTACATTTTTGACCCAAGAAAACCAAATGCTCAAAGAAAAGGCCCAGCAGGATGCGGAAGCATCTATAATTAGAATATAGGGGCAAGAAGCAATCTCAAATAGACCCCCAAGAAGTAAAGCAAAAATCAATAAAGATCAAAGAGTGATGGTAGTGGAACCCGCATATCAGCGGTATGAACCTACTTCATAAATGAGGCATTGGACAAAAGACTCTGTACCAAACTTTGATGCTTTCTAGCTCTAGAAAGCGAAGTTCTCCGCCATCTAATTCTTTTGAGTCCTTTTTTATATAGATTAGATTTTGATGATTCAGAGTTGCAAAAAAACAGATGGAAAAAATACTTTGAGGACATGGAACAAATGCGAGAAGCAATCAAAATTTTAAAAAATAAAGAGGGAGGACGACTTGAAGAAGTGTTAAAAGAAGCCTGAAGAACACCGTTGACACCACACCTTGCGTATGCGTCTATATCGCATAAATGCAATCTTCCCATCTTTGAATGTTATGATGGGACAAAGGATCCGGCGGCTCACTTAAAAAACTACAACTGCAACATGACCCGATGGGAACAAGATGATGTTATTATGTGTCGGTATTTTCCGTCAAGCTTGAAAGGGACATCTTTAACATGGTATGATAATCTTCCAGAAGGGTCAGTACATTCTTACGCACAATTGACCAGTAAGTTCCTAAAGACATACATGTATAATAAACCCGCAGACGCTGGGATGGACAAGTTATTTTCCCTTACATCTTGGACAGAGGAGACCATCCTAGACTACACAGATCGATGGCAGACGATCTGTCAAGCAATAGGGGATGTAACTCCAGAAATTGCTATTAACTGCTACAAATGGGGTATAGCCAACCGAGCAAGCCCACTCTTTGTTGATATTCATTGAAAAATCTGAAAAACCGTAGGGGATCTTAAGGAGATTATTGAAAAATATGCAAGGTTGCAGGATATTCAAAAGCAGCATCCGAGAATAATTTCCCAACATCACAGGGTTTCCAACATGGTAAATTTTCTAGAACCATCAACAAGTTCCGGAAAGAGGGTTGCGGGAGAAAATCCTGATATTGAATCCAAACGAGGTAAAACAGATGATGAAAGAAGGTTCAACCGTCAATTTGAGGATCGAGTTTTCACTAAACTCAACACTCCATACTCATAAATTCTAAATGCAATTAAGAGCATGCAAGATTTGCATTGGCCATGGACAAAAGGAAAGCAGCCATCACACACACAGAATTCGAAGGATTATTGTGAATATCATTGTTATCTGGGCCATTCCACAAGCAGATGCAGGAATGTGAAGATGCAAGTTCAAAAATTGATTGATATGGGAGAGATGAAAGAATTTCTTTATTTGCCCAATCCTCCACCAAGGCTCAATATGGGAAAAACTGTAAATATTCCACAAAATGACCGAACTATTAATATGATTTCCTATACCGAGTCGGGTCAATCATCTATGAACGTAGTTATTGACAAGAAGTTGCATAAAAGGGTTCGCAATCATGAAGTCTTCAAAGTTACGGGAAGAGTTACGGAAACATGGGAAGGATGGATGGCTTCCTCGTTAACTTTTTCAGCAGACGAGGTTGATCAGAAAATTGAAACACACAATGATTCGTTGGTGCTTATTCTACCAATATCTGGATGGAATGTCAAGAAGATTCTCATGGATGTGGGCAGCTCCCTTAATGTCTTATTTTATGATACCTTCCAAAAAATGGGATTAAAAGATGATCAGCTTACACCTTCTTACGACACTATTTATGGGTTTAATGGGATAGCCTCAAAACCAAAAGGGGAAATTTTACTTGATGTTATGGCCGGACCCATAAGTATTTTGACTAAATTCAGTGTAGTGGAGGCTCCATCTCCATATAATACCATCATTGGTAGACATTGGGTCCACCAATTGAAAGAAGTAACTTCAACATATCATCAATACTTGCGATTCCCGACGCCGCAAGGGGAGCTGTAGATAAAAGGAGATTAGAATGTAGCAAAATCTTGTATCCTCACAGAAATCCGCATGAATGAGGAACGAGTAGAGCAGCAACAAAATAGAAAAAAAGAACGAAAGATAAAGGCTAAAGAAGAAGCCCTAAACCAATATTTGATTAAAACTGCGGGAAGTGAGACAGTAAATGAAACAAATAAAAATACGTCATTGGAGGAAAGCATACCAAAATTTGACGAGGGAAGTCTTCCAGCATAGCAATTAAAGGGGGCTCCCACACTTTTAGGAGCTCCCAAATCTAATTTTACAGCAATTGAAGAAACCAAGTACATCAACATAGGAACAAAAGAATTCCCAAGAATGATAAAGATTGGAACACTGATGGAAACAGAAAGGTAACATGATTTGGTCACTTTACTTATAGATTATGTGGATATTTTTGCATGGAATATGGAAGATATGCCAGGAATTGATCCGAGTATTGTTCGACATGAGTTGCATATACATCCGGGTACTACACCCTTTCGGCAACGCATACGTAAAGTAGCACCCGAATATCACTTTTCAGTTGAAAAAGAGTTAAAAAAGCTCATGGATGCAGGGTTTATTCGAGAGGTGTGATACCCAACTTGGATTTCAAACATGGTGATTGTACCAAAAAAGAATGGGGGAGTAAGACTTTTTATAGACTTCATCAACTT
This sequence comes from Papaver californicum, assembly GCA_023531435.1. NCBI lineage: Eukaryota > Viridiplantae > Streptophyta > Magnoliopsida > Ranunculales > Papaveraceae > Papaver > Papaver californicum. The sequence goes on from JAJJMC010009062.1 coordinate 1,655,886, forward strand.
AAACAAGGCATGCCCAAAAGATAGTTATTCGCTTCCCAGCATTGATCAGTTGGTGGACGCGGTTGAAGGACATGAGGCTTTATCCTTCATGGACGGGCATTCAGGGTATAATCAGATTGCTCTAGCTGAAGAAGATTAAGAACACACTGCATTTTTCACTCCACACGGTTTGTACTACTACACCATAATGCCATTTAGGCTAAGAAATGCAGGAGCAACTTATCAGCGGTTGGTAGACACAATTTTTAAACCATGGATAGGCCGCACCCTGGAAGTCTATGTAGATGACATGCTGATAAAGAGTAAATTTTCAAAGGATCATTTACAAGACTTGAGAGAAATATTTGAAGCCTTACGAAAATACAGAATGAAATTCAATCCAGACAAATGCATTTTTGGGTTACGTCAGAATTTTTTTGGGATAATTGGTCACCAAAAAAGGGAATGAAGTTGATCTGGCAAAAATACAGGCAATTGTTGATATGCCATCTCCAAGGAATGTTAAAAAAGTACAGAAATTAAATGGTTGTTTGGCCGCACTCAGCAGATTTATTGCCAGATCATCGGAAAGATGTAAGCCTTTTTTTGACACTTTGAAAAAGAAAAGTAAATTTGTATGGAATGAGAATTGTGAGCAAGCCTTCCAAAATATCAAAGCTTATCTTGCCACATTACCCACACTACAAAAGCCAAAACCTGAAGAAGTGCTCGCCTTGTACATAGCCGCAACAGAAGATGTTGTAAGTGCGGTATTGATGCGGACAAATGACAAAGTAGAGAAACCAGTGTACTACATCAGTAAAACTCTTAACCTTGCAGAAAGAAACTATACCAAAATTGAACAATTAATATTAGCACTGGTTTTTTCTACACAGAAATTACGCACATATTTTCTAACACATTATGTGCGGGTACCAAGCAAATCTCCGCTAGAATCCGTACTGAAGAATGTGGGAAAAGTATGAAGAATAACAAAATGGAATGCACAATTGGAACAATTCCACATCTTATTAGAAATACAAACTGCACAAAAGTCGCAAGTTCTAGCAGATTTCCTTGCGGATTTACCACTAGATGATGATTTTGAAATCCAAGGTTTACCCGAAATAAAAGATGATGATTCCCAAGATATTTTAATCTCTGTAAATTCCCGTAGATGGAAAGTACTTTTTGATGGGGCACGGAATAAAGAAGGTGGTGGAATCGGAATTGTGATTACAACTTCCACAGGAGATCGAATGATACATGCATTTCGTCTTGAGTTCGGTGAACATACAAATAATATAGTGGAAGCACGAGGCGTGGCCTTAGCTTTCTTCTGATCCTATCAATATACCACATGAACTCATTAAATAAAAATCATAAGGATCATAATATTTCATTTGAATAAATCAATACTTTTTCTACTGGAGTTGGGGCTTTGCGTTTAACCCCCGAATCGTCTTTTGCGCCCCTTACAGTTTGCGGCTATAAAAAAGAAGAAAAACAATTAAACAATATTTAAAGCAGGTTATATATAAAAAAAATAGAGAGAATTTACGTACCACATTGACAACGGAAAAAGCAAAGCCATCAAAGTTCAACCGCCAAGGGAAGTAAGCATCAAAACGCGTCAAAAGGTTATAAACCACGCTTTCTTGGACGAATCCGAATACACATGGACCTTCGATGACCATAGGAGTGCGGTACCACTTAAAATCGTGATCATCCCGGATTTTTTCTTTTAGAGGATCTTGCGTCCCAGGAACAAATTTCAACTTGGAATTATCAATCTCCCATAGCAAGCGGAATCCTTCACCACCTTTGCGGCCCGGACCAACACTCCACTTTTTATAATTCTTCATAGCTATGTTGTCCGTATATGTAGCATGGAAGTTTTCAATTGTGTAATGTTTACGTTTCGCAGAGTCGGGAACGTAACAGGTGAAATTGGTTTTTCCCTTACTTCGCATCTTGCATTCATCCAAAACGCGCCACCAATTCCCGTTGTATTGGGTAATGGATCGGGCTAAACCGTGCGAAGATTTGTTACATCTTGCGAGAACCTCAAATTGGAAAGAATTCCCGGTATGGTACAGACGAAGCTGCAAGCCTGCATCCAATGCTCCTGCAGGTATTAACAACATGTTGTTGGTGTACTTAAACTCCTCCATCATTTCCAATGAAATTTCATCACCTTCAGCATGATCGTAGAAGGAAACTTTGAATTTTTGTAGGTTGTGTTTCCTTTTAAATTCCTCAAGGTTCATCGACCTAAAACTCAAGTTTTCATGTGACCGCTTATTCTTAGGAGCTAGTTTGTTGGCCGCAATAGATACATACGCGGACTTTATCAAGTGAGAAGGATCAACTCTTGAGCCACCAGATTCATCTACTCCTTTCTTCTTCATCATAGTATAGCGGGATGACTTCCTATCTAAAGGATGATCATCCTGATGAGAAGCATCACCAACCACTTTAGTATCATTCTTTCCAGCCATGATAAATTTTTATCTACATAGGAAAACAAGAAAATATAAGTATACCGTGATCAAAATCAAAAATAAAGCAGAAACGTTGCAAAGCAGAAGAACAATAAGATGTACATTGAATCAAAATAAAGACCAATAAACAATTTTCTGATCAATAAAAGAAAAAGATCATGATAGAACAACCAGGATTCAAAACAAAAATATCATCGACATCACCATTCACTCCAATAAATAATAGACAGATGAACAAGAATACCATCAACATCATCATCATCACTAATTACTCTAGAAAGATTCAAGAACTAGTAAATAAACAAATACGTTAGGTAAAAATTTAAGAGGATTACCTATAATGAAGTAAAAGACATAAGGAAGATCTGATGATTGAATGAAACGAAAACTCGATCCTGATGCAAAAATCCTTAATCATAAAAGTTTAGGAGAATGAAAAGGCACAGAGGAATCTTTGAAAAGTTCAGAAGAATGAAAAAGACAAAAACTTTAATAAGAAGAAGACAAAGGATATAAAAAATGAGATGTGAAGTGTGACTAACATTAAATAGGAGAAGACCAAAAATGACGAACCGTCGAAAACTGAGAGAGAGAGAAACTTTATTAGAGATTTGATTTCCTCGAAACTGTCAACTGACAGAAACGTGGGGAGAAAAGTTACTGCTAGCGTAAAAATCGGGAAAAAATAAAGTTAAACATGGAAAGAGAAGTTATTGCAAGCGTGAAAGTCGAAAGGGTAATAATTATTTTTCCTTTTAAATTTTTTTTACCATATGTTAAAATTCAAAAGAAAAAAGGGGCAAATTATGAGGGTATTAAATCCTAAACTACATGTGGTCCAATACTGCGGAAGGAGCATCAGATTACAATAAAACGAGAAACACTGAAACAAAGCTTTATAAGAAGTACTGAAACAGACAACTTCGTTGCTTGATCGACACGTGGGCTGCGGGAAAGTATGGCACACTGCTCAAAACAGATAGCTTTGTTGCTTCACTGACACATAAGTTGTGGTAAAGCATGACACAGTAAAGGAATCTGACAAACATCAATGCATGAGAGACACGTTTCAACTGTACAGGCTGCGGAACAAAAGAAACTAAAGCATGACAAGTCACTTTGAATAGCCACATGTCAGACATGTCATTATTCAAATAAGACCGCAACGTTCATCCAAATCCAGAAACAGCAATTTGAGTATAAATCCGCAGAGGAGGTGTGGGATACTAAGTGAGAAACCAAGGAAAACACGAAGTACGCAAATCGAATCTTGCGGGAAAAACAAATGTATCTTGCGGGATTACACTTTACTCCAAGGACTGGATAAGAACAAATATATGGAAAGTTAGATTGGAGGGACCCATGAAATTGGCTATAAATACCAAACTCTCAAACAGGAAGAGGGACTGGAAAAATTTTGGTTAGAATTGGACATAAGGAATAGAATCAGAGAAAGACTTAAGGTATGAAACTTGTATTAATTGAATTATTCTTTGAGTAACTTGACTTTAATTATGTATTTAATATTTTTCTGTAACATACAAATTATAATTAAATATAATTTAAATCTTTACCACCCGTGGATGTAGATAATTTGATTGTCGAACCACGTAAAATTCTTGTGTTAATTCATTTTACAGTTTCTTGTTCTTATTGATAATATGTTATGATTGTTAATATGTATCATTCTCATTTTAATAAATCTGATTTAATTATGATTTCTAACTTTGATGGTTGTGATCCAAAGACACCAGATTTTTAGTAATCACAACCTCTATAAAAACCAATCATAAAATTACAAACAAAATTTCTAAAATCCTTAAATCTTTAGTTTGCAAATCTCTTCTCCAACCTAAGAACTTTCCGCTCCTCTCAAATCTCAACACAAACATAATCCATCTTGTTGTCTCTAACCCACTTCTTGTTTAGATTTCTTCAATTTTCTTAATGATAATAATGATCGATTTCTTACTCCTACTTAAAAGCATGATCTTCAAACTTATATAACCTTAAGTATAAGGTTATTCAAAGACAGAAAATTCCGACTGGCGAAATGTCTTCTTAATTATGTCGCGATTCATGAAGATCTCAACTGCCCAGTTTCAGTTACAGCTTCTTTGGTGGAGAATCTTTGTAAGGATTCTGATACTTTGAGTGAATTTTTTGATATGCATTTTAGAGTTTATTTAGAGCAAAACATGTTTGAGGAGGCTTTTCAAGTTCTTGATCACATGAAAAAGAATAACTTGCAACTGGATACACGGTCGATCACGATTGCTGTAGATAGGCTGTGTAAGAATGGAAAGCTTGAGAAAGCTAGGGAGTTTATGCTGATGGGCGGAAGTAAAGGGATTAAACCAAATATTTTTACTTATAATGCTCTGATTAATGGGTTCATTAAAATTGGTAAATTTGATGAGGTTAATGAAATATTGGAGTTGATTGACGGTGAGGGGCTATCAAAAAATGTTACAACTTATACACTTCTGATTAATAAGTTTACAAGTGAGGGCAATATTGAAGAAGCTGAAAAGGTGTTTGCGGAAATGCTTGAGCGAAAGATTGAAGCTCATATACACGTTTATACATCAATGATAAGTGGAAATTGTAGAACCGGAAATATGAAAAGAGCATTTGCGTTGTTTGATGAACTATCTGAGAAAAGGATAAATCCTAATGTACATACTTATGCTGCATTAGTCAATGGTCTTTGTAAAGTTGGGCAAATGGATGCGGTGAAGATACTGTTGAAGGAGATGCAGTGCAGAGGAATCGATTTGAACCAGGTGGTGTTTAATACAATAATGGATGGGTATCGTAAGAAAGGAGCAGTAGATGAAGCTTTTGTTGGATAAAAATCTTCCTGTAACAGAAAAACATAAACAACAGAGAACTTGAAGATGATTAAGGGAGGGTTAGAAATAAACAGCACACACACTCAAGCACAGAGAGGTGAAGTCGCCTGTTCAACAGACTGCCCTTAACTCAATATTTGCCAGGTACACCTTCAAGAAGATTCTGCTATACCTTGTAAGTGACAAATTTGAATTCATGATAAAATCACCTGATACCAACCCAGCTAGCAAAGCTCGTTGGCCCGCTGTGAACTTAACAGTAGATGAAAAATTAAGAATGTAAACTATTACGCACAACAAAGCAGGAAGATGGTGAAAAGTCGTCAGGACAGGGGCTGCGACTGGGGTAAACGAAAACCTTAGTATTGTTGTTCTTTTATAGGAGAAGTAATCCTTTGAGTTTTAAAACGGTGAAAAAATTTATTTTGAAATATTAAATCCCCATTAAAAAAAAATGTTAAGATTTTTAATTAAAAAATATTTATGATTTTATTTTTCATTTAATTCAAAACGGTAAAATATTTATTTTTAAGATAAACCCGTTGAATATTTGATGGGTACTCGTGTGCACTCGCAAGGCACACGCAAGGCACACGCCAATGGTCACGCCAAGGCTCACACCAGTGGTCACACCAAGGCTCACACCAAGGCTCGCACCAATGGTCACACCAATGGTCACACCAAGGCTCAGGCTCACACCAATGGTCACACCAGGGGTCGCACCAAGGGTCGCGTCAAGGCTCACGCCAAGGCTCACGCCAAGGATCACGCAAAAGCACACGCAAAAGCACATGCAAGCTCCGCAAGCTCCGCAAGCCCGCGGTCCGCGGTGCTTCGGTACGAAGCACCGCACATGTGTGCATTTGCCCACTAGTCCATTTCCTAAGTCCATATCCAATCCACTAGTTCTTTTTCCTTATATAGAACGTTTGTGGTAAAATGCATGAACTTCCTCCTTGGTTTGCCCAATGTGGGACAACCATAGGTTTCTCATTCACTAAGAAGTGAAAATGGATGGCTATAATTCCACCCAAGTTTGGACTAGTGATACTAACACCCATCAAGTTAATTATAGTAACAAAATTATTTTAAGTAATAAAATCTTAATTTTAGCATTAAACCATTTTTATTTCCAACAATCCCCCACATGAATGACGAAACCGAAAAATCGGAAAAACGAAAAAACGAGAAATACCTCTTAAGCAATAGGTGACCATTTGGAATTGAACCTTTGCTTAGTGAGAAGCACCGGAATTACTTGATGGTCAGTGAACGTGATGTCTTGAACTTCCATCGTTTAGTGTAATTCTTCAATAACTCCTTACGCGAGATATCTCTTAAAATGCTGTTAAGTTCACGCCGTTGTGTCCGTTTTGTCCCTGGACGTATCCCGTTTCTCAGAATGCTCTAGAGAATCAGCTCAGTTCTCATAGGAAGCGACCCACTTCCTCATTCAGATAGGTGAGTTCTATCAAGAGTGTTAACTGCTACACCCCATTTCAATCTTAAATTGAAACTATAGAACTCATTAAGACTTTACTCTAAGTCATCCTCACTTGCAGTCACACTATCACGTCTATACCATAGGGAAGGGACAGAGAAAATAATTCTCTGATACTGTTTAATTTTCACCCGCCAAAAATTAGTTGTCTCATTCAAAACCTTGATCTTGGGATCTCCAGTCAGCAAGGTTGAGTATCCTTCATGGCAAGTTTTAATTGATGAGCTTAAGTCCCATCCCCCTCGATGCATTACTAACTATCTCCTTGGATAAGCCTTTCGTCAAAGGGTCCGCGATATTCCCCTTAGACCTCACAAAGTCAACAGAAATAACGCCAGTTGAGATTAGTTGTTTTAGAGAATTGTGTCTTCTCCTTATATGAATAGATTTTCCATTATAGTTGCTGTTTTTAGCATTAGCTATTGCAGCTTGATTATCACAATGTATAGATATAGCTGGCACAGGCCTATGCCAGAGAGGAATGTCTTCTAAAAAGCATCTTAGCCAAGCGGCTTCCTCTCCTGCTTTATCTAACGCTATAAACTCGGATTCCATAGTGGATCGAGCGATACAGGTCTGTTTGGAACTCTTCTAAGACACTGCTCCACATCCTAGAGTGAAAACATATCCACTCGTAGACTTAGACTCCTCTGAGTCTGCTATCCAGTTTGCATCACAGTATCCTTCCAGAACAGTAGGGTATCTCTCATAACTCAAACGAAAGTTTAAAGTGTATTTAAGATACCTCAGCACTCTGAAAAGTGCATCCCAATGCTCTTGTCCTGGATTACAGGTATACCTACTTAGTCTACTCACTGCATAGGCAATGTCTGGTTTCGTGCAGTTCATTAAGTACATCAGACTTCCTATCACACGTGAATATTCAAGTTGCGAGACTCCATTGCCTTTGTTTTTCTTGAGTCTACAAGAAGGGTCAAAAGGAGTACTTGCTGGTTTACTATCAAACTGGTTAAATTTCTTCAGAACTGACTCAACATAATGAGATTGACTGAGACTAAAGCCATTAGACTCCTTTCTAATTTTCATCCCTAGGATTACATCAGCAGGACCTAAGTCTTTCATGTCAAAGTTCTCATTCAACATGTTCTTAGTGGAATTAATGATTTCTAAGGTTGTACCTAGTATAAGCATATCATCAACATACAGGCATACCATCACACAAGCATCGTTGACAGATTTAGTGTAAACACATTTGTCAGCTTCATTTATTTTAAAACCACTAGAGAACATTACATGATCAAATTTTTCATGCCATTGTTTAGGTGCTTACTTCAAGCCATATAAAGACTTTTTAAGTCTACACACCTTCTTTTCATAACCCTTCACCACAAAACCCTCGGGTTGATCCATATAGATTTCTTCATCTAATTCACCATTTAGAAACGCAGTTTTTACATCCATTTGATGTATCTCTAGGTTATGGATTGCAGCAATAGCAATTAGCAACCTAATTGAAGTAATTCTAGTGACAGGTGAATAAGTGTCAAAGAAATATACACCTTCTATTTGTTTATAGCCTTTAGCTACAAGTCTAGCTTTATATTTTTCCACGGTTCCATCAACCTTACGTTTTCTCTTAAAGATCCATTTAACCTATGGTTTTGCACCCTGGAGGTAAATCTACTATTTCCCAGGTTTCATTCTGAACAATAGAATCCATCTCACTAATAGTGGATTCTTTCCACCATGGAGCTTCAGACGAAGTCATGGCCTCTTTATAGGTTTGTGGATCAGTTTCAACTAAACAGGTAATGAATTCTGGCCCAAAAGATTTTTCTAATCTAGGTCTTTTGCTTCTTCTTGGCTCATAACAGGTTCATCTTCTTCTACCGGTAATGAATGGCTAGAAGAAGGGACATCTATAGGATCTACACGTATCACGCGAGATTTAGTTTTCATTGTAAAAATATTTTCAAAAAACGAAGCATCTTTAGATTCCAAAATGGTGTTCACACCAATTTTCGAGTTATCGGAACTCACAACCATAAATCTATAGGCAGTGGTGTGCTCGGGATATCCTAGAAAGACACAATCAACGGTTTTAGGTCCTATTTTAGTCCTCTTAGGTGGAGGAATAGATACCTTGGATAAACACCCCCACACTTTGAGGTATCCATAAGAGGGTTGTTTGCCTTTCCATAATTCATACGATGATTTTTCTGTTTCCTTTAAGGGGCACTCTGTTCAGGATATAGCAAGCTGAGAGGACGGCCTCCCCCCACAAGTTCCCCGGTAGTCCTGAACTGATTAACATGGCATTCATCATCTCCTTAAGGGTTCAGTTTTTCCGTTCAGCCACACCATTAGATTGTGGTGAATAAGGAGGAGTTACCTCATGAATAATGCCATGTTGCGCACAAAAGTCTCCTATAGGGGTTATGTATTCACCCCCACGATCAGACCTAACAGTTTTAATGGTGGTATTCATCTGGTTTTCTACTTCTAATTTATATAATTTAAATACTTCAAGAGCATCATCTTTTCCTTTAAGCAAGTAGATATGACAGTATCTAGTACAGTCATCTATGAAGGTAACAAACCATTTTTTTCCACCTCTGGTTTGGATCGATTTCATATCAACTAAGTCAGTGTGAATTAACTCTAAGAGATTAGAAACTCTATGGACATTTTTCTGAAAAGGCTTCTTAGCATATTTTGATTCTACACAAACTTCACATTTATATTCATATTCCAAATTTAATTTTGGAATGCAGCCAGATTTTGCCAATTTGTTCATTGAATTATAATTTACATGACCAAGTCTACCATGCCAGATATTCAATGAGACAACAACATAAGAAGAATCAACTTTATTAATTTCAGTAGAGATTACAGATAATTTGTAAAGGCCCTCAGCCTTATAGCCCTTTCGCACAAAGTCCCTACCCTTAGTGATAATCACTTTTCCAGACTCAAAAATAATTTTAAAGCCCTTGTCATCTAGCACACCATTTGAAACGAGATTCTTGCAGATGTCTGGTACATGTAACACTTCATTCAATTTGAGGATTTTCCCAGAAGAAAGCTTCAGCGAAACCTTTCCTTTTCCTGCAACTTGTGCTGCAGAAGAATTACCCATATAGAGTTTTTCTCCCTCTCATACTGTCTGGTAGGAGGTGAACATATCCTTGCTTCCGCAGACATGTTTGGTAGCTCCAGAGTCTACCCACCAGTCCCTCACATTGGTAACTAAATTCACCTCAGACACCGTGCTAGAAAATTCATTTTTACTACTTTCAGCTAGGTTTACATTTTGTTTCTTAAAATTCGCATCTTTGCGTTTTCTACAATGCATTGCCATATGGCCAGACACACCACAGACATAACAAGCTCCCTTAATCTTACCAATAACAGACTTTGGTTTTTGAAATTTACCTTTTCCTTGAGGGCCAGGCTTGCGCTTGTTGTGGTCCAAACTGAGAGTAGCAAACTTGTGTTCGATCACATGAGCTTTGTTTGACATGTCTCTTGCAGAAGAAACATTCTTGTCCTTTGAACACGGCAATTCTTCAACTTGGATTTTCTTGCCCAATTATATCATAGTAATCTCACCAGTTTCATGCCTTAGTATTCTCTTGTATTCGGCCCATGAACTTGGTAATTTTTCAACTACAGCAGAAACTTAAAAGGTCTCAGAGATTTCCATTCCTTCAGCAATGATTTCATTTATTATTTTTTACAGCTCCAGAAACTGATCAACTACAGACTTGTCATTCATCATCTTGTATTGCAAAAAGCGTGCAACCAGGAATTTTTTACTTCCTGTAGTTTCTGCTACATATTTTTCTTGCAGTGCAGTCCATAAATTTAAAGCAGTAAAATTCTCTTTAGCATTATAAAAATCATACAGAGAGTCTTCAAGGCAATTTAAAATATGATTTTTTGCTAAATAATTATTTCTCGTCCAAGTATCTTTTTCCTTGGATGATTCAGGAGTATCCAGAGCTTTGTCATACCGTTTCAATACTACTTCATCAAGCATGTGGAAACTCAGGAAAAAGAGCATCTTCGATTGCCATCTCTTAAAATCCTTACCAGAAAACTTCTGAGATCTCTCAACATCAGTCTTTGCCATTGTTACAGAAGATATGTTGATTGCACAGATATTGAGTTAAGATTAGTGGATAAAAATCTTCCTGTAACAGAGAAACACAAACAACAGAGAACTTGAAGATGATTAAGGGAGGGTTAGAAATAAACAGCATACACACTCAAGCACAGAGAGGTGAAGTCGCCTGTTCAACAGACTTCCCTTAACTCAATATTTGCCAGGTACACCTTCAAGAAGATGCTGCTATACCTTGTAAGTGACAAATTTGAATTCAGGATAAAATCACCTGATACCAACCCAGCTAGCAAAGCTTGTTGGCCCGTTGTGAACTTAACAGTAGATGAAAAATTAAGAATGTAAACTATTGCGCACAACAAAGCAGGAAGATGGTGAAAAGTCGTCAGGACAGTGGCTGCGACTGGGGTAAACGAAAACCTTAGTATTGTTGTTCTTTTATAGGAGAAGTAATCCTTTGAGTTTTAAAACGGTGAAAAAATTTATTTTGAAATATTAAATCCCTATTAAAACAAAACGTTAAGATTTTTAATTAAAAAATATTTATGATTTTATTTTTCATTTAATTCAAAACGGTAAAATATTTATTTTTAAGATAAACCCGTTGAATATTTGATGGGTACACGTGTGCACTCGCAAGGCACACGCAAGGCACACGCCAATGGTCACGCCAAGGCTCACACCAATGGTCACACCAAGGCTCACACTCAGGCTCACACCAAGGCTCGCACCAATGGTCACACCAAGGCTCAGGCTCACACCAAGGCTCACACCAAGGGTCACACCAAGGGTCGCACCAAGGGTCGCACCAAGGGTCGCGCCAAGGCTCACGCAAAAGCACACGCAAGCTCCGCAAGCCCGCGGTGCTTCGGTGCGAAGCACCGCACATATGTGCATTTGCCCACTAGTCCATTTCCTAAGTCCATATCCAATCCACTAGTTCTTTTTCCTTATATAGAACGTTTGTGGTAAAATGCATGAACTTCCTCCTTGGTTTGCCCAATGTGGGATAACCAAAGGTTTCTCATTCACTAAGAAGTGAAAATGGATGGCTATAATTCCACCCAAGTTTGGACTAGTGATCCTAACACCCATCAACTTAATTATAGTAACAAAATTATTTTAAGTAATAAAATCTTAATTTTAGCATTAAACCATTTTTATTTCCAACAGCTTCAAAATTGTTTGATGCAATGGAGAAGAAAGGTATTAAAGCCGATGTGTTTTCATATAACATATTGCAAGTGGGTTATGCAAGTTAAATCGAATTAGTGAAGAAAAAGCGATATTGCGTAGTATGGTAGATAAGGATGTTGTGCCAAATTGTGTCAGCTTCACTATTTTGATTGGCATTCATTCAAAGAAGGAAATATTGCTGAAGCAATGAGAATTTTACGGGATATGGAGAAGGGTGTATTATAAGTAACAACGTTACAAGGGGTAGTCAAATAAGAATTTTTTGGACTTTTAGAGATTTTTTTCCGAGAAAACGGCCGTTAAAACGGTCGCGTCTACGTAGTGTGTCCGTAAGGCTCATCGATATCCGTATCTATATAACGCTGATAAATAGAAAAAAAACAATATTTTTTAGGCTCGTTATAACCGTTTTTACGCACTTGATAACCGTTTTTCTAAAATTAATTTTTTCGTTTTTTTCTTCTAAATAACAGTTTTCATAAGTTTTTTAGGCCATTTTTTCCGTTTTCACGCCCGTTATATCTTTTTTTTATTAAAAAATATAAAAATATTTTTTTCTCAATTTTTCATTTCTATAATAAAAGATTAAAATTATAATTAAAAAATCAAAATAAATGAATAAAAAATAAAATAAAAAGACATAGTAACATTGTTACTTAGACCCGTTATAACTGTTTTCACGTATGTGATAACCGTTAGATAGAAATTTCATATCATAATTTATTTTTATATTTCTAAATGACCGTTATCACACCCTTATTTAAAAAAACGTCAAAAAACACGTTTTCCCCCTAAATAATGCGTTTTTTACCCGAAACGTACTCACATCCGTCAAAACGCGTTATAACGGTCACGGTCTATCCCCGTAACCCGACCTGTGACCCGTTTTTCAAACCTTGGCTATTGTGAATCATTACCCAATAAATATATAAGAGTAAGTTATCACTAATATTTTATTTTAATTCTTTAGTTGTCGAATATATAAAATTATTTTATTTGGGTGAAATGCGATTGATTTCCTTTATTCTCTAATTCTTGATTTCCTTTATTCTCTAATTCTTTTCATAGAGAAAAAAAAAGTAGAAACTATCGGTTGGTCCTATTGTGTTAATTTGGTCATGTTGACTTAGTCCAATTGTTTTAAGGTTTTTTTTTTAAAATATATTATCAGTTTAGTCTACAAATTACTATTTGGTCCTAGGATGAACGTTACCAATATGGGATGACATCATCATTTTTTAAAACAGTGTCAGAAATACACTTTCTCTCTCTTCTAAAAGTAAAATAAAAAAAATAAATATAAAATATCTCTCAAACCACAAGTCGATTTTTTTATATATATATTCGGAAACTCTCGATGAGATCTACAAAATGAGTACCACTTTGACTATTTTTTGAAGCTTTAATTTTTATGTTATCGTTTAGCTAAAAATAAACTATCATTATGAGTTCATTCTTTAAAATGAACTGCTAAAATTGACTACCATTGTAATGAACTAACTCTGCGAGTTCATTTTACATAATGAACTACCATTACGAGTTCATTCTACAAAATGAACTGCTAGATGAACTTCCATCACGGGTTCATTCGACAAAATGAGCTGCTAGAATAAACTACCATTGTAATGAACTAATTTTGTGAGTTTATTTTACATAATGAACTACCATTACAGTTCATTCTGCAAAATGAACTGCTAAAATAAACTACCATTGTAATGAACTAGCTTTGCGAGTTTATTTTACAGAATGAACTACCATTATATGCTAGAATGAACTACCATTACGAGTTTATTCTTCAAAATGAACCCTAGAATAGTGTTCATTTTTTAGTATGAATTAACATTACCGATACCGTGAAGATTAAAGCTTCGAAAAATAGTGAAATGAATACTTTTTGTAAAGATCTCGTTAAGAGCTTTCCGAATATATAAAACTTATTAATATGAACACCTATTTACGAGTTCATTCTACAATATGAACAACCATAATTAATTGTCATTACGAGTTAATTTTACAAAATAAATTACTATTCCTACAATATGAACTACCACTATGAGTTCATTCTACAATATGAACACCTATCACGAGTTCATTCTACAATATGACCTACCATTACGACTTCATTCTTCAAAATGAACTACTATTCCGAGTTCATTCTACAAAATAAACTGCTAGAATGAACTATCATATACGAGTTCATTTTACAAAATGAACTGCTAGAACTAATATGAACTACCATACTCTAAAAATAGTGTTCATTCTTGGATATGAACTACCATTATCTAAAAATAGTGTTTATTCAAAACATGGTACAATGGGTACTCGTTGTGTAGATCTCGTCGAGACTTTTTCAAATATATAAAATTTATTAATTTTTGACTTATATTTTGAGAGATATTTAGTTTTAAAGTTTTTTTTTTTGTTTATGTTAAGAAAAGAAAGAAAATAAATAAGAAGATAGTAAAATTATATATCACATGAAGAAGTGAGCGAAAATAAGAGATAAATGGTATTTTGGATATTTTAATATTTTTAAATAAATACGGACCAAACTAAACTCCCCTTTTTGTCGATGGGCCAAAATGATTTGGAACCACATAAAATAGGACCAAACTTAAATTTTCCAAAAAAAAAAATCATCGAAAGATGGTTTACAGTTCTATTCTTTTAATGAAATTTTAATCACAAAAAATTGGTGTTATCGTAATCTAATTACCTTTACGGTAACTAATCGCGTGCATGGTTGAAAAACCTACGACCAATTAAATTTGGTATCTTTGTCCTTTAGATGAAGATCATGTGATTTTTATATACGGTTTCTTTTATTTTTACAAGAAACCATATGTCAACCATACAGTGGATTTTCCCTATGGGATGACTAAAACGATTTTTTTTCTTTTGTCGATACGATTCTGGTAAATTGTAAAAACCAATGAATATTTGGTTTTTCCATCAGTTTCATGAGAAAAAAGATTTTGGCATATTTTGTATTTTTTTATCTAAATTGTGTGATTTATTCGTTGATTATAGAAGAATGTTACATATCATTAAATACCACCAAATATAGTTGCTGAAACCATTGGTTTCTATTCCTTCAAAGAAACCATTCATCAACCAAATAGTGATTTTATTTCTTCTAAAGCCACTAACGACAAAGAAAAGAATCATATAAGCTAATTATGAATGATTTTTATTTTAATCATCCTAAAAGGATAAAATATCGTTATTATGGCGTAAGCAAATTGTAATACCAGCAAATAATGAATTGCTGCACTCCTGAGGGATATTAAGAAGTTTTATTTTTCCTCCTGGTACTTATCTCCAAAATTTGAAATTGTTCCACTTATAGTTGGAATACGATAGGACACTCAAGGTCAGTGGGTGCGCACCCGACTTGTTAGCCTAAATCATTAGTCCTTGTAGTGACTAAATAGATCTTGAAATTAATTTTTTTAATAAAGAAAGTGTCCATAATTTCATTCTGAATCGTTATCTCGTTGGCCCTAGAGATCACACAACTATTGGAGATTTATTTGTATATTTTATATGTTTTTGGTTGTAAACAATAAAATTCATGGTTGTTGTTTAATTTGTATGTCAAGTAGCTAGACTATAATGTTAGGATAATCTTTTTATGGATTTTTAAAACCAGAATCTATTATTTAAGTTGTTAAAATCTAAATTTTATTACGAATATATATCCTTGAATTAATCGAATTATACTTATAAGATATAAATATTTCCGTCATAATTAAAAGGAGACTATACGCTATTAGATATCTTATTTTTTTAAAACCTTAATGCATAGCATTGGAGATACGGTTAGAAAATGACTTTATCTAAACGTATATATACGTTATCAGGTCAAGGATTAACGATGCAACTGTGCATAAAAAACAAAATGCAGTGAACAGTACGTTTATAAACCGGTGACCATACGTCAAGTTGACTATTATTGACTGAACTGAGTTGGGATTTTCATCTGTCATGGAATTTTCTTAGCTGGGAGTCTGGGACAACATTGGTCAATCAATCAGTCCACTGAAAACAAAGAAGCATATAATAACATCTCAGCGCAAGATCCACTGCACCTACACCACATTTACGTATGTACCATGAAATGAGCGCTTTTCAGTGTCAGCTGAGAAATTTTCAAAATAACAATACGATGTAAGTGATCCAAGTGATGTAACCATGTTGGGTCGCAAAAATAAATTGTGTGATAAATAATGTTACACCACGATGTCACATTATTAATTTATTATTATCATTATTGAAAAAGTAAGGAGAAAAATGGATAAAAAGAAGTAACTCTAATTTGATTACCGATAAAAACATACTTGTGTGAATGTAGAGTCTAATATGGCACTTGGGATCTTCTTCCACGAAGAACGAACGATGTTATCTCATTAACTAATACAAATTAGTAGGAATTGATTTCCAGAAATGGCGCAGGAGATTTACCTAGCCTTTTTTGAATGAGTAATATTTCCCTTTACCGCTCTTCTCTAAATCTGAATTTATAATCCAAAGACTGAAAAATCTCACGACGTGGGTATATATAGTATGTATGTATGCCTCATGTGTTGTCGGCCAGTGGGTGAGAGTGACACGGATATGAGAGGCAGGGGAAAAGGCAATTTGGTAATTAATTAATGTAAAACACAGGACTAAAACGTCTGGCTGCTTTGGGGCACAAGTTTTTGTGACACCAGGAGTCGAGACTAGAGTATTGGCGACAGTTGCATGTTTGTTTCTTTAATGTTAAAAGAACAGAGACGGAAACATCAAAGCAAGCCGTTGATGTCAATCAAAATGACTACGTATTGTCGTATACCATCTTTTTTAGAAGATTTTATTGCACTTAAACCTGGGTGGCACTAACACGGTAATACGGACACGACGTAACGCGGATGTGGATATGAATATATTCTTAAAAAATTAGCATACAAACACATATGTATATATAATAAATTATATATATATATATATATAATTTATTATATATAAAAAGCGGATAATGATATAAATATTTAAGAAAATCTTTATTATTTTAATAAAAAAGGTATTGTGGAAAAATAGTAAAGTATATAACATTTTGAAGTAGAGGGTGTAGGTCGTACTTTGTTTTTATTTGTTACTCCTCCGTTTTTAAAAAATAGGTTTGTTTAATTTTACACAAGAAATAAGAAAATCAATCATTTGAATTCTTTTTTCATATTTTTCTTTAATTTATCTTTTAGAAAAAGCTGATCCCCTTGATATTTTAAAGAGAAACTAAGAAAGAGAAATGGTCTTCTACCTTGTTAAAGAAGAGAAATATGGTCCCTATTGTGAGCAAGTTGTAAAGTTACAATATTTGACTTTCCATTTAAGAAAACCAACCTATTTTTTTGACATATCCAAAAAAGAAAACATTGCCTATGTTTTAGAAATGGAGGGAGTATATCTAAAGTTAAAATTAATAGACCTTATAAATTAGCTTAGATAAAATACTGATTGGAAAGTTTTATATTATAATATATTAAATATAAAATATATAAACTATAAATAAAAAAAGAGTTTATGGTATAATTGTCAAAAAATTGTAAGTGCGTCCAAATCGTGTGTCTAACGTGTGTTATAGCCGTGTCCATATGCCAAATCACATGGGACACGTATATGTTGTGTTCGATACATGTTGTAGCCGTATCGGATCCGTATCCCGTGCCCAACGCGCGTCAAAAATGATACATATATTACACAGACTTAAACTACATGACGATTTGGGATCCACATCCTTGTCGTAAACAACATGATCCGACAACTGTTTGTACTTATAAAATACATTAAGGGTGAGTTCGGATGGGATGAATTTAAAAAATCTGTCTCTCACGAGTTTGTAAAGCTCATTCCAATTGCTTTTAGCTCAAGATTCCAAGTTTCGGAGGCTGATACAAGTTATAAGTGAGGCGAAGTGTATATTTCTTGTGGTTGGGGTTCTCTTTATTCTGGTGTTTCTTTTCAGCGAGTATCAAAGTTTGAAAAACGATCGTTTTTTCGAAAAAATGGCCGTTAAAACGGTCATGCCTATGTACTGTGTCCGTGAAGGTTACTGATACCGTGTCTAAATAATACCGACAAATAAGAAAAAAAACGACGTTATTTAGACCCGTTATAACCGTTTTCACGCATGTGATAACCGTTTTTCTAAAATTGATTTTTAAATTTTTTTTCTTCTAAATAACATTTTAATATAAATTTTTTTAGACCTTTTTTTCCGTTTTCATATCCGTTATACCAGGATTTTAGAAAAAAAAATATAAAAAAAAAATTAATTTAATTTTTTATTTCTAAAATAAAAAATTAAAAATTATAAAAAAATAAATAAAACCTAAAATATACAGTAACAACGTTATTCAGACCGTTATCATTTTATCCATCGAATTAGCGGAAGAAAGAGAGAGAATGCGTTGAGATTCGTTCCTCTAATTCACCGTACAGACAAAACCAAAAAACTATGTTTGGATATGATTAGTATGACTACGAGTACACTTTAATTGGTACTTCTTTTCTGTCACTTGATTTGTGTACTTGTCTCGTGCCAAGCTCTTTTTTCATGTGATAAAAATTAATGATTGTTTTTATTCTTAAAGCATAAAAATTAACGTGCTCTCCGTGGAGAAAATTGGGTTCTAATAAATTTTATAAACTTTAGTTTATTAGGTTTTGGTTAGAATTGATTTTACCATCTAGGGATCATTAAAGATGTTTGCTCATTTTCGTCTGAGCGAATGTAAGGTAATCTTTATTCCTTTACTGCTTAGATTAAAGATGTATGTCCTCTTTATAACTAGATTCCCATATTAGGTATACAGGGGAAGGCGGACAACGAAGGTATTCTGCTGTGTGGGTATGGATATTAACCAAAATCTATTTAAAAAAAAAAAAATTTGAATGTTATTAACCAGGATAATTTATATAATTTCTGGAGGGAAACACAACTGCAGAATGTAGCTAGCTTATTATGCAAAACTACTTACAAAGAACCACCACTGAATGAACAGGACAAACACTGCAAATCAACAGCTTAGAAATGCACAGAAGCAATGATCAGAAACATTTAGGAAATGACACTAAAAATGAAAATTAGTAATAACAAGGAAAGAACTGAGCCTAGCAAAAACACAAGTAAAAACAAAGATAAAGGAAATATTGTTGAAAACCACAGATTAGACAGATTAAGATAATAGAAACATTAAAGAAAAAAAGGTTTGATAAATCTGGTGATAGCCATCAAGATTCACATGTTAATATTGGAGATTGATGAATTTTGTTATTTCCCTATACAACTTGTTATTTTTCGTAAAAGAAATCCTGTATTCGTAGCTCTTCTATATTTACAATAGAAATCCCGAGATTTATCCCCATGAAAGTTTCGAGTTTTCTTTCAAGAATGTTGGTTTGATAAGCTTAAATACCCATTAGTTAATCATCTTAATCAATTAGTAGAAGAAAGATTAAAAGAATTATCTTTATTACGCATCTCTTTATCTAGAATTTGAAGATTTTCAATAAAACAACTTCATGAATTCACCACTTTTGCTAATTGCTAAAAGGGTTAATTAATATTTGGTATTTAGGTTGACCAACTTTAGTCTTTGATCTAATATTTGTCCAACGTTAGGGCTTGATACTTGGATTGGACTTTGACCTGTATTGATTCGGTTAAGTGATGATTTCTGTTTAGAATTAATTAAAAAGAAAAATAAATGAAAATTATCAAAGGAGTTTACTATCATACCCTTCACTTTTCTAACATTTACATAAGATCCAACGACTTTAATAAATCAAGTTAACCTGCGGTTCAGATCTAATAGGAAACACAATTATTAACTTAACTCTCCTCTTCTCTCTTCTACTTTGTTAGAAGTTAGAACTCAAATCTCCCACCGTGAATTTCTGAATGTAAAGTCTTAACTAAATCACATAAATTCATTGGTACAATTTTATCAAGTCCAGGCATCGAACAATTTCTGATATAAACATCTAAAACCATTTTTTCTTATTTTTTCGTCGTGTTCTTCATTCTCTTTACCACCACCACCATTATCAAAAATATAACATTATTCTGATTAAATGAGAACCATAAAAAAATCAATAAAAATACTCGAATATTTGCGCCTTTCTAACTTCAACATAACGATAAACAAATCCGCGAATAAATTTGCTAAATCTTTCTTGAATGATTTTCAATGAATCTGGAATTGAAGTATATCATTAAATCCTAAAGAAATACCCTTAGAAAGTCATAGTTCTTGCCAAATAAAAACCCTAAAAATGGAACATGAATGAAGAATTTTTGCTGAATGATACTGGTGAGAGAGGATTCCATCGCAAAAGTAAAAATGAAACCTTAATCCTTAATCATATTTCTCTAATTAAATCTATTTACTTTTTACTTCGAAATCTCTATGCAATTTGCCATCAAGATCATATAATCATTAGTAAAAAGAGTGGATCTAAGATCCAAATGGGTACTCTTTCATAGCAATTACGGTATATACAGTACATTTGCCGGTGGGTTGCTGGTTCACTCTTGTTGAAAACATTAATATTTGAAGCATCTGGTTAAGTTTTGGTTGTTGATACGATAAAAAAGAAGAGTTTTTAGTAGTTGGGTTACAAAGGGTTAAGTCAGAATCCCATACAAATGGTTATCTAAGGGTGTTCTGTATACACTTTTCCTAAGTTTTTTTCACAGAATCACAGTCTAGATCTATTGGTCGGGAAGACGGAAGTGAAGAAAGGAAAGAGTAAGAAAGTGGTGGCGGCGGTGATGGATTTGGAGAAGGAAGAGAATATGGGTTTAGGGAGAGAATTAAGGTTAATGGATGATTATTATGTATATATTAGTCAAGTGGAGGATATGATGGTAAATTCATTTATTAATTAAATTGTATATAATTTTTAACATAAATCTAGATTTAACCGAGTCAACGTCTAGTCCAGGTACCAAGCCCTAACGTTGGACAAATGTTAGACCAGAGACTAAAGCTGGTCAAAACCTAAGTATCAAACATCAATTAACCCTTGTTAAAAACCTTTGAAACTACCAATTTGTTGTATCCAAAACATTTCTCCTAAAACCAGTCTCTACATAATTTGACATTTGATTATTTTTTCCTATCAATGAGAAAAACCAAATATCTTTCTTTCTTGAAACCTAAGATTGAATAATATGTCTAGTATTTCTGGTATCTTCGTTGATCTTGATAAATCTTTTATTTTTTCCAAAACAAAAGATTGGTATTCACATTGAACACGAACTAGCTTTGGAAATTTTTATTTTTATTTTTTGTAAAAAAAAAATAATCCTTAAATCTTTTGAACGATCATAAAATTCCTCGACATCAAAGAGTTTCTAGTCACAATTTCGGTCAATGATTTACTATTTTTGTTAGAGCGAATACTCAGCTGAACCTCCTCGGAATGTCAAGTATATTATCATATTATAGTTGCCCAAATTATTTATTGATTTAGCCTACTAAAGTCAGCTTTGGTTTGGAATAGATTAGGTAGTAGAGTCTTAGGATTTTCTGAGTTACTCAAGACGGATGAAGAACTGAAGATCACGCGATGACATCAATTTGAAGAAATCCATCGAGGTAAGTAACGGAGACCTGTCTTTCCTTTTGAACTCGTTTTCATCTATTTATCTATCTATCATAGCAAAAGTCAATTACTTTACCAAATGATCGTAATCAAAGAAGATCATGCCACGAATTAATTTCTTACTAAGTTTAGTGATGTTTCGACTTCGAAGCACTTGCTTGTCTAGAACTTGGAACTAATCTTGGGAGAAAAGCATAAGTTCTAGTGAAAATCTCAAGGCTTGCAAATTCATTTTTGAGTTTGTAAGGTTTTGTTTTGGTAGTTTACTACTAATGATTTTCAATAACTTGAGTTCACAAACCTAATATTTGAGTTTGTGAACCTATATCTTGTAGCCTTGTTGAACTCGAACAATAAAGTTAATAAGTCACTTGAGTTCCCGAACCTATTGAAGAGAATTTTCTTTGATACCTTCTTTACATTTGAGTTCGCAAACCCAATGAAGAAAACTTCTCATGAGCTTCGAATGTCATTTGAGTTTGCAAACCTAATATAGTGAGTTTGTGAACCTAGTACAAGGATATGAGTCACATTCTCATAGGTTATGTGACCCTTGCTAATGGTTTATGACTATAATTCCCAAATTGGTTATCATAATTATCTTCTAAGCACCTATAAAAGGTTAAAAGTCAATATAAAAAAATATGACTCAAGGTGCCACTACATCATTAATTGAGTCCAAAATATCATGACTCGATATGGGTATCAACACTTCTTATGTTATATGTAAAGTTTTCACTGCCTTTGGATCTTAAGGCAAGAGTCGAGAACGAGATCCATGGGAATAGCTACACAAAAAACTAAGAAGGTCATGCTCTTATATAAATTTGTGTTATCATGAAGTTGATATTTAAACTTAGGTACTAGAAGGAAAAAAAAAGATAAAAAGGAAAAACTCATAGTACTACTGCAATATAACATTAATCATATAAATATTTTTGGGAACATCGTTTACCTTTGTTTTGGGCACTTTTCTTTTGAAGAGTGTTATTAAAGGGAAAACGTAAGAATCACTTTTCCCATTGGACAATCCATTCTAAATCGAAAGAAACTTTATATATTGTTTGAGTGCATATAGACCTTTCTTTGCTTTCAAGTATCTCTATCCTCTTTTTCTTTTATTTTTGGTTTCTCTTTCTGTCACTTTGCCATCGATTTTTTTATTGCCCTAATGGAAGTTAATTGTGTTTGTATGACTAATCCATATATTGTAATCTGACGGAGAACGAAAGTGTGAAATATAGAAAATGAGGTAGAAAAGGGGATAACTGAGATCAATTCATGTTTTATTGAATAATCATAATATGTGTAAAACTAAAACAGACTTGTCTCCTTTTATATGGAAACAATATCACTCTAGTCATATATTAACCTTAACCTGGAAAGTAAGAAATACTTATTCAAAAGTAATTAAATACTAAAATGATAATGATTAACAACAAAAATATAAATCCTAAATTTAATAGATGTCCTGCATCAGGCTCGACAACTTGAAAAGAATTCATCATGAATACTGAAAAATATGTCACACATCATGGCCGCCGCCTTAAGAAAAAGTCAACCTTGAGTTCATCAGGTATTGCAAACGAACTGTCTGATGAATAAGATAGTTGGAGTATGTTGGTAACTTCAAATTTATGCACCACATCTTTGAGAACATAAAACCTTGACCAAACTGACTAACTCTCACGGGGACAAAACGTGGCAAAGTTGTAGGCCTCTTGCATGCATGGAACCCAATCTGGACAATCATACACAATTATTGATTGATGGTCTTGTAAAGTAGATGGAAATACTTATGGAATATTTTCTTTTGCAACTCTGGTTTTGGTGGTTCCTCGATAGATATAGATGGAGGAAAATGAACAGGTAAACCCAAATATATGAAAACGTATATCACCGGACATAAAATTAAAATTGTGTTTCTTTTTACTAAAAAGAACACCATTAAGTTTATCAGAAAGCCATGGTTTTGCAAAATTTATGTCACAGTGATTCATGGATAATATCTCGAAATAAGCTCCGTCAGAGTATTCTCTCGGGTGGAAGAAAAGTAAACTACCATTGGAATCCAACTTCCAAAATCTATGTCTTTAAAATATGAAGCTAATTCGACAGACACATAATTTTCCAAAGAAAATTGATCAATAATTACCTTAATATTTATTCCACCCATGTGAAGAATAGTGTGAAATTCGTTTCCTATGGTAAACAATGATTAAAGCAAACTCAATGAAAAAATTGTAACAAAGTGGTAACTGATAACTAACGGTGTAAACAAGTAGGTGGTGGTTTTTTTTTGTGGATTATTACAAGGGAACTTTGTAGAAAACGTAAGGCAGGAATGTGAGCCAGCAATTGGAAAAAGATGAAAAAAAAGATAGGCAAGGAAGGAAGTTGATTAAGTCGGGGTGGTAATAAAAGTGAGATGGTGTTGTTTTTTTTTTTTTTTTTTTTGACTGAATAATATAAAGATAGTTGATAAATTAGACGAAGAGATATATAGATCTCAATACATAAAATAGACGAAAAGATAAAGAAAATCAGATAATACAAACAAGAAGATCGAAGACATGATTATGATGCCACTTGCCGAAGAACAAAAGCGTAAAATATTAGGAAAAAGAAGGATAATCGAAATCAACTCATGTTTTCATTGAACAATTATAATATGTGTAAAACTACAGTAGGCTTGTTTCCTTTCATATGAAAGCAATTGAACTCTAGTCTTAAGGAACTCTATTAACTAATAATACTAACTTAAAAAGCAAAAAATACTTATTTTAAAATAATAAAATACTAAAAGTAATAATCATTAATAACAAAAATATAAAGCCCCCGCCGCATTCGTCAGAGGAGGTTCCCCCGCCGCATTCGTCAGAGGAGGTGCCTCGGCATTCGTCAGAAGAGAATCGACAAAAGGAGCGACTGCTTCAAATAGTTCTGAAAATGGGTTTATTCAATTATCAGGGACTCCCAAACACACAAACTATCTATAATTGATATATTGAAATTTTAATAAATATCCTATAATATAATCTTCTTTTATGTATCTCGTATTATAATTTGGCGTCCGGTGTCTATGAATTCCATTTGGGTACTACATCTTTTATGGAAACGTAACATGATCGGATAAACAATCTAATTTGGATGAATGCTACGTACCCTTCCATCTAATGATGGGTTTACTGGGTGCACAAAATTAAGTGACATGTACTTTAGCAACGAAATATTTTCTAGATTTTATTTCTAAATGTGTGTATTCAAATCCGAAGGTATTAACGGTGTGTTTGGATAGTAAGAACAAAATTTCATTCCTAATAATTATATTTTATATAAAGTAAAACGTAATCCCACGGCTTCCAATGGGATTTGAATTTTCTTATTTTCGGAGAATCATATTTCCATTTTCCCTATAATTTTATTTAACAAGAAAATGAAATTGTGTTCCTAGAAAAACGATGTAATTTCCTTCCAGCAGACACACCATAAAGGGTCGTGGGTTCTTTCTATTTCACGAGCGATTAAAATCTCCAGGATCCAAAAACGAATCCGCCTAACAACAAGGAAGAAGCGGATATTTAGAAAATTTTAAATTCGGTTTTTCTACGGACACTCTTGAGTCTTTGACTCATTAGAGAATTAGGTTTCGCATTTTATTTAGCGCGCGGTAAAACTTAAATCAGGAAGGCCGAACTCCGGAGGCAGTGCCATTAATATGTCGTGCTGCCCAGTATCTGGCGATTGATGATGAGGAGAGCATTGTTTAAATTTCCTTCTTATTATAAATATTCAAATCAATCAGCAAACAACTAGAGAAACAAAAAACCGAAAGAACCAGTGAGAAAAAAGCCAATAATACTTTCTTCTTCTATAATATATTTCTGGGGATTATTCCACCACTACTTTCTGTATCTGAATCTTCAGAGATTCTGGAAAATCCCAACCAAAAAGATACTACAGATTATCACTTTCCAATACTACTTTAGATCTCTGTCTTGATATATAATTCTCGGGATTCATACACTTTCAGCCTCTTAACTCCCAGTTGTAAGTTCAATTTTGTTGCTTCAAATTCAATCAGTACTTTTTTCTATTGACAAGCCAAAAGTAGTACCACTTTTGTTTCTCTTTATCAATCATTACAGCAGCATCTCAATTATTAGATCTAAATTGTTCTAAATTTATCTACCACTTTTCTTTTGTTCTCAATTATCTAGAATTTGGAGAGAAAAAAAAGTGAAAATATGAAGAATTCAGTCTCAGACCAAAGTTTCTACGTTGAGAGTGACGATGAGGATGAGAGAGTATCGGAAAGAGACGGGGAAGAAGGAAACGATTCGGATTCTTCCGATAATTCATCGGAAGGTAGTGAACAGCAAAACAGGCCTAGTTCTTACACCACTACTTGGCCACAGAGTTACAGGTAAACCATAAACCAATTACTTTCATTCTCTGTTTTATTCTCTCTATAATTATTATTATACTAGAAACTTATTTTTCATCCTAATTACCACTTTGATTTTAGTTAATTAGTGATTGGATGAATATATTGACACTGGATTCTTTTTCTCACCGATTAAGAAGTTTTATAAACTAATCAAGTAACTAAGTAAGAATTTGTCTTAAATCTAATACTCCAATTGAAATAAAGAAATTGCAAGAAGATCATTCAATGGCACATCGCATTGACGTCTGGATTTGGTGAACATCAGCATTGTAGGTGGCACATACTGACAGTGTGTCATTTATAAGTAATTCATTGAATTTGTTATCTAATATGATAAGTAAATGAATTTCTTATGATTAAATTCATAGACATTAAAATTGCTTTAAGAAGTAGAAAGTAAATTTTGAAAATTGAAGTGAATTATATTTCCCTAATTGGATTATTATTTTGTTAATTATTTCAGGCAATCCATGGATATGTATGGTAGTTTAGCATCACCAAATATTGGATTTTTAGGAGGGACACCTTCACTGTCTAAATTTGGCAGTTCTTTCTTATCCTCATCATTAACAAGGCGACATACACCAGAGATACTCTCAAATTTGATTAAGCCTTTGTTACCTACGCACGGTCGACAAACACCAGAGAAACAAAGTTCTCATTCTTTACTTCCTCCTATTCCAAGTGATAGAAGGCCTTCTTTAACGAAGATAGATATCAAACCGAGACCATCATCCAAAGTCTCGCATGAAATACCGCTTCCTCGCCATAGCACATATGGACAATCTGTTATGAATGGTAACTACACTATAATCTCTTATCTAATTTAACACTCTTTGAAACATTTGTTAAATTAGTTTGACCGTATATATAAGGTGGCAACAGATGACTCATTAGGAAAGAAGGATTTGATCATTTCCTAGTTACGCTTAGGTCATTAAGTGTGTTTGCTGAGCAATCTCATAATCATGCAACCACGAAATTAAAGAACCTGGTCAAACCAAAGAGAAAAAAGAAAAACATCAAAAAGAATTCTGGAACACGTGTGTGTGAATTGGGTAAGCTCCGTAAACAACCAAGCTTACCAGATATTTTCAGTATTATTATCTGGCGGTTCAAGTATCATATTTGATGCATAAGTATATGCGGCGACACGAAACCTAAAACAAAAAAGCTATCATTATGGATGTCAACATTAGTGAACATAACACTACATCAACTTGCTAGTACTACTATGTTGAAATGGCACGGAACTTGATGGATGTGTCCAACAACATTCAAAACATGATCACATGGCCTAGAAGTTTCATAAACGCGGAGAATAATAACAATCAAAATCCCAATCAGACAAACTCAACTCTATCCTTCTCTCATTATGTTGTCTCCTGATCCAATAGCTGTCGAATCAATTGTTAGGTGAGGCTGTGAGTGTAATTTCTACCCATTGCTCCCAATTGATCATTTGACTGTCAAATAGTACCGATAGAAGAACTGCATGTATTCCCAGTTCTTGTCAGAACAAAACATAGATTACTGTTGGGGAAAATAAGTTGTGGGATAGGATCATAGTTAGTCAAAAACGAACGATCTGATTGATAGGTTGTTTGGTGTACATCCAACAGACAAGACCTCGTTCTGTTTTAGATCTCAGCCCACTTCCTCAGCTTGTTAATTGTTTTATAGTGATCTTATATTCCATTTAATGAGGCATGTTCTAAAGATTTTTTATTAGGGAGTTGTGACCATATGCCTGAAAAGTCCAAATTGTGCCCCGTCAGATCTGAAACGATACTACATTTGTCATTTTCTCACAATAATATCTAATTGGCTTTACTTTGATGAGCATTGATCCACACCTAAAGAAACCAAGGTCAGTCAAAACTTCCATATTTTCACTTTTGAGTTGAATAATTTTTTTAATTTTACTTTGGTAATTATTAGTTTTACTGTAAAAGTAGAACTAAAATTTTCTATTTTATAGGAATCAATGTTCTATGTGGAGTTGGAATATTGACAACACCGTATGCAGTACAACAAGGTGGATGGTGGGGATTATCTATACTTTTCATCTTCTCCATACTCTCTTTGTACACTGGAATTCTTTTGCGTTACTGCTTGGAAAGTGAATCTGGCCTTGAAACTTATCCCGATATTGGTCAAGCTGCTTTCGGCACCACCGGTCGTTTTATCATTTCTGTAAGTAGTTGTCTTGAAGTTAGTACATATGCTGCAGATGAATGTTGTTACCATAGCTATTACATTACATTTCCATTGAATATTATCATGGTCAATGCAGATTATATTATACGTTGAATTATACGCGTGTTGTGTGGAATACATAATCCTCGAGGGCGATAACTTATCTTCATTATTCCCGAACGCACATTTGAGAATAGGAGGTCTAGCATTAAACTCGCGTCATCTTTTTGCGGTGATCAGTACACTTGCTGTTCTCCCTACTGTTTGGCTTAAAGATCTCAGTCTTCTAAGTTACATATCAGCTGGAGGAGTAGTTGCTTCAATTTTGGTAGTAGTTTGCTTATTTTGGGTTGGAATTGTTGACAATGTTGGAATTCACAGTAAAGGGGTACCACTTAATCTTGGTTCTCTTCCTGTTGCCATTGGTCTGTATGGTTACTGTTACTCTGGTCATGCTGTTTTCCCCAACATTTATACCTCTATGGCTAATCCTAGGAAGTACACTTCGGTCCTCTTAACAAGGTATATCTTCTAAGAGATATTGCTTACAAATAGATGAAATTGGGAGCTTGACTTTTTAATAATGAGATTCGAATTACTAACTAAAACTCGATTCTTCTTTCGTGATTGCAGTTTTATTATTGTTACCTTTATGTATGGCGTGGTAGCTGTGATGGGATATAGTATGTTTGGAGAGTCAACACTGTCACAGTTTACACTTAACATGCCACAAGAGTTAGTTGCTTCAAAAATCGCTCTCTGGACTACGGTATATTCTCTTCCTTCTTTACCTAATCAAACTGAAAATGACGATTCATAAACCTGGAGTTGTTAATTTGTTTTGCGGTTTTCTTCTTAATTTTTTTGCAGGTAGTAAACCCATTCACTAAATATGCTCTAACCATGTCACCGGTAGCCATGTGTATCGAGGAGTTGATACCATCAAGCCATATGAAGTCTCCAATGTATTCGATCCTAATCAGAACAGTATTGGTGTTCTCTACTTTGTTCGTCGGACTTACCATTCCTTTCTTTGGTATGTCTCATCCTTGCACCGTCCGTAGATTTAACTGAATAACTTACGTAATTTCAGCAGATCTTCTATGTTTTCTGAACTCTGTTAATATCTTTCAGGTTTGGTGATGGCATTGATTGGATCTTTATTGACAATGCTTGTTGTAAGTTTTTGATTTTACTACAGTTTTGTTATGAGTTTCTTCTATTACCATTTGGTATGACAAATTTAAAGCTTTTTGAGGATTGGTAACTCACTGTGTCCACAGAAATCGTTTTCTGATTCAAAAACACATTTTTACTTGCAGACTTTGATTCTTCCTTGTATTTGCTTTCTGAGCATCTTAAGGGGTAAAGTGACATGGTTGCAGGTATTTCCAATGTGCTTAAAACCTCCAATCTTGCATGTCACATCTGCAGTTCCTTTCTTTTCCTGTTATTTTACAAATACTTATTTCTTGTTTGAACAGGGGTCACTCTGTATTTTGATTATACTAGTAGGAGTCGTATCATCAACCTTCGGAACTTTTTCGGCCGTCTCCAAAATCATTGAAAACTTGACTTGAAGATGCATACCAGCAAGCAAGGCAGAGCATATTTATCAGAATTTAGTTATATGGTTTTCATTTTCTTCCCCGGTTTCGATTGGATTCTGAAATTTGTACTATTAAACATCTTAAGTTCTCTCTTTTTCCTTTGTTGTTGGCAGTCACCGCTGTTGAAAATATCGATTGTTCCATTAATACAAAATCATATTTTTCCCCTAGTGCTCCATTGAACAATGGAAACCTGGTACAACTCTAAAATCAGGGAGTGAACTCTAACCAGATGTAAACAAATCATATCCCATGGACTTTATGCCAAAGAAAATAAAAATCAGTAAAGAATCTCGTTAGAGCGGATACCTTCAATACAGAAAAGCTAAACACTAATAACCAGATGTAATAAGAGAATTAATGTCAGGAAATCTTTGGCCTTTATATGTTCTTGATGAAAGTACAACAAGAAAATCAAAAAAGTTGTACAAAAGACATCCATATGTACAATCAATTACAGAATATAAATCCAAGTAAAATATAAACGGAGACACGGAGGTGATCAAAACAATAGTGTTACCGAAAGCTCATATGATAGTAGTTTGCCGGTAAGTAGCTATACCTCTCTATGTTAGTAAATTTGTGTAAGCCTCTAGACCTTGGCTAGATAAGCAATTCCTGAGTTTGTCTAACGCTCGATTCTCTAGCTGTCGGACCCTCTCTTTTGACAATCCAAATACGTCACCAATCTGCGCTAAGGACTTCTGTTCTCCGTCTTCAATTCCATAACGCAATCGAATAATTCGCTTCTCCTTAGGGGGTAGAACACTTAGAAGATTACGTACATGTCTCCTCATGAGATCTTTCGAAACACCCTGTTCAGGGGTTTCAACCTTAGGGTCTGCGGTGACAGACTGCAAACGTAAATTAAGAACTGATTTAATCATCAGAATTCCTCTTTTTATCCTTATCAGTAAACCAGATTTTGTTTATGGGGAAGTTGATCCGCTAGATTATCGTTTTAATCCAAAAAAAATTCAGAGAAACCAAATCAATACCTGGAAGGTGGTAGCTTGATCTGACCATATTGGCCTTTGCATAGAGAGGGGAGTTCTTGTGGTAACTAGCAGTCTTTCCAACTTCCCAACAGTAAAGCCGACCTGTTTTGCTATCTCCTCATTTGTTGGTTGATGTCCCTCTTTAATGAGAACCTCCTTAGCATTTTTCACTTGTCTTAGGGCATTATATACATTCTCCTGCAAACAATATTTGTATTATAATATGAACTAGTTTTAATGCAAATAAGTGATGGAGTAAAGAAACAGAATTGAGGTTGAGAAAGGTAACAAGTGGGTTGTTACCGGTAAACGAATTGACTTAGAATGGTGAAAGATAGCCTTCCTAACTGATTGTCTTATCCACCAGTATGCATATGTAGAAAATCTGCAACCTGCATGAGGCTTGAATTTCTCTAGGCTCTTTATAAGGCCTTTGCTTCCTTCCTACAAAATGAGAGAAGCATACAATGTTTAGAGTTTAGAGTTTAGAGTTACTTCTGACAGAGCACGAATAAATGTTTGGTCACACATACCAGATCACAATTGGCATCACTTAGTATACATACAACAGAAGTATTAAACATCAAAAAAGAAAGAGAATCATTTCGCATTAGATACTCTGTGCTCGATTAGTCTGATAATAAAACACATCCTTCTTCAGATTATCTTGTACTAGCGTTATATATACTGGTAGTACCAGTTTCAACCTATGTTTTGTTTCTATATTCATTAATCTAGAAACTTATTTCTCAAGTTTTAAAGCTGACCTGCAATAAATCCTGAAGGTTCATACCCTTCCCCTGATAATTCTTAGCCACGTGCACCACCATACGGAAGTTGGAATAAATCATTTTCTCTCGACTTCTATGACCTGAATGCAGATGCAACTGCAGAGTCCCACAAGACATCCCAACAACTTCAGCCCATTCAACTACTGTTGGTTCACGATCAAATTGAGACTGAAGCCTCTGCTTCACTTCCTCTAATCTTGTCAACTCCTGTTCAATAATATATAAGTAGCACAAAATTGAATTTTAGTAATCTATCAAACAGTGTCAATATACTTGGTATGGAAGTGTCCCAACGACATACCTGAACTTGAATGAACAACTCTTTTTCTTCCTTTGCAGTCAAAAGTTGTCTGGCCTCTGCCCCCGACAGGAAAAGCCGGAGGGGGTCACTCAGATCAATGAGTGACGTTTTGTGATGCCTGTCTGTCGTCCTTAAGCTAGAAATCTCATCGCCCAAGAGTGCCGACTTTGGAGCTCTACGTTTCTTAGATTGCCTCTCAAGAAGCCGTGTGGATCTTACTATTATTTCTTTCTCCAGAGGAGATATATTATCCATTCCAAAACTGTAAGAGGGCTCAAAAATAATGAAAAAGAGTAAACAGATGATGCATAGAGAAAGGAGAATACTAAACAAGAGCATATAACATCAAGTAAAAACCAAACCTTGGAGTCAATTCATTAGCACTTTGTAAATTTGAATTAGAATCCACAATTAAAGAGGCAGCTTGTTTAGAGACCAGTACAGCTTGCTTAGCAAGCGCAAGTAAATCATATGCTTTAACATGCAGCGCCTCATCTGTGTAGGATGACATAGACTGCATCTCCAAGGACGAAACTTTATTTTCCCTTTGTGAGGGCGGTAATCTGAAATAAAAATTGGCACAAACACAAGTTGAGTGACTAAAACCTTAAGGAAGGATTAAAAGGTGATATTCTCCAAACACAAATGCTTAATGAAGTAAGTGACAGGAAATGGGCCTGATTTATCTTACAAATACCATAAACCAGGGGAATAAAGCAACTGGCGTTCAAAGTCTTTATGATATTTGTTAGATCCGTGCTCTTTCTTTTCTTGATTGAGTGATGCGTCATTATCTATCTGTGTCCTATCCAATGCTGCCTAAACAAGCAAAAATTAAAATCCAACAAAATGGACAGAAAGGATTTTGCTGAAACACTATGATGCATAAACAAGAAAAACAAACCATACACATGACCATCAACTGTTAAATAAATGAATTATGTGTCAAATCCAAGTTGTGTAAGATAAAAACTTTCAGTATGATTTGTCACATTGTTCAACCATAACCCCTTGAAGTTGTATAAAATAATATTGAACCGACAGGAAACTAATAAAGCTTTACCTGGTACGGTTTTTCCTCACGTAAGTGCAATAAGGACCTAAGATCATCACGCTGTTCTTGCAGAAGGACGGAGGCAGGGAAGTGTCTAGTTGTCGATGTTGTTTGTACAGCAGTAACTGCAAGAGCTGCTTGCTCATGAAGGACCGCAACTGCAAAATCAAAAGGTAAACTGAGTAAGGCTAATAAAAATAAAGGCAACAGTCACCAATTGAGTATGAAAAATAAAAAAAATACGGAATAATAACCTATATATCGATCAAGGGCCACTATTTAACTATCAAGTAAGAAATAAAACATGAGCTAAGAATCTTGGTTGTAAAGTTTCCCAAGATTCCCCACTGCTTAAGACACTTTTCTAAAAGCAATCAATGCATTTGCTGTCAGGAGTACCACTTATACCTATATAGCACGTTAGAAGGATTGGTGTTACACTCCCAGGAATGTGGTTCATGTAGGAAATGAGAATCACAAGCCTACTTTCCTTGTGTGTTCTACCATGTCAGGTAGTCCTACTCTAACCAAAATCCGCGTACCAAAACACGAAATTCAATTGGATTGGAGATGCATTGACTCCAATCCGGCTTTCCAAAATGTCATCAAACTCAGATTTTAGTTACATAAATATCCAATCACACATTAAGAAGAAATGTTCCCCTCCAGGCCCTCCTTATATCCTAATTATGGCAGGCTATCTTCTAATACCCACCCTCATTTGCTTTGATTTCCTTCATCTCTAATTATTCAAATATATAATTGATAATACAATCTAATAAATTAGATTCCTGTGTAAGCAAGCTTAGACTAATCCACAACCAACCCATAGCAATAAATTA
This sequence comes from Papaver californicum, assembly GCA_023531435.1. Lineage (NCBI taxonomy): Eukaryota > Viridiplantae > Streptophyta > Magnoliopsida > Ranunculales > Papaveraceae > Papaver > Papaver californicum. The sequence goes on from JAJJMC010009062.1 coordinate 1,689,908, forward strand.
TTTCTAGTTCAGAGTTCAGTAGAGGTTTTCTTCTAAATTCTACAAAACCCCAATACTAAAACCTTTATCTTAAAAAACCCATGACAATATAAAGAGTAAGAAAACAGAAAAAACCGAAGAGAAGAGAAACTGTGGGTAGTGTGATACCAGAGAGAGGATGAGAATTTTTGAGCTGATGTTTTGAAGGTATGAATGGAGGAGAAGAAAGTAAATTTCGACCTGCCTCCATTGTTGGTCTTCTTCTTCTACTACTGATTCCTTTTACTACATGAGATTTCTTATGATACTACTAGTCTAATGCCAGTGCTGTTTCAGTTTCGAGTAGATAAAATTTGTGTAAACACTTCCGAGCCTTTCAAAATCAGAAGTCACTTCTTAGAAGATGAGGTTGCTGTATTATAAAAAGCTGGGTACCGGTTAGTAAATCAAAATCGCAAAATTACGAAATTAGGTCTCTATCAATTAGGTTTTTTTTTACATAAAATGGTATAAAACACCAAGGTGACCAAACATACTAGATAAAAAATTTGTCCATAAATTAAGATCCACAAAAACACCATATAATACAAACCCCCAAATGTTTTAAGATGTAAATTACATTTATTTTATTTTTAAAAAATATCCAGCTTACCTTTTTATTCCTCTTATTATTTCTACATAAGATCTATCATCTCTCTATCTCTCACACACCACCACTGCCAGCAGCACCTCCTCCTCCTCCTACCTCTACCAACACCGTCTTCTTTTTCTTCTCTTAATTACCACCAACAACACCTCTGTCTCCACCTTCTCCACTAACATCTTTTTTTCTTTCTCACATACCACAACCAAACCCACTACCATGTCTAGATCCACCATCAACAACATTTGTGCTTCCTTCTTTTATCCTCTACCACCACCACCATCACCTCAGATCCACCACCAATATCACCTCCGCCTTCTCCTTTCATCCACTATAACCACTACCATCACCTCCAGATACGTCCCGAACATCATTCTGCCTTCTCCTTCTATCCTCTACAACCACCACCAGCACCTCCTTATGATATGTCATCGCCAGAAAATGATAGTGTATCATCATCGTTGAAATCAATGTTGTGTTGGTGAAATGACAGGTTTATGTTGAAACCAAATAAACAACGTTGAAACCTATGTTTATGTTGAAACTAAATTTGTTTTCAACTAATTTTGTATCGTAAAACCAATATTTTGACAGTGAAATAGTAAGTTTATGTTGAAACCAAATTTTGTTTCAACCAATTTTGTTCGTGATTAGGTAAGGTTGCAATTTTATGTTGAAACTAGGTTTGCTTACAACTTAAAAAAAAATTAAAACAACGTTGAAACCAATATTTTGTTAGTGAAAATAGTAAACTTATGTCGAAACCAAATTTGGTTTCGACTTACTTTTGCTTAGTTTTTGTCATTGAAACCAATGTTGGTGATATGGTAAGTTTTTGGTGGTGTTGTTGTTGTTGATAACGATGGTAGTCCTGGTTGGTGGTGGTGTTGGTGGGGTAATACTAATATCGGTAGTGACGATGGTGTTAGTCGTACTGGTGGATGGTAGATGTGGTGTTGGTTGCTGGTGGTTCTGGTTGGTGGTGAAAAATGGTGGTTGTGGTGCTGATGGTGATGTTGGTGCTAGTATTGGTGGTAGTGATGGTGGTGCTGGTATTGGTGGTGGCGATGATGTTGGTGCTGGGTGGTGGTGGTGGGATGGTGCTGGTATTGGTGGTGGTGGTGGTGTCAGTTGCTGGTGGTGCTGGATGATGGTGGTGGTGGTGCTGGTTGGTGGTGACGGTGCTTACTGAACATGCCGAGGAAGAGGTGAGTATTACTCAACCTAACACAGATCATGTTAGTAATTTGCATTATCCCATTGATGCTGTTAATAGTATCGAAAGTTCCGATCACCTAATGGGTGAGGATAATCATACATTGTCTTCAGCAAACCATGTTACATTACAAAATCCCCAAAGGGTTGGGGATAACAGAACTGGGTTTTGGTTACGTCTTTAACTTTCTCAAATATGTAAAAAGATAGTTTAAGAAATTTTATGAATGTTGTCATGCTGGTGGCGATAGTGGTGGTGATTGTGACGCTGGTTGGTGGTGTTGTTGCTAGCTAGTGGTGGTTGGTGCTGGTTGGTGGTGTTGCTAGTTGGTGGTGGCGAATTGGTGATGGTAGTGTTAGTGGTAAGAATAGAATATAAATTGGGGATTGGGTTATTTTTTGTTTTTGTTTGAACTAAATTAGAAGAAAGAGTATTTTAGATAGTTTATCTCAAATGGGGCTTTTGTTTATGTTTTTATTTGTTGGGGTTTTTGTAGTACTAGGTAAGGCTTATAACCCATGTATTTTTTTTAAAGATAAAACAAGAATTTATTCAAATTAGGAAGTTCCGGGGGGCCCCCCCCCACCAAGGTCTATGCATGGGATCAAATTGGCTAGTTTTGTATGCCAGGTGGCATGAAAAACTATCTACGTTACCTCGGAAAAGTTAGTAAGCGACATAAATTTTATCAAGACTTTGTCGCTCGGTAGAATCAAGGTCTCCACCGACTAACTCTTATTCACATATAAATACCTCATTATTCTTCACAATTTTTGCACAATCTCCTTCACAAATTTTTCTCTAAAGTTTTTACTCTAAAAATTCTTCTGCCACAATGAATTTGTTAAGGAATCAAAGAAACAAAAAAGGACAAGCATAAAGCACCCCAAAGAGTGGAATGGAATGGAATGAAAATAAAGACGTGGATTTCCAAAATATTAGATAGCAAGCGAGCACTGGTTTACTCGAGGACCATATATATGGCCATCAAGAGAGAAATTAGTATACCAAGCTAAGAGATAGGTGGAGTGAGTTGGGAACGGTGTATGCATAGCTCCTCCTGCAGTTAAAGATAGAGTGCGAAGATATCATTGGTGGTGTTTCTATTTTTTAATCCAGAAGAACCATATGTATCAAATTGTTCAAGGAATATTAGAACGTTGGTGGAAGACTACAAATACGTTCTATTTCAAGGATTTCGAATGCAGTTTGTTTGTTTTCTAATTCAATTTTTGGATTTTTGTTTTTTGTTTAATATGTAAACTTTAAATTATCCAAACTTTAGAATTCGCAGAAATTTAGATTATACAAACTTTAGGATTCACATAAATTTAGATTATGGAAACAAAATATAGATTACCCAAAATTTAATTTTAAAATGTTATTTATAGGATTTAAACCATTAGATATGTACATGTTGACAGGAATACTATGTGAGAGAAATATGGTTCTATTTGACCAAGGTAAGTGAAAACACCATCTACATGGAAAGAGCGCCTTCAATTGTGCTGTGTTGATGACGAAGGAAATGATATACACAGACGTATGCATGTCGGTGGAATAAGAGTGTCTGGGTTGAAGAGTTTCTTCCAACGTTATTCTCTGAGTGTGAGGGAGAATCCAGGTATGAGAACCCCGATCACTATGATGAGCTCGAAAGATTTTTTTTTTGTAATACGTGTTAGGACAATGACTTTTTCCAAATGCTAGCTCAGTGACAAGTCTTGGTTTTCTCGAAGCGTTTGAAGATTTAGAGTTAGCTCCAACGTATATGGATGGGGGTCTTCACTGTTACATAGGCCTCAGTGAATGCTTGAGCTCCAAGCCAAGTTTGAGTTTTTTTGGGAATCTTTGAGGTAAAAAGCTAAAAATTATTTACACCACTTAATATATTTTTTAAATTTTAATTTACTAACTAAATTTGGCAATGTTTTCACAGTATTGGTGGTATACTTACTTCTGTGTTGGTGAACATGTTCAACGCAAAAACAATAATGTTTTTCCAATTATAGAGAAGTACAAAACTCAAAACTGGATGCCCAATCATATTGATGACAATCAACACTCAAACCTGACTCATAGGCTTCAACAAGTGTGTTAGGCAATCCATAACATTGTTATCATGCCATATTTGGATTATCCAGAGTTCTAAAGTGAAGAGGCTCAAAGGATGCTACAATTGAGCTTAAGTCAATCAGTGTTTTACAGTGTTCCTTCTGAAAAAGGTGTTTGGTACTTCGGCGAAAGAAACCTTCTACATCTACAAGGGAGAAGAGTAAAAGCAATCAACCCACTTCCAAGCCGGGAGATTTCTTATGAGGATTACACGTTGTTGTTGCAAATTGGTTGAGATTGGGAACATGCCGATGAGTTGGTCGTGGAGCCTGTTGATAAGAGTGATTATCTTCATTGGTTCAACATAATTTGTAATTTTAACATTGTTATGGAGCCTTAAAATTAGGGTGGGATGAATATGCCAGCTTTAGGTAGATTTCCAATTGTTGTCGATATTCTTCCTTCCCAACCTCCACCACCAAAGCCCGTTGCCTTCGTGTATCCTAGTAGTCATATAGGTTCATCTTCTTCGTCATTTATGCCACCGTTTGATTGGGAGATACAGAATATTGATCCACAAGGGGGGACTATCACAGTTCATATTGGGGGGGTACAAGCTACAAATGAGGAGTGGCAGAGTAGGACGAACGATTTATATTGGCGATCACAGATAATGCATGAATATTACTACAACAGATGACCCAATTAATAAACAACATGTATTTTGAAATGCCTACTACAGAATCATCTCATCATGCAAGTCAAAGAATTCGTAGAAGTTGTCAAAGAAGTCATACACCAGAAGTCGTGTAAGAAACTCAAATGTCACATGGTGTCCTTGGCGATGCAGGGGTTCTAGAAACTCCTAGTGGTCCACTCTTTTAGGGATATTCCTCTTTATACCTTGATTGCTACTCCAGGAAGAGCCTTTAACCTCTATCACCCCCTCCACCCCCCCTCCCCCCATTTTCAAGGTTTTCGGGATTCTACTCAATCTTCTATCTCTGCCTTGTTAAATAGCGAATACGATCCAAACTGGACCTTTCCTGGTCAAAGAAATCAGTAGATCAAATTTAATATTAATCGAAAGTAATAAGGATTATTGATTTAACTGAATATATTTTGGCGATTACCCTAGTTCTTAATATATTTCAAACTCAGAAGAAAAACTGTGTGTTGATTAAAAACAACTAGCAAAATCTGATGAAATAATGCAGTAAAATTGATAGGTGCATCAAAAACTAGTTTGTTTTACTATAATAGTAAAAATCAATCAAGAAAAGGTAAAATAAATTTATAAATTTACCGTTCATGATATTCTTTATAGTGTATATTATATGCGTGAATGTTAAGCTTGAACGTCTTCTAGGAATACGTGTAACTAAATAGGTTAGACGTGTGTTCCAATAGAAATTATATTTAATCAAAAATAATCGTTGGATTTAAAATAATGAAAGGCCATGATCTAAATTAGAAGTTATATGGGGACCCTTGGATGGAAAATTAATCAACGACTGAGATTATAACTCAGTGGTAGATTCTTGGTCACTGGTGGCTCAGACTAAGCCGCGAGATCAAATCTCTATTGAGCGACAGCTCGATAGAGACTCTACCGCAGTGTGCAAACATGTAAATATACCGGTTTGCCCAACCAATTTGCCATTTGCCCTGTCCATAGTGTGTAAAAATGGGAAAATTAGCTGGCTTGCCCACCCCATAGGACTTGGTCTAATGTCCCTATTTAACAAAAGAACAATTCAATGAACAAAATTACAATACTCCTCAACAACAAGTTTTTCACTTATAATTTTCTTAGAAATGACATCAGCCTGTTACTATCTCTTCTAACATGAAGTACTCTCCAAAGTTCAAAAGTAGATAAGAGTAATTTTATTTCTCCAATAAGCTTTCTATTTTCCCATCTAACAAAAGAAAAACTTGTTATAATAGATTGAACTACAACTATTACATCAGCTTCAATGTGTATCTTGTTGATGTTTAGAGTTTTATCCCAACTTAATGCTTTTTATACTTCCATGCACTCTCCGGCTTCTAGATTTAGGACTCCAATTGTATAGTTTCCTTTAGTCCCTCCATATTCACCTTCACCATCACACATAACCATGTCAGTACCCAAATCATTAATAAAGTAATCAAATAAAGCATCAACATTAATTGTAACCACATTTATGTTATCAGCATTGCTCACACTGTTAATATTACTATGTGCACACAAAATTGGCTAACTATAAATGACATGTTCAGTTTGATAAAAATTATTCAAGTGAAAGTTAATTCTGGAAAGAGTTTTGATAGGGTTGACAGATTTATTAATTAGGTTGAATACTGAAGGCCATAGTAACAAGAAACGAGGCGTCCCAGAGGCTCGTGGATCAACCAAATTCCCTTAGGGTGACCCAACTGAAAGCTAGATACTTTTTTATGGTTTAGATATGAATGTTCCTCAATCAAAGAGTTTTTGTAATGGTTGATGTGCTTGCTTCATATATCTCACTATTAGTTAAGATTTTTTCTTGAAAAAGAATTTATTAGAACATCCACAATGGAGACCAAATTTTGCATATATGCATAAAATTGAAAGCACAATGGATCTTGCTATAACTGAAAAAGTAAAAAAACAAGATAAGTATACCAAATTTGGCCGACTATGCTTGAGATCAGATGTGTTTTCTTAAGCAATTATCAGGTACAAAATTACCAAAATAAATTAGTTCCTTCTTTCTCTATTAGTCTTTATTTCCCTACAAAATAATAATTGATGATGATGAACTCATTTTTACTGTCAGTTTAAACATAAGCTGCAAAATAATCATAATAATGATGTTATTAGTGGTAGTGGTAGAATCCAAGCAAGTCCTAGTTTTATTATTAATGTTGTTGAATAACTTTAAAAGAAAAGGAAGAATAAGTGACGATTGAGGATAAAAAAAACTTAATATAAGACAGATAAGAAAGAAGAAAAAAACAAATGACGATAAGGGTAGGTTTTGATTACCCATACATATTAAGTGTATACAATTTTTTTTTTTATTGTGGGTTGTATTTAGTCGTTGTCATGAATAATTTTTATTTTTTTTGTTACTAAAATATCAACCTCACGGCATAAGCATCACTACCAAAGGACTTTGACACTGCCCTTAAAAAAAACGCCTACCAAATTTTGGATATCGTTCTTTCAACCAAACTTTCTAGTTTACCTCCTCTGACTTAGTGAGTGGTTGGACCAAATAAGTCACAAATTTTGGGAATTAAACCTTCTTAAATATCACTAGTTAATTTAGTTTTTCTTGATAAAAAAATAGCTTGAACCAAGATAAAGCACAAAAGTTAAATGAAGCTCAAAGATCCATATTGAATCAACATCAACATATAAATCGAATCAAAACCAAATATCCATATTGACTCAAGATCAAACATACAAAAAATACTAAATAATAAATATAAAAAAAAAACTAAAGAAGAAACTATATTTTCATTTTACAAAATCTTTAAAAAAAAAAAACAATAACTAGGAATTATCATTAAAATCCCAACTACCTTTGATGTTATTGAGAACAAAGAAAATGACCGAATTGACTCGATAATAGGGGTTTACGTGAGAAAATCTTCAAAATATTCTTGAGATAAAAAAAACAACGAAGAAGAAAACGAATAGTAGATTTAGACCCCTACTTGAAGTATTAACATTTACATACTCTTTTATGTGAAATATTAACATTTATATGTACCCCAAGATTTTAAATGTTAATATTTCACGTAAGGGTATCTGTAAGTGCTAATATGACGTCATTTGGAACATAACACTTGGTGTCTACGTATTCTAAAACTCTCCTTTGAAAACCCCAGTAGGCGTCACCTTCGTCTTGTTCAGATTGGACCAAATGTGAGTAAGAATCTCTTTGATTTATAAGTTTTAGTTGATTTTTAATTGAATAAAATGTTTTTGTTTTGGTTTTGGTAGCTTTCGATACATTTCTTTGCTATTTGGACGATCTTTTTTTCGCTTTCAGGGCGGTTTTATCTTTGCTTTAAATGCGATTTCTTCAAACCTTAATGGTTGGTTCCTTACTTGCTATTTTCGATCCAATGACATCGATGATTCAACTCGACATTGCTTTGAATCCCTATTCAATCCAAGGATTTAGGAAATCCACGCTTGTTTGTGAAAAGACGAGGGTACGGAGTTGTTTGTGTGTAAAAACGAATTTAGGGGTTAAAAACGGGAAAATAGGTAAGCTTATGAGAATTCATCTAATCCCTAATACATTTGTACAATAGAAGTACTTTTTAGATTCGAGATATCAAAATCATGCAAAATTGGCCTAAACCAAGAAATGGTCATTCCAATTTTGTTTCATTCACAAAGGAAGGAGAAGGGTTGGTCTTAGGGAGGGAAGCAGAGGAAGTGTTGAGGTCGGAGTACCGGGTTCCGGTAGGTGTGAAAGTTGTTTATTGCTACGAAGGATTTCTTGTATATGACTGAGAGAATGCCTTGATAAAAATCAGATGATAAACTTGTTCTATTTCATACGTTATGTCTTGTACGCTTTGTGTGTTATCCTTTCAATAGATTGAAGGATATATTTATAATAGCATACTAGTAACGTTCACCTTGTCCTTGTAGGAAGTGGTTGTGAAGTGGAGGTGAAGTGGAGGTGATGGAGAGTGCGCCGAAACCGTCCGCCACTTGTTTGAGGATGTCTGGACGGTTACACACCCATTACTCCTCTACTTACCTAACCGTCGAATATTCCAAACACTTCTCATAATGGGTATAATTCTACACCGCATGTCATAGACCGCCAGACCAATACCCTAGTGAATATCCCATCATTTGTGACATCTTTGATGTCTCGTATAATTTTTGTAGAATTACACACTACTACTGTGAAGTCGAATGAAACTTGCTTAGTTTAGTGAATCGACTAGTGGCTTGTCATGCTTGACTAGTCTGCTGAGTCTGATATGACTAATTTGTAAAATAGAAAAACTAAAATAAAATACGTATTTTATTTTATTTTATTTTATTTTATTTTATTGAGTTTTTTAGGAACAGTGTGAGTTCAAACGTACCAACAAGTATTGACATGCTGAGTATAAAAAATATGCGTAGCATGCTAAGTGCAAACATATGCGTAGCATGCTGAGTGCAAAAATATGTGCAGCCTGCTAAGTATGAAAGTATGTATAGAATACTAAGTGTAGCGTTTGCAACACTTATAAACCTTGCCAGCTTGAATATTAGCCGTCCAAGTACTAGGCTTGGCCGCTCAAGTATGTTGTTTGCAACGCTTATAAGCATTGCAGAACCAAATATTGGTCGTCCACATATTTGGCTAGGATTAGTCGTTCAAGTTTGCTGGTCGTCCACATATCTGGCTAGGGTTAGCCATTTAAGTTAATATTTTGCTATGCAAACCCTAATGTTGGTCGTTCACACATTAGGTTAAAGCTGAGAGGCTAGGTTTGATGTTTGCAACGTTTATAAGCGTCGCAAACCTAATTGTAGCGACTCCTGTTAATGGTGGATTTTTGACAAAGGAGAAAATTGTAATATTGCTTTCTGCCTAGATGCAAAGCACATGATAAATATATATAAATTTCTGACCCGACATCAGAATTATAAATACATATTGCTATCTTACATCCGCAAGAGAATTGAGAATGCATATTCAGCTCATGTCTAAATTAGGTATGTAGCTCTTTATATATTTGTGCACTTCTATAATTTCAGGGCTTTACCTACCTAAACCCTTTCTATTTCACGTGTATTCATATAAACCATTTGTGTTAATCAAACATTGATTATACAAAATTACGGACATTCAGAACAGAGGCTACCCCACATCTGGATAAAAATGATAATTTAGATGCATACCATCTAATTGCAGAGTCGCATTAAGCATATTCTCAAGATTACAAACTTCCACACTGAATCTCTTGAATATGTTCCAGATGCACTGCATAAAAGTTAAGCACAATGCTAACATTAAAATCTCATGCGACTGAGAAACTCTGAATAGGCCATAAACGTGGCTACATTATTAATAAATGCCAAAGCTAGTAGTGCACAAGCAATAACCACGGCACTAGAAAGTGCTAGCCTTGGAAAACCTTGGTCACAGTTCCAACAGAAATGAAGTAGCACACACATGTACCAAAAAGGCCAGAAAAGCCAACAGATTCAACATACACATCAAAAGAGGAGTGGGATAAGTACTTAGCGCTAGCGTCCATGCTGCACAAGCACTAAGTACTTAGCCTTGTCGCGGCTAGCCACAATTCTTCCCCCTCTTTTCCTTTACGTCATTTTTCTACTTTTCACACTTGCACCTATACAACCATTGCTCATTTGATCCAAACAATTCATGTGTCTTGAGTCCATGACTCCACGAAATCTACAAGAAACCAAATCATAATGGGGGGATAAAACATGGGGTTTTAGTCCGGTGGTTATAGCAACATGGGAATAATAACATCCCATGAACAATAAGTTACAAAGTCGTGGAAAGTGTGAAGCAGTTAATAGATAGTAGAATAATGGTTTCTCGAAGATTCCAAGGCGGTTAAGCCATTAACCCCACGAATTTCACTTCTCCACCTCTTCACCATCTCCACAACTTTACAAGAAAAAGAGTAAGCTCTTTACTATTATAAATAGGCTACTCAGCCCATTTGGAAAATAGGACAAGCTTACGAATCTCTCAAGCTCTGTTATTTTTCTCAATAGTTCTACAACTCTACACACAATTCAAACACTCGTTTCCTTCAACTTTCTTTGCTTCCCTCCCCTAAGATCAACTCGTTTTCTCTCATCGTGACCGAAGCATAGAGGAACGGATACTATCGTGGTTTACGCTTGCTCTATATGATTTTGATCTCTGAATCTAAACAAAGTACTTCTACAGTACATTGTTTTGCCTAGAATCAATTTTTAGGTACCAACAACTCCTAAGCTTAATATTGGATTTCAATTCGTATTGTTCACGTTAATTGCTCCAATGAAGCGAGGATTAAAATGGCCGACCAATTTGGTGGGTTATGGAGCAAATTTTTGGTCGGCCAAGTTAGAGGACCAGATACATACTTTAACGAAAATGTTGTAGGTTTTTCATACAATGTCCGTTTTCGATAGCTAACCCAAGTTCGGAATTGAAAAATAACCAACTATCTCCCAGCACAGAAAGATTTAGGTTTAGAGCTTGTTTTGACAGTCAAACGGGACAAACAACAACCGTCCAGGAATATTTGACGCAAATTTATAACAGTTTTCAGCTTGTGCTTCGTCTAGAATCCAAGCCATATCTCCTAGAACGTTAATCGGAATAAGACGTTCTTTTAGTATGTTGTAGTAGACGCATAGAGGAAACATATGTTGTTTATACCATTTTTCCCTATCTCCACCCATTGGTACGTTTTTCCAAGATGATTATGACAGTACGTCAGAAATCAGGGTTTCGTTGTATTTTGGCCAATATTGGGATTTTGGTGCGACCAATATTGGAGACATGTATTTCAAGCTCGACGAATATTAGGGATTGGCCAATTGGAGCTTTATCTTTGTATTTGGAGCGACAATGACTTGGTTTTTAGACAAAGTTGTGATGCCTCAACCTAGTGCATTCATGCACAACTTGTCATGTGTTTCCATACATGCTTATATATGCACTATGATAAATTAATGTTATTCTATTAGGATTTGAATATTGATATAAAGTAACTCTAGGAATTTAAGCGGGGAATATATCACTAAAGAAGACTCAACTTGCTCTATACTAATGGGCAATCCATCTAGGAGCTTGAAATTTATTATGTAGAAATAATAGAATAGTTGGGAGTATTGCAACAAGCACCAACATTATTTTAAGAATTTCCTACATAGATGGATACTGAGTCATACAGTAATCATGATTGCATATGTATATATATATATAGAGAGAGAAAGAGAGATGGATGGACACCTATCATAACTTAGCATATTCCTAAGATTCTTTGCATAATAAAAATATACTAATTAAAGTTCAGTATATTCTGATATTCAGGTCAGAAACATATATTTTTTACGATTTTACCATTGGCAAAAACCCACCATCTACAGGAGTACACTACCAATTTTTTCAATTTAACCTATTTAGCAAATACTTAAGATATGATCTTATTCGAGATGGAATAGATCAATGGATCCTCAAATTTATTTGACATTCAGATGCTTCTACTTTAATTATAATGTGAAATAAAGTAAAGAAAAAAACAAGAGATTTTGTTAACGAGGAAAACTTCTTGGAAGAAAAACCCTGGGCCTAGTCATGTTTTGGATATCTTTTATTTACTGAAATTAGCAAAGATCTTGGTGTTATATAATCATATTAACATATATAACTCATTTATAATAAATACAAATATTGTTTCCACAATTATAATCAACAATATATTCCACATTAATACTTGAGATATCCTACTAGTATAATAATCATATTTAGCTAGTTGCAAATCCTTGTGCTTTGCTAAATTAGTCAACTAGTTATGTGCAATCTTGTTGGAAAGGAAACACATCAATTTAGATACTAGTTATAATAAAGAAAATCAATCTCAAAATATTAATGAGTATCAAAGGAATAAATATAAGGGTTATTTAGACTTCAGTACCCAACTTTGTGACCAAAGTTGTGTTTAGTACCCAGCAAGTTTAATATTAGAGTTTGGTAACCAAAACTATAGTTGACTGTCTTGACCGTTACTAAAATATTTTTATTTTAATTAATTTATTATTAGATGGAATCCGACGGTCCGTATGAGTTTTGAGAAAACAACTCTTTTGAAACTTTTCTCAAACAGTTTCTATGCATTTTTTTCTGATGGTTGACAAAGAGCTTTATCACTTGTAGTAATTGTCCCTTACAACTCTTTATTCCTTGCAAGTTCAAATCGGAGAATAACCCATCAATCCTAATATGATGTAAACTCTAAAACACCATCAATCTTCACAATTCATCATACCATTAAACATCCATAACAGTGTCAATACTATCAACAACCAAATCACGAGACTGTAAACTAAATCACATTCCTCTAGTACCCATATAAATAGCATCAGAGGCGGAGATTCATTGATATGGTTTGTTGTTGGAGAGGAATAGGTTGTTCCGTAATTTTATGGTTGATGAATTACCATGGAATTATTGTTATGGTTATGGTTATCCTTATCCCATGTATGATTGTTGTGTCCATAAAGGGTTCATTATGTTATCTTAGATGTCAACGTAATCCACATAGGTATTGTTTCCATTTTCAATTGCATCAAACACCTAATCTGGATACTGATTTAAGAGCGAAATAACATTGTTATTCGGTCCGTCTATAGCTAACTGCAACTGAGAAGAAAGAGAAGCCTCCGAAGGGGGCACTGCTAGAGGAGTTTGTTATGATATTGTTGACGGTATATAATGAGCTGTATATTAATAACATCAAGTTTGAAATTAACTTGTCAAAGTTGGAACGAAAGATTTTCGATAATGGAAACACACCCTTGAACTGTGAACATGATGCTTATCGCGAATATCTGGGGTTCACTAATTATTGAGATTTGTGCATATGAGCTTCAGAAGTAGAAATTATAAGCCAATGGTTGTATCCGTAAATAAATCAAAATCTAATATTAATTTGGTCATTTCCGTATTTAACCTCATTTACTAACTATTAAGACGGTCAACTATAGTCCTGGGTACAAAACTCTAATATTAAACTTCCTGGGTACTAAATACAACTTTGGTCACTAAGTTGGGTATTAAAGTCTAAATAACCCTAAATATAAACAATAATATATTGGAGTTAAAAATGTGTTCAATATTTCTTTGGCATATGAACTTTCCAATTCCAACTTGTATCAACATCGAAATCTAATAAACAAGTAAATAGACAATTCGAAATACACAAGTTAGAATCAATTCAAGATCGTTTCGGGGACCAGACCTGAATTGGGATTATTCGTAGGACCAGACCTGATTTGGGATCGGTCATAACTTGGGATCGGTCACGAATCTTTTATTTGAATATGATACTTAATTCGAGTTCAAACTAGCTTTAAAACATGTATAAGAAATTGATTTCTAACATGTTTTCAAAGCATAGATTCATTCCGAAAGTGCAACACTAATTAATAACAAGTATCAAATTAGTGTTATGTCGAAATAACGAAAGTTTAGAAAACTATACTACGTAACTCAATATAATAAGTTGTAGAAACAACTAGCGTATATCATTTCTTTGATATTTTGATCGTAGATAATGATCAAGTCATCTATATACTAAAGTCATGTAAACAAACTTCACATGTTATGTTTTTAATAAATAAGACTATAAGAACTAGATAGAAATGCAACAATCGTTCAGAGTTACTAACCTCAGTTTGAAGGATGATGTCTTCATTTTTTATTCAATACGTCTTCAAGTATTCAATGATTAACTAGAGCATATCTCAACATTTCTATGTCCTAGGTCTAGCCTAAAGAATTTGACTTTAGTAAACAATTCAAGCGGTGAGTTTTGGAACTAAACTTGACATGCAAACGCTTGGTGGGTTCGAGTAATGCTCAAACAATTTGGATCTACATGATAGGAAAAATAGATATCTGTACAGTTTTTGACTCTTTTTCTTTGCAATTTACTTGTAATTGATGTTTTCATCTGTATTAGGGTTTTGATAATATTATATGTTTGGTGTTTTTGTTATCCCTGTAAGCAATCATGTCACTATTTTGATTTGAATAAATTGAAATGTGTCTGATCCAAAAAAATAAATAATATAAATACTTGTTATAAATTACATGGAGACTTCTACGTGTATATTCATTTTACACGCGAGGTGCATGAATTTGTCAACATTTCACATATGGGTGTTTCTATTACGCAAACTTCACCTTCTTCAAAGCTCAAGAACCCTAAACCATTTCTTCTCAAATTTCTCAAACTCACAATTATACAACAATCTTATCATCATAAGCTCTATAATCACTAGTGAGAACACATGTGTGATGTACATGCTTGTATTAGGCTCCTTTAACAACATAAAATTTGAAAACAATGAAAGTTTTTGTTTAAAAGTAAAAACCTGATATATTTTTTTTGCGCTCATTGCGTAGATAATTCAAGAAGATTTCCAAATACATAAATTAAATAAAAATAATATTTATATTTTGAAAAATATTAAGGTTTGATGTTTTTTTAGTTTATTTTTTAATAAATGACATTTTTATAGATTTAAACATATAAAAATATGTTTAATGCACGATCTTATCTTTAAAAATATATATAATGGTGTTAATGATATTGAAGGTTATATTTATAATATCAGAGTTAGACTATTTTGTTTTTTTGTGACCAACCGAAAATACATCTAGTAATTCTTTATATTAGTAAACCTATGAATCCTTAAACTAATGTTTATTGTATGTTAGATCTTGATTTAATTTAAGTATTTGATTTTGATTTAGATTTAATTTTTGTGTTAGATATTGATTCAAGTTATTTTTTATCTAGAAAAAACAACAAAATAAATTAATTATAATTAAATTTTGTGCTTCCAAAAAAACACTGGTTGTTTGGTTAAGTCAGAGAGGTAAACTAGAAAGCTTGAGGCATGAGGGGTGAATAAACAAAGATCATGAATGTAAAGGCAACTTTCACTTAGGGGTTAAAATGGAATAAGATGGGAAGACATACATGACGTAGATCTCAAAACAAAATTAGGGATCCCTACTTTAAACAGAGACAGAAATCTTTAACTAATTTGATAAATACCACCATTCCCGACTAAGATTAGCTCATGAGATAATTGGACACGAACATTTACATGCGTCAGAACTCCATCTTGACTTCTTGAGCCTCAGCTGCGCACGCCATGTCATACAGATTGCGGTGACGGCAACACAGTTTGGACCCATTAGTATCTTATATCTAAATCCTAATATTGTCTCGATCTTAACCACCACTGAAGACCAAAAGACTTGCATTTTTTTCCTTTCAAAGTAAAAAACACTTGAATATCTAATGCTTTTCATTGTTTTTATGAAATGAGTACTCATATAGTCATACGCGAGTAATGATGTGCACCATCAGTGGTCCCTACTTTTATTACCAATGAGAACCTTCAGATCATCCACAAACTGGCTTAGGTTTTTCTCTGATGATCCATCATTTTTTGAAGCATTTTGTAAAGCCTTTTTCACCTCCATGGTCTCTTTCTTAAACTCAAACCCTGATTTCTCATCCATCTGGCGGATGATGTTTTCAGATACCTCTTTCCGAGTAATCTGCTTCCGGCCAATATTAAGTCCAATCTTCCAATCATCCACCACTAGTTTCCGATTAGTAAACTGATCAGTTAATAAAGGAAAACACAACATAGGTACACTACACCAAATGCTTTCCAATATAGAATTCCAGCCCCAGTGTGTCAGAAATCCGCCTACGGCTGGGTGTGACAATACCTGAATCTGACAACACCATTGGATTACTATCCCACGATCTTTACTCTCTTCCAGGAAACCTTCTGGTAAGGGGTTTGGATCATCAACTGATACAACATCAGGCCGGAGAACAAACACGAAATTAACCTTGCTCTGTTGTAACCCATGAGCTATTTCTATTAGATCATTCTTATTAATATGAGCATAGCTACCAAATGATTTGTATAAGACTGAGCCCTTAGGTTTTGTGTCTAGCCATT
>JAJJMC010009062.1:1716545-1744626 GCA_023531435.1 Papaver californicum
CCAACTCAGCCCGATCCAAGGGTGCCCCCAATTCAAAGTGTGGGTGCCTTAATCCATTTTCTCGGGTGCCTTTAACACTTTTTGAGCCGATTTTTCCACAAATCTTTATTCTTTTACTGTACCTACAAAAGCATAAAAACACGTAATATTTGCAAAATCGAATACTAACTTAATAGGAACTAAGGTGCAATTTAGACACTAAAATGTGTCTATCATCTGGAGGTGTATATCCTTTCAGTAGTTGGATCCAGACATTGGTAACCCTTTTGTACTGCACAATATCCTATAAAAATGCACTGTTTGCTTTTTGGAGATAACTTTGAATTTGTATATGGCTTTAACCAGGGGAAACAAAGTGAACCAGACACTCTCAGTAAAGTGTAATCTGGAGTTTGCTTAAAACAACTTTTCATATGGTGAAACATACTGTAATGACTTTGATGGTAATTTATTTATTGTAAAATTTGATGTAGAAAAGGATTGATACCAGTACACAACATTTAATCCTGATTGAAGTAGAAAAGTTCTTCCAATTTCCACAATATGTGTGTGTTTTGCTTCTGCCACACCATTCTGCTCTGGTGTGTGTGGACATGACAGTTCATGCCTTATTCCATTCTGAATTAAAAAAGGCTTTAGTTGCTGATGTAGAAATTCTCCTCCACCATCTGTCTTGATTGTCTTTATTTTGCAGCCCAACTTGTTTTCAATATAGTTCTTGAACTCATATAGGATAGACTTGAATTCTGATTTATCAAACAAAGGATATAGCCAACTGAATTTTGTGTAGTCATCCACAATAACAACATAGTATCTATATCCAATAACAGAAATCACTGGGCTAGGACCCCAAAGATCCATATGAAGTAATTCTAGAGGTGATTTACTTTTATGTGTTGAGGATTGAAATGGTAGTTTATAAGACCTTCCTAGTTGACAGTCTACACAGGATAATGCATTTTGTGAAATACCAGGAAGAGATAGTCTTTTGAACAAGAGTTTTAGTGTTTTATGTGAAGGATGTGCAAGTCTTTTATGCCACACCTCTGGAGATATTGAAGAACTGACAGCTGCATTAGCCTTTATTGAAGATTGATTGAGAAATTGAATGGGATATAATCCATTATTGTGAGGGCCTTGAAATAATGTCTTCCTAGTTTTCAGATCCTTGACAAAGAAACCAACATGAGTGAATGTTAAAGAACAATCATTATCTTTGGTGAATTTGTGCACAAATAGTAAATTTTGTGTTGCACTAGGAACTATTAGAACATTTCTTAATGTGAATATGTGATTGTTTCTTGATTTAAAAGATGATCCTGAGTGAGAAATAAACATACCTTCTCCACTTGATGTTTGTACCTTTTCATTTCCATTATAAATTGTAGAACATTGAACTTCACTTCTATTTGGTGTTATGTGGTTTGTTGCACCAGTATCTGCAAACCATGGTTGTGTTTCCTGAAATCTTGTTGTTGCTAGATGAGTAGAAGAATTTTTGTATGTATTTGCATTAGAATAGCCAGTATTTAGTCTGTTTCTACAAGTGATTGCAGTGTGACCTTCTTTTTCACAAATTTGACAGATTACAGCTGCTTGTGATGAACTACTGTAATCATTGAAATATCTTGGAGCATACTTGTATCCTCTACCATTATTTAAATTTCTTCTTGCATTGGAACTTCCTCTCCCATACTGTTGATAATTGGAACTTCCTCTCCCATTATTAAAAGATGTCCAGATCTTTGCCAGCGTTGTTGATAATTGGAACTTCCTCTCCCATACTGTTGCTGCTGGAATGAGCTTGGATAATTGTTTCTATAAACTTGTTTTGATTGATGGGATTGTGCAAGAAAAGCTTGATTTGAAGTAGTAACTAATTGCTCAGAGTGTCTTTGACTGATTACTATTTCCTCACTTAGTAGATTATTGTGTAACTCTATACTAGACACTGATGGAAATCTATGTCTCATTGATGTTGCAAAAGGAATATAATCAGGATGTAGAGCAGATAGAGTTACAACTACCAATTCCTTGTCTGAAACATGCTCTCCTGCTGCTGCTAGTTGATTTGCTAGACTTTTAATTTCATCAACTAAGTTGGAGATTGTTCTATTACCTTGTTTAATAGCAAGAAGTTTTGTTCTCAGTTGTATTGAGTGTGTTGAAGAAGATCTTGAAAATCTTTCTTCTATATTTGTCCACAGATTGTAAGCTGTTGTTGCAGTTGCAAAATATGCTATTACTTAATCTGAAATTGTACTGTTTATCCAAAGGATTATTGTAGAATCCTCATCAATCTAGTCTACATACAATGGATTCTCTATTCCATTATTTTGATTTCTTTGATTTGTATACCTCTCAGGACATGGAAAGGATCCATCCAAATATCTCAGTATCTTGAACTTTCTAATAACTGGAAGCATCAGATGTTTCCATGTTACATAGTTATCTTCCTTGAGCTTTAATGTGACAAAATTTGTGAGTTGATTGAGAGGTATCTTTGCTATTGAAGTTGTTATTGGATTCTCCATTCTTGATGGAAATTCACAGATCATAAAAAAGAATTTGATTTAAAAGAAAATGATAGAAGTTGAGAGATACTGTTCTTGCTACTGTGATTGCAGATTCTGAAAGCTTTGAGATCAAACTTGCTCTGATACCATAGTAGAGATTAGAGAGGTACTAATCTATTAAACAGAAAGACAAAATGATTCAAGAACAGTGAACCTTTATTGATCAGAATTTCACAGAAAATAGTACAAACATCACATGCTACACAGACTGTGTACACAACCTTTTATAGGCTTTTCCAACGTCTACTTAACATACACAACAGCTCATTAAATGCTGTTACAGATGGATATGCTAACGTAAGTTGATGACAGTTATTCTTTGCTATTACACGCCTAACAGAATGTGTATTGCGTGAGCCTGAACCTGATGTAACTGAAGTGTAAGAATACTCATATTCTTTTGATACTCATGTTCCATTACATACTACCACCAAAATGTCCTTTTTAAAGACCACATACTGATGAACTTTTGAGTGCAGTTGGGTTGAAAAGTTAATGGAGAGTGTAAACATTTAAGTTCAACTGCATACGTTTCCAATTTACAAACCTAGAAAAGACAAGAGGGATCTGCATGGCCAACTATCATCATGCGCATATAAATGACAAAGCAGGAGGAAGGCCAGTATTGATGTGTCTAGCCTCCAATTCTATACCTAACTACGTGAGTATATGATTTCGTTAAAGCGTAAAGAATTTGGTTTGGAGCAGCACGTACCTCCGGCTTAACTGTTGAGAATTGTTTTCTCACAGCCAAGGAACTATTTCAGTTGATGCTGTGAAGCTATCTACTGCATTAGAATTTAACTAATGGTTTCAGCATTAATCAACTTTTGAAATTATTAATCTGTACATTGGGTCACCACGTTCGATGACATGGCGTTCCCAATCTGACTGAACGCCAAATGGATTCTCCTCAATCCATCCTCTGCCATCAATTTTGGTATTTGTTTCGTCTTTTAGGATGGCGAGTTTGCCTTTGCTGTACTTCTTAAATTGGTCTCTCATTCTCACTGCAACTGCTTCAACATCTGATTGGATAAATACCTACAAAATCAGATTGTTTATTAATACCAACGAAACTGAATCTTCCACTCTAATGCACAAACAGAACTTCTTTACTTACACCATCACTCATTTTTAGCTTTAATTGATATGATTTACGAATATGGGTAAGAGAAATACCTTTCCTTCAGTTGCAAGTAGGTCTACTATTGCTTCAATAAGCGATCTCTGCAACATCCGCCATCTATATTCAGGTCTATTGAAGTCGGGGTTAGGACACTACATTTAGAAGAGGTTTGCTTCAGTTTCACAACGACACTCAAAGCTCATACTGCAACAAAGGTAAGTAGTATCCAAAAGTTTATCGCGTACAACAAGGCAGCTCCAATCGACCAAGATATTAGGATGTTAGTTGGTTATCAAGGACAGACCTAGGTTTATAAGGGAAAGAATATGAAAACGTATTTAATCTGTGGTTGCAAAAGAAATACTCAGGGGACTACAATATCGAGATTTTCGCTTGCATCTAAAACTAGGGTGCAAATAGTGTCATCAAAAGCCTGAAATAATAACCTTTCAAACAGAGAGATGATGAAAAGCAACAATAGGTAGGATGCGGCATACCTGTATGGAAACAAGAACCAACTCTCCAGGGTAGCTGGAAACAATGGACTGAAATGTGGATGTTGCATTGGTTGCAATGAAGTAGCTGGAGAATATAGCGACTAAGTTCATTACTTGGAAAATAAAGACTGGTCCTTGCAAATAACTTGATTATATATATCAAATAAGCGTGAAGACTAGGAGAACACTAAATCTATTACTAAAATAAGCACGCAAATAACTGATTAAACAGTCCTGAAATTTTTTAAGGGAATTATGCTCAGGCCCAAAAAAAAAGTTTGCTGCTGCCTAGTCCATCCAGATAAAAAAAAAAAAATCTTATGCCCACATTTTAAAAATATGAAAAACCTACGAAACATGGTTACACGTTGTATACGCATCCGCTGAACAAATAGACGCAAATTGTATATGCATCCACTGAACAATGTTGCATGTTGTATATGCATCCACTGAAAAATGGTTGCACGCATACAAAAAACAAAAGTTAGGATTATTTAGCATGGTGTCTATATATCCTTTGAGTACCATTCATCTACTTGAAAAATGGATGCATTTGTCTTTGCATCAAAAAATGGCATCTACTGGAAAAACGGGTGCATGTCTTTTATGGCTTTATGGATCCACTGAAATATGTCCATGCTTAAAAAACCAACCATTTTTTATATTCACCAAAACTTAGGTTCCATTGTTTGTCCTAGTTGGACAGATCTTTGGAAATCTTTCCAAGTTTATTACATATATTATTTTTGAGTGTCTGACAAAATATTACTCCCTCCGGTTTAGAAAAATGTTACTATTATTTTTTTATTTTAATATAAAATTAGAATGTAGGTTTTGTTCACCCACCATGGGAATCTCTAAACATGGGCTTGTGAAAATGAATTTCACATCCGGGTGGGCCTGGTAGGGTAACAAGGATTAAAAATAGGTTTGGTGGTAATTCTCACAAAATTTTATAGGTAAAAACACACCTATTTTTCTGGCCAGATTCATGAAGAAATTCAAGACAACGCTTTACAACCTGCAAATAACTGAACTTATTAGCAAATGAAGTTTATCTGAACATGTTATGAAATTAAAGTATTTTCAAATTCTTCAGGAAATGAAGATGATCAAAACCAAGTAATAGGGGAACAAAAGCACCTTTTTATTAATCTCCAAACCAAGAAAGTTTACATCTGGTTGAATTCTTGCCATTCCAAAGATAAATAAACCATTTCCTGTGCTATTGCCAAATAAATGATTAGAAATGAACCAGTTTATGTTCTCCGATAATATAGGAAAACTTATAGATATCAGTGGGATATAACCATGGACCAACGTTTAATCGCTAGATTCTACTGTAACTATGGAAACATACACTACAAAACATGAGCTTGAGGAAAGAAAAATACCGCTCCCAATATCAGCTATTAATGGTAGAGTTGGATCATGAAAAATGGATTTCCAGTCAATGTCAAAAGGGTATGCCTGCAAAAGATACTACATGAAGTCATTCCACAAGACTCGAATAAAGTGAACGGAACTATTTTCAGCTGAACGAAAAAACTAGTTCTCTTACACTTCCGTGAAGTCATTCCACTAGATCTATTGGTAGACAAATCGAACGATTCATTAAACTTATAACCCAGACGTTCGCCATGCATTCAGAGTTAGTCTTCAGATTTATTTATTTTAGAATGCAGAAATGTACATATACCTCACAAATCCTACATCCATCTGTAAGCAGAATAAAATCATGCAAAGAAGGGCCTCTGTCATCTGTATGTAGAATAAAATCATGCGAAGAAGGAACTCTTTTTGTAGAAATGGTACTTCCAGTGTGGAACAAGCAGGAAAAAATCAATTCTAAATATTTCTGGTGATGCCACGAGCAATAAGCTAGACCTGATTGTGGTTTACAATTGTGAAGGCCTTGAATGTGGACACTGTGGTGACTCTTATTAATGACTAATGACGGTAATTGCAAAGAACCTAGCAATCCCAGACAAAAACTTCATGCTACACCTCCACGTTTTCTCTTCAGGATTTAGATGTAGTTGAAACTCATGAGTCTAGTCAGTACTGATTATAAATATCTTCCCAGAAACCCAAAGCTAACGGAACAACCTCCTATAACCAGATCTATAATTCCTGCACATGTTAACCATCTAAAAGAAACCCATGGCAATCAATTTAAAAGGTATCAACACCCCTGGATTTCTTACATGTCCACAGCAGTAGATGATGGGTTTGCTTTTTTCTATTCCCATTTGTAGCTTCTATCAGTTGTTTGAAAATCTACTTGACTTACACCCCAATGACACAAAATCATAAGATATAAATCATACATACTCTGTCTAAAGCTGCAATCCCCGGAAGTGTTCTTCCTTTGAGAAATTCCCATACAACTGAAGCATTCTCATGCAAACTATAAAGGGACAGCACACTCGGCATCTCTGCAATTGCTTTGCATGCAGCATTTCCAACAACAGTTACATCACAACCACGTCTACTTGATGTTTCAACCATTGTCGCCAACTTAGATGCTCCATGAGTGTCGGGTCTTGACAGCATAAACTTTACTGGGCCAATCCATAAAATCTTCTGCATAACATCCAATTATGCAAACTAAATTTAAAAAAATGGAGCCACAAATAAAGATTAAGATCATAAGGTGATGATCAAATAAGTGATATATCATAAACACGGGTACAGGAATGAATATGAATGATTGAGCTAGAATCACGAAAAAAGAAACAAACCAGACACTACGTCATTAATCATATCAGCCCCTGGAAGTAGGATACTATTACTAAAGTCTAATTTTGGAAGGCTTGAAGTATTTCATTTTTACAAGAGGAATTTGTCTGCATAAAAATGAGGTAATCAGACTGCATCTCTCTACCATGTACTATCCTCTCTAGATAGTTGTTCAGCTTCTAGACTTGGCTTCAGTTATTTTGCAGTTAATCCATTACAGACGTGTAAAAGAGGTAAGCTAAGGAAAACAAAGATATATGTTATACTATGACCATCCTGTTACCTTGCAATTTGTAAGGAATGAGGATATCTCATCCAATGAAATTGGCCCAAGATCAACAGGTTCCCAATCTGAAATTAGCAAATAATGAAGACGTATTGATAGTGTGAAGAGAGTTTAAATGCGACAATCTAGACAAAGAGATATACAACATGCAAGTATCAAAATTAGATAATCAGTCTGATCATTAACATCCCTACAATCTTTAACATGTAAGCAAAAAGGCGAAACAATGTACTATGGAAACCTCGCAAAGGTAATCTTAAAATACAAAAATGGGAAGCTCACCATCCAAGATGCCGTTGGCAGGAAATGTTTGCAATTCCTTTCGATTGCATTTATCAGTGCACCAAAAGTCTTTTGGTAGCAGAATAGGTATATTTCTTTCATGTGCAATTTGGATTATCTTCAAGGAAGATCCAATGGCAGACTTCTCGACCCAATTCAAACGCACTGGCAATCCTAGGCCATGCATTATTTGAAATGCCATCATTCCGACAAAAACCAAGCCATCACATTTAGAAGCTAAAAATTCCAAGGCTTTAACTTTATCAAAGAGATTTCCGCCTCCAATCTGCATCAAATTTTTAAATCTTCATCAAGAGAGTACATACGTGAATAAATTATATAAGAAATATCACAGAATAAATTGAAATATTGATAACTCTAAATACTCATTGAGGGTATACAATTGCAAAATATGGTTGCTTGGGCCTTGTCAACTCCACCAGTTCCTCTAGTTCCCTCTCGAAACAATAACCAGCAATAGAAGCATAGCAATAGCGAGAAACACCAATTGTTGATGCTAGCACCTTATGTGATTGGGAAAAAGCGTCGTTAACAAAGATATCCACTCCTGATGATAACTTTTCAGCGAACATTGAACAATTTGCACGTTCCTTCTTAAACTTCGAGAGATTCTCAAAAAGAAGAACGTCTGATTTCTCAACCTTTTCCATCTTAAACTGTGAGTTGATAGAAACCCAATTTACCGGCACCACTTTTAGTTGGAGAGCTGATGACAGATTATCTGAAATATAACAAGCATTAAACGAAAACAGAAAAACTGCAAAAATACGTCATAAACTACTCGTCTTTCCCACTACTTCCCTTTCGAAATCTTTTCCCTTCTTAACTGAACATTGTTAAATGCTAAAAAACAAATTAGTACATTTTTGCTAAGAATTTCAGGTTCTCTCTTGTATCTACAATCCTGTTGGGTCTGGTATTGATGCATTTACAAATTGTCAATCTGCTGTATGTTTGAGGAGCTATTTTAATAGTTGGAAGCAGGAAGAAAAAATAGAGTTGGACGACTGTCCAATATAACAGGAAACACTCCGTATCCAAAAACACTTAAGATATTCAAAGTATTCTAAGTAAAACCAGATACTATTCAACTGTAGTATACTTGGATCTGAAATATAATTATGAAGATAAAAGTACACTAACAAGTCAGACGATAAAAGTCAAATATCCACTGCAGAATCATCCATGAGAATAACACGGGAAAAGGAATAAGAAGGAAACTCTTAATGCACAGACCTGCAACAATCTCAGCTGAGAGAAGCCGTGTTGAGTCCTTGGGTCGACCCCAATCACTAACTATAAGGACTTTAGCACCATAGTGTAACAGATACTTGATACTAAATAGGGGACTTTTGACCGACGGGGTATTTAAGTCCAGCGCTTCTCGAAGGAAATGAGTGGAATCCAATCGAACCATCACAATTTTTCCTAAAAGCATTTCCCTTGGAAATTCTCTAAGAGTTTGCACATGTGGACAGTTCTCATGTTGTTCTCCATCCCAAATTTTCGCCTGAAGATAAAAGGAAACCAGTAACGTCAAACTGATTTCAAAGTTATGAAACAAACTAAAATGCAGAAAAAACAGGAAAAATATCAGAACTTCGTGGTGGTGAAAACCAAAGGTAGGAATTATTAAACTAACCGATAAGAAAATTCACAAAGGAGACACGATATAATGTAGCACACTAACTCAATGATGTAGGTCAACGTGAATGAAATGAAATAAGATTAATCTTCAGAGATCAACCTATGCTGGACAACAAACTGAGATGAATTATAACACAATGTGAACGCTGTCCTTGGGTGAACATACAACCCCCAATAGAAAGTACCCAAATACAAAACACAGGCTCGGTGTGGCTTGCAAAAGGACTGGAATTTCGAAAAGAGACAAACAATCACAAATTGCATTTGAGAAACTCTCACTCCCTTCATGGACACAAAATCCGAGTTTAAGTAGCTGAACAACGCCTAAAAATTGAACGCTTGCAAGCAAATAATAGTACCTCGTAATAGGTTGTTTTTGTAGAATCTCTTGTCTCATAACGTCCTGTTTATCAAAAACCAGGATCCTTAACTAAATTTAACAGTAGGAAACAAGAAAGATTAAAGCAAAAGAATGGCACTGTGAAGCGAAAAAACTTTGTAAATACTTATTAGCATTACCTTCTATTGAAGATCTAATAACTTGATATCCCTGATTAACATTGTTACGCCAATAATACAAGCACGGTCTGACCAGAAGTGGACATTTATATAGATTGGCACCGTGTAAGAAAATTGAGCCTTCAGCTAACTTCAAATGCTGACTCATCTCTTGCTCTAGTGAAACATAATCCAACAGAATAAAACCCTAATCAAAATTCTACGTCTAAGATGAGTAACTCAAATAAATTTCTGCTTAAGAATTACTGAGAATTCAAATCCAAACAAATTTAAGTAGCATTTCGAAAGAGTTATATCTTCTCTAATCGAATCTAAGTGTTAATGACAACTAAAACAAGTTCCTCATTTTCTAATAATTTATCTAAAAACACAAAAAATTTGTACTGAAAATTTTGCATAAATTAAAATATACGTGAAGAATGCAGCGCAGAAGGATATTACCTGTTGAAAAATTCAGGGTTCGAAAAGCAGACGGATAACAACGGATGAAGTTCAAATTCCTACAGTGTCCTCTTCTTCCCTCGCGAGGGAAACAAGTAGCATATAATTAACGCTTTTGCGAGATTATCCATATAGGATATGAAGATTAAAATGTCTTCAATACCCCTCCATAATTTAGAAGCGCCACTAGATGCGATGAGGGCACTTACTTTCTGTTCCAGACTTCTAGTATTGGGGTCAATTTAACAAACTTAACTGCCACCGTTTTGTAACAAGAACTGATACAAGACACCTGTACAATAAAAATCATCCCCAGATTCCAGTTTTGGTAGAGAATTATAAGATTTTTCGGTATTCACGCAAATTAGGGCACTGGATCGAAGCAGGAATACATCTCACTATCCTCCCCATGCCATGGGTGGTTGCTCCTCCTCCCTTCCAGCAGGTATAACCAAAATTCCTGTCTTTTTTTTCTTCAATTCTAAGTTTCTAACACCTTTCTTGTTTTGATTTTTATTCTTTTTTTTTTCTGGAGTTAGGGTATATCATATTGAATTAAAAGTAGGTTCTGGTTTATTTTATGTTTATATTATTACATGACTGGTGTATTCGGCCTAGATCAAATCAAATGAACATCTTAGTGGAATCTCCATATGGTGACAAATGCTGGGAATCTAAAAATAATTTCATGTTTTTTGTTTTCTATCGTATTTTTTGCGTGGCAAAGATGTGAGAATGTAATATTTTGGTTGCAGGTAGGACACCAGCGCATTTGGGAGGGGATAATGCTGGACTGAACGACTTGATTAGAAGCTTTCGGGTGAAGGTATCTGCTAGACTAGATCTTTCTTCTGTTACGACCTGATTAACATCAGAACAATAATTTAATATTTATGGAATCTCTGATTTTGTGTTCACTCTCTACTGCATAATCACCATTTGTGCACTACTAACTTTATTGTGAAATACTGAATTACGGCTTGTAGCTAGTGCTGTTAGGGGATTCTGGTGTTGGAAAAAGTTGTATTGTTCTTCGTTTTGTTCGTGGACAGTTTGACCCAACATCTAAGGTAAGAGATCCAGTTCAATCTGTTCAAATTACTTGGCACTTGATATGTAAACGGTTGTTTATTTGTGTTACGATTAGGAGATCTTGATATTCCAGTATTGGCAGCTACTTACACATAGTCTATACCGGGTTTCAGGTGACTGTTGGAGCTTCGTTTCTATCTCAAACTATGGTTTTGCAAGATGCTACTACTGTCAAGTTTGAAATATGGGACACTGCTGGCCAGGAGAGGTACGTGGCTGACTTAAAGCTGTAACAATGGCATTCGTTTCAAATTAGCTACTCAAAATGAAGAACATTATCATTTTTAACTACTCAGCTGCCAATGTATAAATTAAATTTTAACCCTGACTTAAAAGTTGGAAAATAATGCACCTCAAAATCAAAAGTCAAAAGTTAGAAGACTCTTTGAACTTTGAAAATAACTAACATTTTTCGGTAGGTTAACTGTAGGCCTGTACAATGGTCATTTGATTGTTTTCATCCTGACATCACCGTGTTAGGTATGCGGCATTGGCCCCACTTTACTATCGAGGAGCAGCTGTTGCGGTTATTGTGTATGATATAACCAACCCAGAGTCATTCAATAAAGCACGTTTTTGGGTCAAGGTAAGTATATCTCTCAACTTAATATGTGACTGCAAATGATGGATCTGAGATGTGTGTGAAAGTTTTTCTATTGCCTTAACCCACAATAAACTCAAATGGTTAGATCTTGTTGGCTAAATGGTGGAACTACTGAGCAATATAATATAGATTAGAGGATTCTCACAGGCACGGAGCTGTTCAGAAATGCTTTCAGTTGGAAACAGACAGCTAACAACAAATTTCACTTCCAACAGGAGCTACAGAAGCACGGAAGCCCCAATATTATCATGGCTTTGGTGGGTAACAAATCCGATCTTGATGAGAATCGTGAAGTATCCATTCAAGTATGAATTCTTTACCTTCAGATAATGTGCAAATGTTTAATAGACCAGTGAGTGTTACATATATTAGCAAATCAACTGATGACATAATGTATTCTACTTATGAAGGATGCCATCGACTATGCGGAGAAGAATGGCATGTTCTTCATTGAAACATCTGCCAAGACATCAGATAACATCCATGAACTGTTTGAGGTAAACCAACCGTTACATTATATTCTTGAAATTCTCTATGTAGTCGAAAATATTCTCTTAGAATGTGGTATATGGGCTGCTTGTGAAGTATATATATATGTGTGTGTGTCTGTGCACACCTTACTCGTCATCACTTTTCAAAAATGGACATCTGAAGGCTGAAGCTAAACGGAAATTACTATTGAATTAATGATAAGTGATATCTAGTGTTTAGTTTCTTGCAGTTGCTGCCCTCAGCCTCAGTATATACTGAATGCCGCTCTTCCTATAAGCTTCATTCACACCTACTCAAATTTGGTCCCCTGTATGACTTTCCATTTGTCGTGGCCATTTTAATTGTTGATGTCTTTTGTTTTGCAGGAGATTGCTAAAAGGCTGCCCCGGACGCTGATTATGTGATTAATGACCTCTCTCTTTGTCTTTCTCTGCACTGTAATCTAAAAATTTTAATGGATTATTTTCAACAATATGTAGCATCCTGACATAAAACAACCAGATATACTGACTTGATCTACAATATGAAGTGCAAAGAAAGATGTGGTAGAAACTGCCACTTGAAGTTTCATGTTATCTTCCCTACAAATGTCAATAAAATAAATCGTTACAGAAAATGAAAATAATTGTTTCCAAATAAAACTAAAAGTCTAATGTGATGCACACAGCCCAATGGCAGTGCATCGCGTGCACAGTTATTCCACACAATAAGCAAACTTAGGGAGGCTTTGTTGGCACTCTTGTATTGACAATGTGTTCATAAATCTGGCTTTGTCGAATCTGTTAGGTATGTTCGAAGATTGATCCGAAGCTTATTCTTTCTGGGCAATGATTTTCTTAACAGAAATGTACAGGATTATGTAAACAGTACACCACTGCCACTGCCCACAGGTGCAGTTCATCGGACTGGAAACAAATTACAAAAGAGAGACTGGCTAAAAAACAAAGCGTTTTTTAGGGCGACTAATAAAATAAAATATGGTCACTACGAAGCAATATCAACATGTCCCTTATCCATACATTTTCCATAATAGCTAATCTATCCTTGTTTAATTAGTTATTTTATTTCGATTATATTAGTGTTAGAAAAATCATTTGAGTTATTTTTAGAAAGAAATAGAGAGTGTGTTAGAGAAGAAGAAGTTTGGGAAACTAGGTTTACCTAAAATCAATAACAAAAATGGATGAGTATGAAGAAAAATGTGGGAAACGTCATTAAGAATATCATGGTGAAGGTTCAATAATGATTAGAGATGGCGACCGAATGCATCCAGCGCCATCAACATCCCAGAATCGACAGATAATAGAGTAAGTTATCTGCCGATTATACTCTTATGTTCCAAAATAGAAGCACAATCGGTAGTTTCGTGATGTTTATTATCTACCGATTGTTATAGTTGCCCCAAATTTAATTTTTTTAAAACTAATAAAACTTCGAATTTCTTTACTTTCACAATTGGTAGTTTTATGATGTTCATTATCTACCGATTGTGATAGTTGCCCAAATTTAATTTTTTCAAAACTTATAAAATTTTTAATTTCTCTATTTTCACAATCGGTAGTTTCGTTCCTCATCTTTCTCCCGATTGTAATGTCCCAAAAACTCAAGTTTTATGTACCCAAACTTGCTATAACCGGTAGTCTCGTTCCTTATCTTTCTCCCGATTGTAATGTCCCAAAAACTCAAGTTTTATGTACCCAAACTTGCTATAATCGGTAGTCTCGTTCCTCATCTTTTCCCCAATTGTAATGTCCCCAAAACTCAAGTTTTCTGTACCCAAAAGTGCCCATAATCGGTAGGATCGATACCCATCATATCTATCGATTGTAAGACTTCTAAAACGTACTTTTTTTGCGTCCGAAATTACCTATAATCGGTAGTCTCGGGTTCCCCATTATCTACTAATTGTTTGCTGTGTGTTTCGCTCTTTATTTCGGCTGTTTTGCCCACAACTTCTTCGTCCAAACTCGGAATGATAAAGAACACAGGGATTTAACGTGGTTCACTAACTGTTACGTTAGCTACCTCCACGGCAGAGAAAACAGAGTTTTATTGCTGAGCAGAATACCAAAGATTCTTACTCTAGGTACAACGTATGCATATATATAGGGCAAAGAAATAAACCCTAATTCGACTAGAAAGCGGAAAACAATCCCAGTCATAATACATTACGTATACCGTTTTATTGCGAGACCACCGCCGAGGGGCTCTGCCCCTCGGACTCCCCGTAGTATTCCGGCAAACAAATGATTCAAGGCATATCAACAAATCTCCACCTTGACTTGAATCCTCCCAGCAACAGAAACAGATGCACCATGACAGTGCCAGAACATTTCTCTGCCTCAGATGCCCCTAGACAGTGGCTCAGACTATTGACTTGTGATATTGAGCAAGTCCAAACAATGTTGGAACTTGCTCTCAGGAACTGGCTTGGTGAACATGTCAGCAGGGTTATCAGCTGTCCCTACCTTCTTCACTTCAATTCTCTTCTCATTTCTCAGAAAGTGATACCTGACATCAATGTGCTTTGTCTTCTCATGATGGACTTGATCTTTGGTTAAGCATATTGCACTCAAGCTGTCACAATACACTATAGCCTGATCCTGATGTAAGCCTAGATCATTAACCAGCCCCTTTAACCAAATTCCCTCCTTTGCAGCTTCTGTCAAGGCCATATACTCTGCCTCTGTAGTAGACAAAGTAACCGTAGGTTGTAGAGTTGCCTTCCAGCTTACAACAGAACCTCCAAGAGTGAACACATAACCAGTCATAAATCTCCTACTGTCCACATCTCCATCATAATCAGAATCTGAGAAACCAGCCACTAAACATCGGGTATCTTTCCCATAACAGAGACCGACATCTGAGGTACCTCTAAGATACCTGAAAATCCTTTTAACAGCTTGCCAATGTTCCTTCCCAGGCTGAACCATAAACCGACTGACCATACTAACAGCAAATGCTAAGTCTGGTCGAGTGCAGACCATAGCATACATCAAACTTCCAACTGCGCTAGCATATGGAACTCGAGATATGTACTCTTTCTCCTTATAAGTCTGAACCGTGTACATTCCCAACCTGCTGTTAGATGCCATTGGAGTATCTATAGGCTTGGCTGAAGACATTCCAAATCTGCTCAAAATCTTCTTGATGTACCCTTCCTGTGATAGGAATAGCTTTCTCTTCTTCCTATCCCTATAGATTTCTACTCCCACAATTTTCCGAGCAGCACCCAGATCTTTCATCTCAAACTCAGCACTGAGAGACCCCTTCAGCTTCTGAATGTCTGATTTATTCTGAGCAGCGATCAACATATCATCAACGTATAGAACTAGATAAATACGTGAACAATTCTGCGTATCATTGTAGTACACACAACAATCATACGGACTCCTGTGATAGCCAAGATGCACCATATAACTATCAAATCGTTTATACCACTGCCTGGGGGACTGTTTTAGCCCATATAAGGACTTCTTTAGCTTGCAGACATAATTTTCTTTACCTGGAACTTGGAATCCATCTGGCTGGCTCATGTATATTTCTTCTTCCAACTCTCCATGCAGGAAAGCTGTCTTCACATCTAGTTGCTCAAGTTCCAGATCCTGATGTGCAACTATGGCTAGTAGCACTCTGATGGAAGTGTGCCTGACCACTGGTGAGAAAATCTCGTTGTATTCCACTCCCTCTCTCTGATTGAAACCTCTTGCAACCACTCGTGCTTTATACTTGACACCCTCTGCAGCTGACATTCCTTCCTTCTTTCTGAAAACCCACTTGCAGGTAATTAGCTTTCTATCAGCAGGAAGTTTTACAAGCTCCCAAGTCCCATTTTTGATAAGAGACTCCATTTCTTCTACCATTGCGGCAAGCCATTGTGCTGACTCGTTTCCAGATACTGCAGCCTTGTAGGTGGACGGCTCGTGATCCTCCACCTCCTCGGCCACCTGCAATGCATAACCTACCAAATCGTCAAACCTGTACCTCGCTGGAGGTTTTATTCCAACCCTTCTAGGTCGGTCTATAGCAATGCTCCGATGTTCAACTTCCTCTGGTGGTGCATTCTCAGACTCATCTGCATCTTGCTCTTCGGTAACTGATGGTGGTAGTTGGTCGTCAACCAACTTAGGTGCCTGATTCTCCTCTGGACTGAATTGCACCTCCACCTCCTTAACACCAACCTCATTTTCTGGTGCATCAGTGACCTTCTCTCTGGATATCAGCATAGAATTTTCATCAAAAACTACACTTCTGCTCAGTATAATCTTATTGTCAGACCAGATCCTGTACCCTTTCACACCTGCACCATAGCCCATGAAAACTCCCTTCTTAGCTCTTGGCTCCAACTTCCCTTCATCTACATGATAATAAGAAGTACAGCCAAATACCCTCAGTTTTGTATAATCTGCAGTTTTTCCAGTCCACACCTCATAAGGTGTTTTGCAGTCAATGCCTGTGTGTGGGCTCCGATTGATAAGATAGCAAGCTGTTGAAACCGCTTCTGCCCAGAACCGTCTAGCAAGACCTGCATTCGAAAGCATACACCTTGCTTTAGCTAAAAGCGTCTGATTCATTCTTTCTGCTACACCATTCTGCTGTGGTGTAGCCCTTACTGTGCGATGGCGAGCAATACCCTGATCTTTGCAGAAATCATCAAACTCAGATGAACAAAATTCTAGACCATTATCTGTTCGCAGCCTCTTGACCTTCTTCCCAACCTGATTTTCTAACAGAGTCTTCCACTCCTTGAACTTACTAAACGCCTCACTTTTATGTTTCATCATGAATATCCAAGTCATCCGGGAATAATCATCAATGATAGACAGAAAATACCTGTGACCGCCCAGAGACTCAACACGAGAGGGACCCCAGCAATCTGAATGGATATAGTCCAGCGTGCCTTTGGTCCGATGAACTGCCTTAGGAAACTTGCTGCACTGTAGCTTCCCAAACACACAATGCTCACAGAACTCAAGGTTCTTGGTCTTATGACCCCCGAGAAGATCTTCCTTTGAAAGAATTTGCATTCCCCGTTCGCTCATATGAGCAAGCCTCATATGCCATAATCTGGTCATATCAGATCCCTGAATTTCAGTTGAAGCAACAACTGCAGAACCTGTGACTGTTGAACCCTGTAATACATACAAAGTTCCATGCTTGACACCCTTCAGAATCACATCAGAACCTTTGCAAACATGCAAACCTCCACCTTCACCTTTGAAACTGAAACCCTTGCTGTCTAGCAGACTCAAAGATATCAGATTCTTTGTCAAGAGTGGCACATGCCTGACTTCCTTCAATGTGCAGAGCCTCCCATCATGTGTCCTAAACCTGATTGAGCCGATTCCAACCACCTTGCAGACAGACCTGTTTGCCATAGAGACACTGCCCCCATCTGCACGGCTGTACGTAGTAAATAACTCTCTTTTGGGACATATATGGTAGGACGCCCCAGAGTCAAGGAACCACACATCAGACTGATGTGTGTAATCATCTATTAGCAGAACAAAATCTCCCTCAGATGTGTTTCCACATTGATCTACTGCTGCAGATCCAGAGTTATGTTCTTGTTGCTTCTTCTTCTTAGGACATTCCCTCTTCCAATGACCTTTTTCCTTACATATGGCACAGACGTCCTTTGGTAATTTATAGCCGAAATTTTTCTTTCCCTTCTTACCGTCCTTGCTTCCCTTTGCCATCAACCCGGAAGCCTGATTTTCTATACCTGTTCCAGCAGCCTTATATCGCATCTCCCTGGTATGAAGAGACGACCTAACCTCTTCGAGCGTTATAGTATCCTTTCCGTGGATAAAAGACTCTCTAAAATTCTCATACGACGGAGGCAGAGACACCAGCAACATTAAGGCAGCATCCTCATCTTCCACCACCTCATCAATGTTACGCAATTCAAGCAGAATAGTATTAACTTGATCTAGGTGATCTCTAAGAGGCGTGCCTTCAGACATGCGCAGACTGAAGAGACGTTGCTTCAGCATCAACTTGTTGGTCAGCGATTTCGTCATGTAGAGGCTTTCCAACTTTAACCACAAAGCAGCGGCCTTTTCCTGATCTGTGACTTCAGTGATTACGTCGTCCGCAAGACACAACATAATCGTAGAGTGAGCCTTCTCTTCCATAGTCGCATACTCAGCGGTGGATGTATCTGCGCCCTTCTTATCTGAAGCTAACGGCAACCAAAGACCTTGTTGCTTCAACAAAGCCCGCATCTTGATTTGCCACAGACTAAAACTATTTCTCCCGGTAAACCTGTCGATCTTCATCATGGATCCGGACATCGTTCTCGGCGGAAATCGAACCTCGCTCTGATACCAATTTGTTATAACGAGAGATCAAACGAGAACGATAAACAGATAAAGAACACAGGGATTTAACGTGGTTCACTAACTGTTACGTTAGCTACCTCTACGGCAGAGAAACCAGAGTTTTATTGCTGAGCAGAATACCAAAGATTCTTACTCTAGGTACAACGTATGCATATATATAGGGCAAAGAAATAAACCCTAATTCGACTAGAAAGCGGAAAACAATCCCAGTCATAATACATTACGTATACCGTTTTATTGCGAGACCACCGCCGAGGGGCTCTGCCCCTCGGACTCCCCGTAGTATTCCGGCAAACAAATGATTCAAGGCATATCAACAACCTCATTCTTTTTGCGTTCACTTCGTATATGAATTCTCTACAATATAATTATAAGAAATACTGTATTTGAATGAGTTGAATTTATTCTTTGGCTCTTCTTCATCAATAACACTTCACTTCCTTGCTCTTTTAGCTTTTTGTAGCTCATTCTCGGATGATTCACCTGATATAATACGTAAGATAGAAAACAAACGTAATAACAAGTAATATGAAAGAATTATAGCTATAACAAGTATGTATTTGACACTCTAAACATGTAAATTAAGCACAATCGATAGTTTCGTGATGTTCATTATCTACCGATTGTGATAGCCGTCCCAAATTTATTTATTTTTCAAAACTAGTAAAACTTCGAATTTCTCTACTTTTAAAATTGGTAGTTTCGTGATTTTCATTATCTTCCGATTGTGATAGTTGCCCCCAATTTTTTTTTTTCAAAACTAGTAAAACTTCGAATTTCTCTACTTTCAAAATTGGTAGTTTCGTGATGTTCATTATCTACCAATTGTGATAGCCGTCCCAATTTTTTTTTTTTTCAAAACTCGTAAAACTTCGAATTTCTCTACTTTCAAAATCGGTAGTTTCGTGATGTTCATTATCTACCGATTGTGATAGTTGCCCCAAATTTTTTTTTTTCCAAAACTAGTAAAACTTCGAATTTCTCTACTTTCAAAATCGGTAGTTTCGTGATGTTCATTATCTATCGATTGTGATAGTTGCCCCAAATTTATTTATTTTCAAAATTAGTAAAATTTTAAATTTCTCTACTTTCACAATCGGTAGTTTCCTGATGTTCGTTATCTACCAATTGTGATAGTTGCCCCAATTTTTTTCTTTCAAAACTAGTAAAATTTCGAATTTCTCTATTTTCAAAATCGTTAGTTTCGTGATGTTAATTATCTACCGATCGTGATAGTTGCCCCAATTATTATTTTTTTCAAAACTAGTAAAATTTCAAATTTCTCTACTTTCACAATCAGTAGTTTTCTGATGTTCTTTATCTACCGATTGTGATAGTTGCCCCAAATTTAATTTTTTCAAAACTAATAAAACTTCGAATTTTTCTCTACTTTCACAATCAGATGTTTCGTGATTTTCATTATCTACCGATTGTGATATTAGCCCCAAATTGAAATTTAGCAAAATTAATAGATTGATTTTCATACTTTCACAATCGGTAGTTTCGTGATGTTCATTATCTACAGATTGTGAAAGTAGCCCAAAATATAATTTTTACAAAACTTATCAAATTTTGAATTTTTATGCTTTCGCAATCTGTAGACACGGGTTCATGTTATCTACCGATTATGCTTAATTTTTAGAACATAAAAATTGAATTTGTTGACACAAAAATAATCGGTAAATACCTACCGATTAGGGTTGATGTTCTTCATTTCTTAAGAACATCAACTTTTTACCTACCAATTATGTTTCTGCAACTGTAAATCCTAGAAAAAAATTTGATCAATTTTTTGATTTTAAGCAATAAAATCTAAGTTTGGACACAACTACTATCATTTTTCCGTTTTGTTTGTTTAACTCGAATTTGTTTTGATGTTCTAAGTTTCAACTTTAAGGTTAATAAATTTTGGTTTTAAGTTCAAACAATTAATCCTAAAGTTTATTTGGTCGATGATGTTTGATTTCAATCAAAATGAAAACGATGATTTTTTTTTTTTAATCGGTAGATATAGAGAAGGAGAAAAAAAGTATTCAAAATAATTATAAAAATAATAGATATAAATTTTTAAGTTTAATGTAAAAATAAAAAATAATATAGATATTTTTTATTTTTAAGATATTCCTTAGCCACCTTCGTTAACTAAACTAATAGCCCCTAAATCTTTTTGAGTAGCCCTCGAAAATGCCAAAAGGGAAATCTTATTTAGTGTATGCAGAGTGTAACCTTAAATAGGAGAATTGCACTTGGTGGCTACTAGGGTGTATAGCAGTAGTACACTAACAAGATTAACGTGAAGCGCAAAACACCAGATCTTAAACATCGTAAAATATTCAGGCGGTAAAAACCCAGAGAAAAGGAGAGATCTGTTCATCGCAAAAAAAATTCGTCTCTTTAAGAAGTAGATTATAGAGATGGGTTTTGGGTTCACCGTTGGTGCTATTGGGATCTTAATTCTATCTCACGCTGCTTATTCAACTATTCAATGTAATTACTTTCTTCATCCCATCATGAAATTAGGGTTTCAATTGGTTTGCAAAAGCTAGGGGTTTACTTGAATTGAATTATGATTTGTATTGAGATTTCTAGTTTAATTTGAATTGCAGATAGAGGCTTGTTGAAGATCCTTGAAGAAGAATTTTCAGGACCTCCTTTGAACGTAATTTATGGATTTCTTTAGTTTTTTTTATAGTACTTTCGATTCGATTGTATGAATTTGTGTGGTTTAATTTTCTAGGGTTTGGATTTTCAGGTTGTAGCTGAGCTGCTTATTGGATTCGTATTGTGTATGTATGCTGGACTATGTGCTCCAGGGAAGTTCCTGTCAATACATCCTGATTCAGATGAAAACAGGTCTAGTATTTCTCTTTAGTTTGAAATTTTAAAATTTTAGTGTTTAATTAGTAAATGACCAATTTTGTTATTATGTTCAGCTTTGATCTAGTATATTCTATGTGATAGGTTGATTTAGATTTTGAGTTAGTAAAACCATGTAATTCGAGTGCTTGTGATTGTTCCTCGACCATTAGTGCATAGAGACCGTTGTGATGATTGGTATCACTAATTTGCATTTATTAACTGTACACGCTAATGCAACTCAATTGTAATACCTGCTGATTGACAATTTTAGAACTTTAAAGTTACATTTACAAAGCATGGTGCTTATAAGAGACTAACAACCTGAGAAAATTGAAATGTATGATCTGAGGGAGTTATAATGTCCATATGGAATCTAATTGTCTATTTTTTGTAAATTCTGGGAGTCTGAAACTGGCCAATCAAGAGCCTTTTGTCGGTATGGAATTGCCATACTCTATTATTGTACTATATGTCCTGGTTGAACCATAATAGGCTAGTGCATTTCGTGGTAATTTTCTAGCTGAACCTTGTCGCTCAGATATGAATTACCCAACTGTGGGTAAAGAACAAGATTTTTTTTTTATGGTTAATAGTTAAAATGGCTTTG
Source organism: Papaver californicum (assembly GCA_023531435.1). Lineage (NCBI taxonomy): Eukaryota > Viridiplantae > Streptophyta > Magnoliopsida > Ranunculales > Papaveraceae > Papaver > Papaver californicum. The sequence goes on from JAJJMC010009062.1 coordinate 1,738,684, forward strand.
TCGGCCATCATTGAAAGTAGAAGTATTTTCTTCAGTTTAGGTCCTTTAGGAGAAGAACCCTGATGTAATTCTTCTTTCCTTGACTCTTTTGTTTTACCTTAGCCTTCTTTAACCCAGGTCCAATTTTGAAAGTTATCTTTGTCATGGTAGCTACCTAAAACCCATATGTTTGTAGTAATTCAGCTCAGCCCCTACTAATATATGTCCTGGGTGCTATCAAGCCTGAATACAGTTGCCTATTGATTTGATCCTGTTTGAGTGTATGCTCTCTTGGAATTAACTGAGTGTGAAGCAGGAGTTTTTGGTGTCTGGTAGGGCATCTGTGTCTAAACTGTAAAAGTAGACAAAGTTACAGGGGCCATGAGTATGTTTGACCACTAAAGATTCAGTCCTATACATTAGAATTTCAGTTTACTGAAGTGACATTTTATATGATAACGGGGATACTACCACAAGTATATTTTATACATCGAGACTTTTATTGGATGTCCCCGAAGGGACTGTATACAGCAAGAATAGGAAACAGTATTTCTTTACTTACAGACTCTAATACAAGAGCTATCAAGTGCTAGAAGAAAATACTCGAGAAACATCCTCAAAATCAAAATTCCAATTAATTAAAATTGTCTTTTCATCTTATGGGATACCTTTTATGTTATTGCATTTCTACATATTAGTTTTTCTGTCTATATATTGTGTGTATGTTATAGATTCTTTATGAATTGAAGTTGAAATTTGCAGCAGGAAAAACTGCTTGTTGCTGTTGGCCTTTTTACCTGACTGTCAATTGAAGGCATTTCGAATATCTCATTGAACGTTTTATAAATTTTGATGAAGCAGGATAGTTTCTTTACCAACTAACGTGGACTTCATGGTCTTTAACCATCGCGGAAAAGTATTTCCGTCAGAAGCGAATTTGAAGCTGAAGCGTTGAGATGCTGCCAGGATCATGATAACTGACTGATCATTCAAGGTTGTTCATCTGATGAAAAATGTATGTCAAACTTTGAAACCCTAATCTCCGACATATAGGAGGTTAGGTGCATGCAGATTATGGATGTGTTCTTAATGTGCTTTAGATAAGTTTTAGTTGATTTCTTGCTTTGGTTTATTTGTGATAAGATAATGTTCATGTGAACCTTAGAAAGAAAAATACTGAGGAAAGAATGATTAAGCATTTAAGCTGAAAGAAATTTGTGTCCAGTGAATGAGTTACTCAATAATTCACAGATATCTGGTTTGGCCTGCATAAAATTTGAGTATGAAACCTTACACGTAACAATTAATTTCTTTACTAAACTATCTAGTCAATGGTTGAACTTTTGTTGCAGTTTGTTATTTCACGAGTGATCTGGAACAATTCTATAATGGGTGAACAAAAATAGTTGTACACTATGAGCCTCATACGTAGATATTTAAAAGATCCATACAAGAAACTGTCGTATCGAAATCTTGTCAGTCTTTATATCTTGTATCGATTATGGGTACAACAGATTGCAGAAGTTTAATCTGTGTTAGGTTTTGATTTGTGTCTGTCAAATTAGATTGAGAGCACTTAGATACATAAGCACCTCCCCAAAACTTGAGAGCACTTTGATTTGCATCTGTCAAAACAGATAGAGAGTTGGGACTTGGGAATACCATTTGATTTCAGAATGCCTTTTAAAAGCAATTTGTTTTTTCTTCTGATATCCGGGATTGCTTTGCTTCAGATATCCACACCCATGATACACCTTAAGCAGTAACTTTCAACTCAATTAAGTTCAAAAGTTTAAAGTTATGTTGGGAGCTATATTTAAGAACAGACTTCTAGATTTTATGAAGCAAAGCTTTTTTGCTTCTCCCGACGAAGAAGGCAGAAGCCAAACAGGCTATAAATATCCAACTTGGTCCCCCTGTAATGTTAAACATGGTTCCCCTAAAGTAATATAAAAGATTGTAATGACGGCAAGCAAGGCAAAATATCTTACTGATCAAAAGCTGAACCTAATTTTATGATTAGTCGATTTCTTGTGCCTAACAAAGATAACATGATCATGATAAACTTAAGGATGACTAAGACAGTAGATATTTTCTGATCTTTCAGTCCTACAACCGAAACTTTTTCCGCTTTTGTGAATTATATCTGTTGATATTTTTCTTCTGTTCATTCAACATCAATTTAATTTTCTTTTCTTTCTCTTGAATTTTAAAGAAGATAGTGATGTTACATTTCATTTTAATTTGATGAGATATGACTACTCCAGCTCGTAATTTCTTTGTCAAGAGAACTGGAAAAAAGTCCCACCACTTGTATATACACCTAACCACATACTGATCTTTTTCGAACTCCATGATTGTCAAAGTTCATCAGAGTTTGGTTCTTCCTTCTTATGCCCCACCGGCTCTCTTTTTTTCCCCTTCTCTGTTGTGTTGCATTAAAATGGGATAAGATTTGGCTTTTCAATCAAGGAAATTGCACTACTGAAACACCTTCCCTTATGGTTAATGTCTTCCTTCGTTTTTCTAGTCTTCTGTAACTTCTGTTGCATTATTAAGAAATTCTTGTTTCTTACAGGCTTCCTAGAAGTAAAATTTATAGATTTTCATTATTTTCTTGAATATCCATAACAGATCGACTATCCAGTCCATAACTGCATAACTACTTAACTAGTGTGAATAGACAAGACAACGAATTTTTTTTATACAATAAAACCCAACATTGAAGGCCTACTCAAGGACTGGCCATGACTAAGCTGTTTTTTTTAGCTCAAGTTGATCGTTTCGATTCGTGGACATTTCTCTGCACTGTTCAGTACAACATTTACATATTAGTAGGGTACAATTGCCGGTACTGTACTCGCTACTACTTGATTCGCTTTTACTTTTAGGCTTTTTTTTTTCGGTATTGCTTTTGTTCAACATAACGTTATTTTTATCTTTTGGGCAGTGATTAAAAAAAACAAAAAAATTTGAATACCATACCACAACAAATGTTGGTTATCCTGAATTTTTCCGGGGCTAAATTTGGGCTTATAAAAAGTTATTCGAAGCCAGTCGAAAAAGATAAAATATGGTCATTTTAGAATAGTTCAAAAACTTTTATCTAACTATTTTTATTAATGACTAATTTATCCCACATCTGATTAATTAATGTTAGTTGTTAAGTTAGTTTAGTTTGTTAAATTTATAGTTAGAGTTAGAGTGTTATATAAACAGGATTAGTAGAAGAGCATCAATTACAATCGGTGGATGAGTCACACAATAACAGCCGATTGTTGTTGATGTTATTCTTGAATCTTGATTGAAGAACATCGAGAATAATCGTCGTATGTATGTTATCGTATCATTTTGGTTCATTATTTTTGGAAATGCTTAACGCTACAATCGATATATATATATATATATTCGCCGATTGTAATTGTTCATATTTTAAAAAAGCATACTTTAATATTGGTCGATGTTGATATTCATATCGATCGATTGTAGTCTAAAAATCAACATAAGAATATGGCAATTTGCTCTTTTCCAGAATCAGTCGATATAAATCTCCACATTGACCGATTCTATGTCGATGTTAAAGAACATCAAACATAAATGGTCGTCGTGTCTATATTGGCCGATTCTCTATTTAGCTACCCTTTAACCATAGACATTCAAATCCATACTCGAGTTTTTAAAAAGGGTATGAAATCATACTCTATGATCCATACTCGATTTAAGAATACGATACTCATTCTCAGTTCGAGTATGTATAATACTCGGTTTCAGAAAGGGTATAAAATCATACTCATATCAAGTATGGCATTCCATAAGAACGTCAAGAATTAGCGAATGTATATATTTATATCCATCGATTGTAGTATAAAAAACTAACGGAAAAAAATGGGCATTTGCTCAAAGCTATAATGAGCTGATATGAATCTCCACAATGGTCAATTACATGTTGATGTTTTTCAACCACGGAGAACACGAAGAACAGGCGACCGTCGTGTATCTTTATATTGGTCGATTGTTCTTCATTTTAGGGAATTTTAAAAAACTTTTAAAAAGTTTGATTTGAAAAATAAATTGGTTTGAAATAGAAAATTTTCTAATTTTTTATATATTTCAAGAGAAATAAGAATAGATGGAAAGTATTTGGAATATAATTAGGTTTTAATAGTAAGGATAATTTAATAACTTTGTTCTTTTTAGATACCTTATATCTCCCTCTTTTAGGTGGGAAATTTTTTTTAATAGGCCTCAAATAATTTTGTAGACTTCAGTTTAGCTAGGAAGTTTTATCGTAATATAAATGTGCAGTATTCTTTTAAAGCATTTTTTCAATATTAATTAAACAGCTTTTCTATATAGGTAGCACTTAAATCTTTCTTAAATTTGCAAATTAGAGAACAAAAGTTCTCTTGTCTCGAAAATGCAGCACCACTGTATGTTAAAATAGAAGGTTTAGGGCGATTTGGATTCAAAAGAATTGAGCAGTATTCAGTATATTCCTTCTGTTTTTTAAAAATTGAGCTACTTATTTTAAATTTTTTTATTTCCTAGAATTGAGCTATTTCATTAAACAAGGAAATATTTCAAAAATTATTATTTTAATTAATTATTATTAGTATAAAAAGTATGTATAATTTGATAGTCATGTTTATATTCGTTACATAGGTGTTTTAAAATGCTTTTTAATGATATAAAGTTTAAAAATATCCGTGAAATAGTTTGAGAGATATGTCATTTCTAAATTTTACTATTTTATTATCCTAGGAATATAATTAAAAAAAATATATAAAAATATTCTTCTTTCCTTCTTATCTTAAAAATTATGCAAACTTGAAAGGAAGCGGATCCCTTGACTTAAATTTCATGATATAATTTTTAACTTAATTTCTCTACTATCAGATGCAAATGTATGGACGGCGAAGATCAAGATAAGATTTTCAAAAACAAAAGAGTTATTATCAACCATCCATCCTCTATACCTGATGGTGAAAATATTAAATCAAAAATTAAGTCAAGGGATCCGTTCCCAACTTGAAATAGCTCAATATCTAAAAAACCGAGTATGTATTACCGAAATTTGCAAGTTCATGCTTAGTAAAAATGGCCAATGATCCACAACAATTGCCATGTGTCATCTAGTGCATGCATTTGATAGTGTATGGCTTCATTGACACAAATTAAATAGACCAGTCCGAGGTCTAATTTCTACTAAAATTTTCTCATTATTTAAAAAACAAAACAAAACAATATGTTCGATGACACTGCTAAGTGCAACCATGATATAAACAGAAATTGAAAACTATGAGATTAAGTCTTATGGCATGCATTCGCACGATTTACAAGCAAAGTCACATTAGACTTTTAAAGATACTATCTCCCGTGGTTGTAATTTGTAAATAAAAATATCCAAAATGCATAATCACTATTTGTTGGAAAGAAACAAAATAGTAAAGAAAGAAAGCTCAGGGCTTAAAATTAAAATAAAAAATTAAAAAAATAATATAAAATAATAAAACGTATAAATAAAACGCATAAAGCTATCCTCTCTCCAATACGAAATCATTCCTCATTTTCCTTTGGATTCAAAATGAAGGGTGATATAGGGGCTCCAATATCAATAGAGGAGCTCCTCTATGAGGCGAGGTGATCCAATTTTCCGTTAAGGAATGTCCTAGGGGTAAAGTTAAATGTCTATTTTACTCTTTATCCAATAAAAAAAGACAAATTTGTCCTTTAATTAAAATCTTTCCATCTCCTCCATATCTTCTCCTTCTCCATTTTAATCAAATTTCTCCGTCGAATCAAAATTTTATCGCCGATTAAACTTCCAATTTCGTGATGAAGAATACTAATAAATGTGTAGAAAGTAGTAGTGATGACAATCCGGATAAAACTAAATTACACTAACTAATTTGATGATATCACGATTTGAAAGTTTGATTTTTTGTGATTCAGAGAAAGTTACGG
>JAJJMC010009062.1:1745026-1784978 GCA_023531435.1 Papaver californicum
TGGTTGATTGAATCAAAATCTAGGGTTTAAAAAAAAAACGACAAAATTTTCTTAAATTTTATCAAGTTTTTCTTCTCACAAAACACAAATTCAAAAAAAAAAAATTCAAATCATTTGATTAGGTAAAAGATTATGTTTAATTAATCATGATTAGTTTAAATTAATCTTAACTAATTAATGTAATTAAGATTATTAATGAGGGGTGGTTTGGGTATTGTGAAAATATTATGGATAAGGGGTTTTTATGTTTTACTTCATAATGTCCCTATTTCGTCTTATTAGAGGAGCCCCTCAATCAAATTTGGAGCCCCTATATCAGCCTTCTTCAAAAAATCGTTCATTTTTATTAAGAAACTAACCTTGAAACATACCTTTTTTTCCATTCTTTTTTTGGTTTTGTGAGGGATTACAAACATCCATAAAACGTAATTAGCATGGATCCTTCTTGGCATATGTTTCTTAGGTGTCATGAAGATGCTTCTAATTAACAATATTAAAGGTGAGGTAAAATAAACTTATCACATTAAAAATTATTTATATATTTAACTGTGATCGTAATTCCCTTTTTGATGGATGGGTGAGCATTATTTTATTTGATTCTGATTGATTGGATCATTAAAGGACTCTTTTAAATTGGATGCGGATGAAACCTTGCCTTAGTGCACAAATCAATGATCCCTTTGGACACTCGTTGTTCATAAATCCCATGCACGTTGGAGGGCCCTTACTCAACGTCCACCGTCACAAGAAAAAAACAAAAATAAATAAAAAGTTATTTAGATTTTAGTATCAAATTTTATGACCAAAGTTACGTTTGATACCCAAAAAATTTAATATTAAAGTTTGGTACCCAGGACCGTAATTGACAGTCTTGATCATCCAAATAAATGTTAAATAATTAAAATTACTAACTTAAATCTTACCTTTGATTTATTTACTAACTATACCATCATCTTCTTCTTATGAATCAATAAAGAAGATCAATAGAAAATAAAGAGAGTAATAGCTGAATTATGAGAATGATTCAAGATGGGCATATTATTGGTCTAACATTGTGATTCCTCCTCATTTGACTTCTTGAAATGAAAGGATGATGAAGAAGTTAACGGAAGTGCTTCATTACTTTTATTTTCCTGATTATGGGTAGTAACAACAAGAGGTGATATTTTACCCTCATTATTTTCTGACAGCCCATAAAGGTTCTTATTACCAATTAATCATGATCACAAACCCAATTATCATTGTTGAAATTATAACAAACCCATTGAAGCTTTACTAAAGTTAAAGAAGAAGATATTAAAGAGGGCATTCTCTCCGTCAATCTAGTAATTTGAAAAATAAGAGTGTTGGTGTTAAAACCTTAAAAGGAGTAAATTACCGATCTTTTGATTTGCTATTGAAGGAGCTCTATGCGTCATCTCGTCGGTTACAGAGAGAGTGTAACCTGATAAGAAACAAATCAAAGAAGAAGATGATAGTGTAGTTAGTAAATAAATCAAAGGTTAAATTTAAATTAATAATTTAAATTATTTGACACTCATTTGGATGGTCAAGACGGCCAACTACGATCTTGAATACCAAACTCTAATATTATATTTTTTAGATACTAAACATAACTTTGATTATAAAATTGAATACTAAAGTCTAAATATCCATAAATAAATTAATAAATTATGACTATGGATTGACTTCACTCAAGGCTAGACGCATGATCCATCCATTTTTCGAATCGGAAAGGGGTAGAATACTTGAATGCAAATAGATAGTATTCCAACATACTAGCGAAGCAAAGTAGCAGATTCAGAGGGTTAACACTTAACACAATGAAACACAAGAAAGTGACACCTAAATAATTGTTTTTAAAATGGTGACAACTAGGCAATGGCCCCCCTCCCCCTTCCACGCACTTTTTCCAGCAACTAATTAATGAGTTTCTTAACGAGCGTTTATGGAAATCATCGTAAGAACATTTTTAATTTTCTCTTCTACATGCGGATGATTGATTCGTCAATTCATGAACTGAAAAATGGCTTAGAATATGCTAGGGGAAAATCTGTTGCTCAAGAGGGAGAAAAAGTTTATAAAATGGTACGGAAAAGTAACAAAGAGGGCTATATTTTGTAGAGAGTGCACCTATGCTAGCTGAAGCTGAAGCTGCTGAACTACTGTTCTAATTCCGACAAAGAGAGGACTTTTTTTGCCCATCCTCATTCCCAAAAGGTGAGCAGTTTTTCTCCTAAGAAGCCAAGGATGAACCCTGTGGATCAAATACTGAAAATGGGACACTCGTTCTCACCGGGAGCTATCGATCCCATGAGAGGAAGGTGACGCATGAATACGATAAAGTCCAACCGGATTCTGGATAGATCATTGCAAAGTCAGGAGCACAGTGACTTGCATAGCCATAATCATGGAGTGGGTCTGTGGGAGTCATTCAAGAGCGCCTTGGACAAAGTTGACCTGCTCAACTTTGGGCATAATGCTTAAGGGGCATCAAAATGTTTGTTTTAAAAGAGAGACGTAACTTTCTCAAATGGAGGCTAGTACTATGGAACGGAAAAAAATTATCATCAAAAGTTTTTTAATAATTGACACAAAAATTAATCGACTTAGATAAATTTATTAATAGCACAACACATTTTGTATTGTTTAATGGCGGGGTTTGGGAAGGGGAATCTATATACGGTAGATATTTTTAAGGGGAAATTAGATTAAGGTTCTATCCATAGATTGTCCGTAATATCATGTACTAATTAAAAGATATTTATATACAGATCCCAAATTAAATATAGTTTTAAATAATATGAGATGACTAGATTGCCATTGATATTAATATATCGAAGCACTGATTTTTCCAAAAACCGATCACATCAGTTTTTGTTTTAGAGAGAGAAACTGAGAGAAAAAAAACAGATCGAGAAAACCTAAAAGAAGAGAGAAAATCAACCGAAAATCGAGAAAAAAAAAAGAGATATGCAAAGAAATCAAGAAGAATAAGAAGCAAAATTAAAGGGCATTGTTTGTTTAATTCGTTTCCTTGAAGTTTCGAGAAAAAAAATAAACGGAATCGATAGAGAAAATCATCCGAAATCGAGAAAAAAGTACAAATTAAAAGTAAGATTCAAATGATTCAAGATTTAATTTGGTATTTTAGATTAGTTGATGTTCTTATAGATAGATTTTTATTTCTTCTTGATCCAAAACCCTAGAGGTTTTTCATTCTTTCATTCTTTTTCTTTGTCCATTTTTTTCAATGTTTTCTTGATTAATCCAATCATGTTTTCGAAATAATCACCTGTAATCTTATTTCAGATTCAAATAATGGAGTGATGTGGCACCATACAAACTTATATAAATTGGTTTTTGCTGGTAAAAGTAACTTGAAGATGTCTTACACTTGTTGATCTATATGTTTGTCTTTTGTTAGATTTTGTATTAATTTGTTTAACTCGAATTTTCTCTTGATTAATTTTTAGGGGTTTGACAAAGAAGCTTCTTCTTCTTGGATTTGAAATACAAAGATCAATATCAAAATTCTAGAACAAAAGATCTAGAAATCAAAAATGAAATATAAAGAAGGTGTGTAACCTCTATAAGACATTTCTAGCATAAATCAGTTATGTTTTGCTTTTCTATGTATTGCTATACATTGATGTCATCAGCTATGTGTGTGTACTTGGAACAAGGTTACTAGTATTAGAATTACTAGAAAAGTAGAACTTGCTAAGTCATCATGTAATTTTATGGATTTTCTGGAGTTGTGTAATCATCAATTACACATGCATAAAATGCTTGTGTAACCTGCAGTTACACATTCGTATAATATTTGCGTAATATGCAGTTACTTATGCGTATAATGATAGACACATTTATGTGTCTTATTTGATCCCATATATGTATTAATAGTTCTTATTTTTTATACTAATTTGGTCATTTTATATGTTTGTAGGTATTTTTGAAGAATAAATAAATTATGAAAAATGGGTTAAAAATGATAAAGGCACCCACAAGTTGGTTAATGGCACCCATCACTTCTCTCCATTTTAAATTTAAAATTAACGGGAATCTTCTTGGCAAGTAAACTCGCGAACTATATTTGGATATATTCCAGGGGATTAAGACAAGAATATTTTCTTGTCTTAATGGTGGGAATTGTACGTATTTTGGAAAATATAAATCTAGAGAAAAATTTGTTATGAAAACAAATCAGGAAAGATATTTTCCCGAGTTGTAGACAAAGAGAATATTCTATAAAATATATTCTCGGGTCTAAATAAGGTGGAGATGTTATTTTCAAGCTCGAGTATGGAAACCTCATGAAGATGATTCTCAAGTCTGAATAAAAAAAGGGAACAACGTGATCCTAGCAAGAATTCTACATTGAATGAAAAGATAATAAACATGATTTGAAGTGGTATTGAGGTTCTACTATAAATAGGAGAAGGTATCGAGAGTTGGGGGGAGAGGGCATCACAGACACAATATAATTTTTTTCTTCAGATTGTGTTCTTCACTTTCAGAGAGAAAAGGAAGAAGAGAAGAAGAAGATACCACACAGGCAAACTCTTGTTCACTGTGTTATCTTTTGTTTTGATTCCAACACCTTCAACAACAGTTTCTTCAATAATATAGTAATAGTTTCAAAAGATTGATACGTATGGAAGTTGTTGTTGTTTGATTGTAACAACAAGCAGTCTTATTCAACAACTAAAGAGATCCTTTCTTCTTCCACAACACCTCAAATCAGTCGTTAAATCGACTAGAAATTAAAGAAAAATTGTAAGACTATTTTCATTAATAAAATCCATGAATTCTCAATTTTATTTTATTTCTTTTGTTATGAGTGGCTAAATAAATTCTCTAGGGTGTAGGAGGAAACTATTTTTGATGTGTAACTAGTAGTTTTCAATTTCTTTGATATTTTACTCCATATTTATGCTTTTCAACGATTAATAATTTTCTCTTCTAAAAAAGCTTCAAAATAATTGTGTGGGATAGTTTTTAGGCTATTGATATTTTATAAGCGAAGGAGAATTAGATTTTTTTTTGGCATAACAATGAAAGTTGTAGTATTAAGTTTTAAAACGATAATTCTTTCAAAACTTGAGATTGGGTTCGAAAATTGTTTTTAGTAATTAGGGAGTAATAGATGAAGTAGTGATGAATTAGTTTTACAAACATCAAAAGTAGTGGAATCCGAAACCCTAGAATTTTCTCCTATTTTTCAATCAATCAATTTACTTTAGTAATTATCTTTAAAATTAATTCGTAAAATCAACAAATTTTTTTTGTTTTAGCACGTAATTAGGTTATTAGTTAAGAATATTATAATCAATCTCTGTGGACAAATCCGTACTTGTCGCTTCTACTTTGTAGTTGTCGTCCAATTGCGGCTATAGGTTAAAAATCTTATCAATTTTTGGCGCCGCTGCCAGGGAATGAGAAATAATATTCCTAGTTAATTTTTAATTTTGTGTTAATTAGATTAGTAGTTTAGAATTTTATTTTATTTTTATTATTTTCTTTTCTAGATTTCATTTGGGTATTTCTTGTCTTTGTAGTGCAGGTAATATTTTTTTACAAAATTTTACGAAAAATTACCTACCATAAAGTTTAGTAAAATCCAATTTTTATTTCTTTACTTTCTATTTTTTAGATTTTATTTCCTTTTTAGTGTGTTTGTGCATATTTTTAATTTTATTATTATAAAAGAAAAACACTAGCACACACCATTCCGCATCTTCCGGCACCGATTTTAGGAAAACTTATGGGATAGTACGGTGAACCCTCTGGGCGTTATCATCTGAAACACCACAAACCCCAGCCTTGTACCTCTGACCAGTCTTTGACTGTAGGTATATTTTGCTGCGGTAACCCAAACTTACCTAAAATAGTGAACCCATCATTTTACATGTGCACAATTCCTGCTAAACACTAGTATTTTTGCTTGTGTATGCGTCGTTGGATCCGTGTAGGTGATAGACTTGAAGAAAATAACCTTTTTTGTTTAAGTCCGACCCGTTACACGGATTTAGGTGGTACATCCGTTTTTGCTGAATTGGGTGAATGAGGTTCAGGTGAACAAAACCTTTAGAGATCGTATGAACCCTTCTAGAGTAGTACGCGAATCTAGGGTAGTTTTATCCGCTTCTAATGGGAAATTTGATATTAAACCTGGGACAATTAATATGCTTCGTACATTTAGAGCTTCGTACAACAAGAATCCATATACCCATATTAGATACTTTGAAATGATTTGTGAGACTATGAGCTATCCAAATGTATCGATAGATGTACTTAAGTTGCATTTGTTTCCTTTTTCCTTGATGAAAATGCTAAAGAGTGGTATCATTTTATTCCCGCTAAAACAATCACCACTTGGGATGACCTTGTAGAGGCCTTTATTAAGAACTTCTACCCACACCATAAGATTGTTGTTGTTCGTCAGTCTATTCAAACCTTTAAACAAAAATTAGGTGAAAGCCTACATGATTATGTAGAAAGGTTTAATGAGTTGTTATATCAGTGTCCATAGGGTCAATCGAGTTGATAATGGTTCGGATATTCTTAGGCGTCTAGAGGCCTTAGAGATTAGGAGCCAAGAAGGGTCAAATCAGGTTATGGGCTATAACAATGAGCCCCAGTTTTACCCAAATCAAACTATCCGTGACCAGGTTAGTGTCTTGCATGGAGGTATGAACTATAAATATGAGGGTCAAACCAAGTTTGACCCATATTCTAATAACTATAATCCTCGGTGGAGACATAACCCAAATTCCTCGTGGTCTAAAGGTACCCATCAGGGTGGCCCATCTACCAATCCACCACCCGGTTGATTCAAAAATGTCATCTTTAAAGGAAGCTATTAAACTCTCTATTGAAAATAGTGCCTTAGATCGTTCCCAGAACATCCAAAGTTTTAACATGATGGGGAAGAAGATCGATGAATTCTCCTTGATAAGTCAACGTTACCAACAAAATATTGACCGAACTATCAGTAACTTGGAGACTCAGATAAGTCAACTGTCAAATAGACTAAATGATAAGGAGAATGGGAAATTTCCCAGCCAAACGACTCTGGATCCAAAAGGAGTCCACCAGGCTAGTGGGTCAGGTAATTCTACTGAGCACGTTTAAGCAGTCATTACCCTAAGGAGTGGCAAAACAGTAGAAAACACATTAGAACAACCTAAGGGTAGTAATCAAGCTGAAAAAGAGTCCGAAGTTGACAAAACTCCTAGTGATACTAATGTGCCTGAGATAGATACGGGCCCAAATGAGGAAAATGTCCCTGAGAGAGTGTATACTCCACCCCCACCATTTCCCCAAAGGCTTACCAAGAAAAAGCTTGGCATATATGTTGAAATCCTAGATATCTTTAAGAAGGTTAAAATCAACCTTCCTATGTTAGATGCAATTGAACATATGCCAATTTATGTCAAATTCCTAAAGGAGATGTGCATGGTCAAACGGGACATGAGTGTTCGTAAAAAGGCATTCTTGACCCAACAAGTTAGTTCCCTACTTACACAATAGTACCCAGTCAAATTCAAAGACCCTGGTTGTCCCACCGTTACTTATACTATAAGCAATCAACGGATAGAAAATACACTTTTAGATCTTGGGGCTAGTGTGAATCTTTACCGTTTTTGGTATACGAATAACTTGTACTAGGGGAGATGAAACCAACTAGGATTACATTTTAGTTAGCCGATAGGTCAATCAAGATTCCACGTGGAATTATTGAAGACGTTGTGGTTCAGGTAGAAAACTTTATATATCTAGTTGACTTTGTGATTCTAGACACTCAACCTATCTCAGACCAAGAAATCCATATTCCAATCATTCTAGGTCGACCGTTCTTAGCAACTGCTAATGCAATAATCAATTGTCAACACGGTCAACTGGAATTTTCTTTTGGCAATAAAAAAGTCTCAGTGAATATTTTTAAAGCTTTCCAAGCCCCTTTAGACCATGACCACTATGAGTCTGTTTGCATGATTGATTCTCTAGTTGAGAACACTTTTAGCACCAATAGTGTTAATGATCCATTAGAGGCCTGCTTTGCCCAATTTGGAGCCTACTACGATGAAGGTAGTCATTTTGAAGAAGTTAATGCGTTGCTAGATTCTACACCAGTTTTGGATTACGGGAAATGGCAACGTAAACCTGAACCTCTTCCACCAACTATAAAAAAGCTCGTCCCATCTTTAGTTAAAACTCCCATACTTGAATTAAAGTCGTTACCAAATACGTTGAAATATGTATTTCTAGGTAACGAGAATACTCTTCCTTCCATTATTGCCTATGACTTAGAGCCCACTCAGGAAAGTAAACTAGTTTGTGTTCGCCGAGAGCACAAGGCTTCCCTTGGGTGGACCATAGCAGATTTGAAAGGAATTAATCCTGCTGACTGTATGCACCGAATCTACCTAGAAGAAGGTGCCAAAACTTCAAGAGAAATGCAGCAACGTTTGAACCCCAACATGAAAGATGTTGTCCGCATAGAGGTACTCAAGTTGTTAGATGATAGTATCATATATCCCATCTCTGATAGTAAGTGGGCCAGCCCTGTCCAGGTTGTCCTAAAGAAGTCTGGGATTATAGTGGTTGAGAATCAGAACAATGAATTGATCCCCACCCGTGTTACTATTGAGTGGAGATTTTGTATAGACTACCGTAAGCTGAACTCAGTCACTAGGAAAGACTGTTTTCCTCTACCATTCATCGACCAGATGTTAGAAAGATTAGGCGGTCATAGCCATTACTGTTTTCTAGATGGATACTCTGGGTATAACCAAATCCCCATAGACCCCGAAGACTAGGGAAAAACAAACTTCACATGTCCATTTGGTACTTTTTCTTACAGGCGTATGCCTTTCGGGATGTGTAATGCACCCGCAATATTCTGACGTTGCATGTTAAGTATCTTCTCGGACATGGTGGAATGGTTTCTCGAGGTCTTTATGGATGATTTTTCAGTTTTTGGTTCTTTTTTCGATGAATGTTTGCACCACCTCACACTAGTTCTAGAATGTTGTAAAGAAAAGAACTTAGTCAAAAACTGGGAAAAGTGTCATTTCATAGTTAAATCTGGAATAGTGTTAGGACATGTGGTCCGCTAAGGGAATAGAAGTTGATAGATCCAAGGTTGACCTAATTTCAAAATTAAGGCCACATAAGAATGTAACAGGAGTTAGATCTTTCCTTGGTCATGCTGGATTTTATCGTCGTTTCATCAAAGACTTTAGCAAGATTGCTTTACCTCTGTCGAACCTACTTGCTAAAGATACTACCTTTGTTTTTGATGAAGCATGTGATGAAGCTTTTGAGAATCTAAGATCTTCGTTAACTTATGCCCCTATCATCCGATCACCTAATTGGAACATCCCATTTGAACTCATGTGTGATGCGTCCGACTACGTGGTCGGTGTTGTCCTTGGCCAAAGACATGATAAAACACCTTCTGTGACTTATTATGCCAGTAAAGCCCTAAATGATGCTCAAATAAACACACAACCACTGAGAAAGAATTGTTAGCCATCGTGTTTTCACTTGATAAATTTAGATCATACCTTCTTGGGTCAAAGGTTATAGTCTACTCTGACCATGCCACGCTTAAGTATCTTCTGTCTAGGAAGGACTTGAAGCCTCGACTGATTAGATGGGTTTTACTGTTAAAATAATTTACTCTAGAGAATCGTGATAAAAAGGGTTCTGAAAATGTAGTAGCCGACCATTTATCTCGTATCCTTTTTGAGTCTAGAAATGATGAGAGACTAGTCATTGACACATTCCCTGATGAACAATTGTTTTCCATCTCTCAGTTACCCTGGTTTGCCGACATTGTTAATTATTTGGTGACTGGAAAAATACCTGAGCATTGGTTTAAACAGGATAAAGTAAAGTTCTTTTCTGAGGTCAAATATTTTTTCTGGGATGATCCATACTTATTTAAATATAGTCCAGATCAGATCATTCGTCGTTGTATTCTTGACAACGAAATCTCTAGTGTGCTTAATTTCTTTCACTCTGGAGCTTGTGGGGGTCATTTTAGTGTAAAAAAAATAAACAACTGCTAAGGTCTTGCAGTCTGGTTTCTATTGGCCGTTTTTATTCAAAGATGCCCACACATTTTGTCAAAGTTGTGAAAGATGTCAGAAATTAGGAAAGTTGACCTGCCGTAATATGATGCCACTAAATCCTATCTTGATAATAGAAATATTTGATGTATGGGGTATTGATTTTATGGGTCCTTTTGTTAACTCTTTCGGCAACTTTTATATTGTGCTAGTTGTTGATTATATGTCCAAGTAGGTTGAAGCTATAGCTACCAAGACAAATGATCGCCATGTTGTGATCAAATTTGTTAGAGACAACATTTTCTCTCGATTTGGTATGCCAAGAGCAATTATTAGTGATGGAGGGTCCCATTTTTGTAATAGTTCCTTTGAAGCTCTCATGAAAAAGTACTCCATTACTCATAAGGCGTCTACACCTTACCACCCGCAAACTTGTGGCCAAGTAGAAGTGTCTAATAGGAAAATTAAACAAATTTTAGAAAAGACCATAAACCCCACTCGGAAAGACTGGTCTTTGCGCTTAATAGAAGCATTGTGGGCATACTGAACCGCTTTTAAGACTCCTCTGGGGATGTCTCCGTATAGACTTATCTTCGGAAAAGCCTACCATTTTCCTATATAATAAGAACATTATGGTTATTGGGCCATTAAATGGCTAAACTTTTACCTACCAACCGCTGGTCACAACCGTAGGCTTCAACTCAATGAGTTAGAAGAAATTCGTAATGATGCTTACCAAAATATGAAAATCTACAAGGAGAAAACTAAAAAAATTCATGATAAATCGATTATTCGAAAGTCATTTGAACCTGGTCAAAAAGTGCTCCTGTACAATTCCCGTTTACATCTCTTTTATGGTAAGTTAAGATCCCAGTGGTCCGGCCCATATTATGTCAAGATCGTTTTTCCACATGGCGCGGTAGAAGTTGAAAATCCGAATAATGGAGAAACTTTCAAAGTTAACGGTCAACGGCTGAAACTATTTTTGGAGTATACCACTCATGCAATGGAAGAATCAGAACTGAATGATCCTGTATATCAGGACTAATCTGCAAGGTAACCAAGTCTGGATGAAGACGTTAAACTTAGCGCTCTATGGGAGGCAACCCATATGCTTTTGGTACACAATGATGGTAATATCTTTACCTGTCTCTTTTACTTTACTCGGTAATTCTTTTTGTTTATGCTTTTATTCATTATCTTTAGAACATCAAGGACTATGTTCAATTAAATTCTGGGGTAAAGGAGAAAAATTTAAAATTTTAGTTGTACCAGACACTCCAAAATCTAGAAACTTGTGAACAATTCAGGATGACACTAGTCATTTTAAGTAGATGGAAACATAACTCTTGGCTGTAGGAGTTAAGGGACCCAACTAAATGGTTTATTCATAAAAGGACAAAACTCAGGTGTTAGAAATAACATGATAGTCGTCACCATATCTCGGAATCGTCATAATCATATCACCTTCTGTTTTTATTTTTGTAATTTTGTGTTTCTCTAAGAGATTTGGTAGGGCACCAGCATCGAATTGTTATTGTCGTTGGGATGAAGTAGAGTGATTGAGATCAAGCCAAATTATTGTATTTAATTGAGACCAGAAGAAAAAAAAATGATGAAAGAAATGAAAGAAAAAAAAGTGAATATTTATTTTAAATAAACCGACCGTTGGGGCCCTTGTGTATACCAGTTGAGTCGATATTAGTATAAGGATTAAGACCAGTGGGAGAGTATCTCAATCCATCAGGATTCATCATGGCGACGACCTTCAGACAGATATGGGAAACACCATTCACCTTAGTCAACATGTGCAACCTTCACCATCTCCATATCCATCTTCTAAATCTATTCATGTGATTAAACTTTGATAGCTTTCGAGTATCGTGGTCCATTGTACGACTTTCTGAGTAGCACTTTGTTTTCTTATTTATGAATTTTAGTACGCTTGAGTGCAAACTCGTGTACATCAATTGGATTCAAAACAGGGTAATTCCTCCAGTAGCCAAAGAACTTTGTAGCCAACTAAATAGCATTTTTGTGTCTACCCTCAATTGTTCACAAGTAACTGAAATTTGGAGTAAAGGTTTTGTGGGTATATCTCTAGTGAACCCTCATAAGACAAAACTCGTCCGATAGGAACACCTATGGGTTTAAAGACTTGTTGCACATGCTAAGTGCAATCACGATGCCTGCGACACTGAGTTAGGATTTTATAGATTAGATTTGCTCGAGGAATAGCAAAATATAAGTCTGGGGGTATTTGATAGACACATTTATGTGTCTTATTTGATCCCATATTTGTATTAATAGTTTTCATTTTTTGTACTAATTTGGTCTTTTTGTATGTTTGTAGGTATGTTTAAAAAATAAATAAATTGTGAAAAATGGGCTTAAAACGATAAAAGCACCCGCAAGTTGGTTAATGACACCCATCTCTTCTCTCAATTTCAAATTTAAAATTGGCGGGAATCTTCTTGGCAAGTAAACTCGTAAATTATATTTGGATATATTCAAGGGAATTAAAACAAAAAAAAATTCTTGTCTTAATGGTGGGAAACATACGTATTTTGGAAACTATAAAAAATTGTTATGAAAACAAATCAGGAAACAATATTTCCCCAGCTGGAGACAAAGAAAATATTCTATGAGAATGTATTCCCGGGTCTAAATAAGGTGGAGATGTTATTTTCAAGCCCGAGTATCGAAACATCATCAAGTATATCAAGCTCGAGTACGGAAACTTCATGAAGATGATTCTCAAGTCTGAATAAAAAAAGGGAACAACATGATCCTATCAAGAATTCTACATTTAATGAAAAGATATTAAACGTGATTTGAAGTGGTATTGAGGTTCTACTATAAATAGGAGAAAGTATCGGGAGTTGGGGGGGAGAGGGCATCACAGAAACGAGAGAATTTTTTTTCTTTCAGATCGTGTTCTTCACTTTCAGAGAGAAAAGGAAGAAGAAGAAGAAGAAGAAGATACCACATATGCAAACTCTCGTTCACTGTGTTGCCTTTTCTTTTGAATCCAACACCTTCAGCAACAATTTCTTCAATGATGCAACAACATTTCCAGAAGTTAGATACGTCTGGAAGCTGTCGTTCTTTGATTGCATCAACAAGCAATCTTATTCAACAGCTAAAGAGATCCATTCTTCTTCCACATCACCTCAAATCAGTCGTTAAATCGACTAGAAATTAAAGAAAAATTGTAAGCCTCTTTTCATTAATAAAATCCATGAATACTCAATTTTCTTTTATTTCTTTTGTCATGAATAGCTAAATAAATTCTCTAGGGTGTAGGAGGAAACTATTTTTGATGTGTAACTATTAGTTTTCAATTTCTTTGATATTTTACTTCGTATTTGTACTTTTCAACGATTAATAATTTTCCCTTCTAAAAAAGCTTCAAAATAATTGTTTGGGATAGTTTTTAGGCTATCGATATTTTATAAGCGAATGAGAATTAGATATTTTTTTTGCATAAGAACGAAAGTTATAGTATTAAGTTTTAAAACGATAAATCTTCCAAAACATGAGATTGGGTTTGAAATTCGTTTTGAGTAATTAGGGAGTAATAGTTAAAGTAGTGATAAATTAGTTTTATAAACATCAAAAGTAGTGGAATTCGAAACCCTAGAATTTTCTCCTATTTTTCAATCAATCAATTTACTGTATTAATTGTCTTTAAAATTAATTCGTAAAATCAACAACAAAAATTTCTTGTTTTAGCATATAATTAGGTTATTAATTAAGAATATTATAATCAATCTCCATGGACAAATCTGTACTTGTCGTTTCTACTTTATAGTTATCGTGCGATTGCGGCTATATGTTAAAAATCTTATCATATAATGCTTGTGTAATTAGAAGTTACACATGCATATTTGTTCAAATAATCAGTTACACATGTGTATAGTTCGACTTTATTCTTTTCAATTGAATTTGGTTTTGATATATTCTTGAATTTGTTGATTGTTGTTATTGTTTGTTGTAGATATGGTTTATTGAGCCCGCGCCAGCTGGTACCATCAAAAAAATTGAAGGCGAACGAGACGTACTTCCTAGGATAGAAAGGTAGAGAGGGAATAGGGGGTAAAAACTTTTGTATCATCAACATGTCCATCTTTTTACATGCATTCGACACCAACCTTTGTTGCTGTAATATCTCAGTTGGAAAGGTAGTGGGGGATAACATCTCCCGTACTAACCAAGGTAGAATTGAGGAAAATTGTATTAAAATACTTTCATAATTGTGCTGGTTAAGGGTTAAGTACTTTTATAAATGAAAGACCTGGTATATTTTAAGTTATCTTTTGTCTATTGCAAAATAATTGTAAAAAATTATTGATTGTAAATCTTATTCATTTTGCTGGCTGTTGTAAAACATGTGTAATCTGTCGGTAAACATGAATTTGGCTTATGTTCTTATCTAATATACATGCTTATAATGCATGTGTAATCAGTTCGTAGACATGTTAAAACACATGTGTAATCAGCTGGTACACATCATTAAATGCATGTGTAATCAATTGATACACATCCTAAAATGCATGTGTATTCACATCCTTAAATGCACACATTGCTCTTCATTTACAATAATTGATTGTTATTCAAGCTAATAAAAATAAAATTAGAAGGGTAATCCTTACAAATAAAACAAAAAACATAGGAATACAATAATTCTCAACTATTTGTTTATAATAATTTCTCCATTATTTATTGACAAAAAACCACAACTTTCAGTCCAAAATCGGAGTCACGACGCTTGCCAAACACACAATACCATGAACCTATAACATTCAAAAGAGAGCAAATAAGATATATGTTTCAAAAAAAAAATTGAGTACTGCTTGTGTACTCGGCAGTTATACATCCATATGGCATGTGTACTCGGCAGTTACACATGCATGTGGATATGTACTCGAAGTTACATATCCATATGACATGTGTACCCGGAAATTACACATCCATTACCAAAAAACAGGTATATACATGCATATTAACTTCTTCTTCAATCAAACGAAATAAAGTTTGTTGAGAACATTTGATTCAAATCACCTACATGTGTTTACAATGAAAAGAGGTTAGAAAACAGAGGAAAGATTCTGATCTAAAGATGTGACCTCTTCATGTTTACATTCTATTTAGCTTGTGTAACTTTCGGTTACACATGTTATTTAGCTTGTGTAACTGTTAGGTACACATGCATATAAACTAAAAAAACTTGTGTAAAACATGACTTATCCCCAACACCACAAGTGTACTCAGAGTTGTACTTCCTAACTTGTAAGATACTTAAGTTTGATGAACGGAAACAAAAGGAACACATGAACAAAAACTAAAATTCCCTTTGTTTTATATGATCACAAACAAAAGGAACAATAACTGACATGTTGGCACCACCTCTCTAATGAAAACAAATAGGATTTTTTTCATCTTTGTTTTTATCCCACAGTAACCGTAATACTACTCACGGCATCCATAACAACCTGAAAAATTCAAATGAAATTTTATCATGGTTTAATATCATAGAACCCAAATTGTGCTAACCTTACTAATATTTAATATCACACCTATCGTGAATAACAAACCTGAATAATTCCTAAGTGTCGGCACTGAGCAGTTGTCCTCTACCTATGATTCGAGTAAAATTGTACAAGTAAAAAGTACACGTAGATCTATAATGTGTAACTATGAGGTACACATAGTTAGGAGTGTAGTTAGGAGTTACACACGCATCTGACTTATATAATTAGGAGTTACACATGCATCTGACTTATGTAATTAGGAGTTACACATGCATGATTTGTGTACTCAATAACTTACCGAGTCTACTTTGATAAGAAAAACAAATTGGCGCAATATGTAATTGTGAGTTATACATGTATCTGACTTGTGTAATTGAGAGTTACACATGCATTTGACTTGTGTACTTGGTATTACCGAGTCTACGCTGATGCAAAAAACAAACTAACTTGGGATTTTCATATTTATTACCTCTTATTTTAGAGGTTCTTGTTTTCTGATTCCAAGAAAGTTAATGTTATGATTGTAGACGATGTATACTCAACAATTACACAGAGATATGACTTGTGTACCCAATAGTTACACATGTAACTGACATGTGTGATAAGGAGTTACACATGCTTCTGACTTGTGTAATCAAGATTTACATATACATCTGAAACTAAACCGTAGTTTAAGTTCATAAATCTAATTCAAAAACTAATTTTTATGTATTAAATGACAAAAAAATAAACAGAAAGTAACATCATAATATATATTTGAAACTAAATCAACTATAGTTTCTATAGTTCTAGCTAGATGAAAAGAAGAAAAGTTCTCCCATAAGTTGTCATACACATATCTATGCTTGTATACCTAGCAACAAAACTACAAATACCATGCAATTCAAAATCTAAAAACAATCAACACACATTAATCAAATAAAAGGATATCATATAAGAAACTAACTACAGTTTCTTCACAAATTAATTGTAGTCTTTTCCAAATTTTACTTTTATGTGTGATCTATGTATTGTTCTTTTTGTTCTTCAAAAATGCACAATAATACAAGTTATCATGTTGTTCAACAACCACAAACAATAAAAACAACAAACAACAACAAACATTAATTCAGATGAAGACCAACAATGAAACCAGAGAATCAAACCTAAAAAAAAACAAAAAAAACCATGAACATACTTGGTTATCAAATTGAATTGACATATGCAAATTTCTTCTTCAAACAAACTAAAATTACCTACAAAAAGCACAAAAACAGATCATAGAAGAACAACAAAACTCTAGTATCAAAAACCAACCTTATAAAATCAAACAAATTGAACCTATAACAACAACAACAAGAAACAAACAATAATAAAAACGTAGCTGGATTGATTCAAAAAAAATCATGTTGTTCTTCTTCTTCGATCTGAATAAACAAATTTTATTAAACTTCATTAAATCTATCAAGAACACATATAAAGATTGTCATTAGTTCAGATGAGATTGAAAGTGGATAAAATTCAAATCAAATCGATGGGTGATAGAGATGATGATTCGCTGATATCAAATCTCAAATCAGTTTTTAGATCGTAGCTAGAAAATAAGAGTTACGCCGATTTTGACGAAGAACAGATCTAAAACTTTTGTTGAAGATTCTTCAAATTTTTTACAATAAAATAATCAAAGTAAATAAAAGATTATAAACCTAAGCTCTGATTTCAATTCAAATAAGTTAATTAATTTTTTTTTAAAGATTTAGGTTTTGAAAACCCTGAAATGCTTTTCTGAATTTCATTTACGAAATTGATCAACTAAAATCTCTTAATAGAAGCATCATGACAAACGAAACTTATCTTTACACGCAGTTCACTGATGAATTTGTGTTGAGATTGTGGAGATTTAGAATTCGTTCTCTGACCTGACGAGAAAGATGTTCAGATTTATTACTAAACAATATATATATAGCGAGGTTAAGTTTGGTATTTATAAAATATTGATGACTTCATCATCAGAGATAGATTTAAATCCAAGCTTTAAAATTAAAAAATTTAGGCCTAAAAATAAGAAAAACTAAAAAAATTTAGTGCTAGTAGCGAGTGATCTATTTTGTGGAGTTTTGTAATATAGATCACATATCGTTTGGGGTTGGTAGTATTTTTCACCATCTCTAACAGAATATGCATATGTATAAAGGCACTGTTTTAGAATTTTCTTTTGGGGTATCAAATTCTCAAAACTTGACCTTGTTCAAGAGTCACGTAGAGAACACTTAAAAATTCATAGGGGTTGATACAGTGCATCATGATGAATCTAAGTACTAGATGGCAACCACACGAGTTTTGAGTCTATAGACAAAGGGGCACACCTAGGATTTTGGGGTTGGAAAATCTTCGTTAGCTAAGAACTGGTGAGAAACATTTATATTCTTGCACATGTTCACATTTTTAGATAAATGATCTTGTAATCATTATCACACCACTAATGAAATACAATTATACAATGAACATGCATGGATGGAAATCAGAAAACACCCAACCACATTAGTTTTCTTTAGACCTAATTAATGATCTAGATTTAAAGACCAGAACCCAGAACCCATCGTCTTTTGTGTTAAGATTTTAGTAGTTGGAAATTGGAACACAATTTTTATTTAAAATATATGGTGTAATGGTGTGATAAGTGCATTTGTTCTGGGGTATCATCTCAAGACTTGACCTTGTTCAAGAGTCATGTAGAGAACATTTAAAATTACACAGGTGTTGATACAGTGCACCGTGATGAATCTATGGACTAGATGGACAACATACGATTTTGAGTCCATACATAAAGGGGCATACCTAGGATTTTGGAAAATCTTCATTAGCTAAAAACTGGTCAGAAGCATTTATATTTTTGCATAAGTTTACATTCTTAGATAGATGATTTTGTAATCATAATCACATATACTAATTAAATATTTAGACAATAAACATGCATGGATGGAAATCAAAAACACCCAACCACGTTAAGTCGTTTACGATATTAGTTTATTTTGTTTTAGACCTAATTAATGATCTAGATCTAAAGACCAGAATCTATCGTCTTTTGTATTAAGATTTTAGTAGTTAGAACCTATGTAGTTCATATCGGATTTCGGTTCGTACCGGTTGAAAACGATACACTGGTACGTTGGTATATCGGGAAAATTTCGATTTCAAATATCAACGAAATATCGGTCCATATATTTTGTACCTATAATTTTATGAAAAAATACTAGTTCATATTTTATAACTATAAATATATTTTAACACGTTATAACAAACGTTTTTTCACAAAGGTTAGAAAGAAAAACTAGTACTCATCCAAAATATATAGATCCATAGATTCCATACAAAGTCCAAACTGGAAACACATGAGAAACATGAACAACTTCAAATTTCATCGTCTAAAATGCTAATTAAACAAGGATATTACAATTCTAATCAAGATCATCAGATTAATTTTATAAATATTATCATATGCATATACAATTCTAAAATACCATAAAAAATATGAGTAACAATTGAAAACCCTAAAACAAGGATAAATTTTTTTTATTTTTTTTTCTTTAGATTTTATTTTATTTTAATTTTTAAAAAAATAATAAAAAAAAAAAATCGGCTGTACCGGTCAAACTGGTACGGTCCATACCGGCCGATTTTTTCGATCAAATATCGTTCACCGGTATACCGGATTTCGTCTCGCTTGCACTCCGAAACCGGTAAAACCGACGATATACCGGTCGTACCGGCCGGTATGGACTACATTGGTTAGAGCACAATTTTTATTTAAATTATGTTATGTGATGGTATGACAAGTGTATTTATTCACACTATTTTGATATTGTAATCTTATGATTTGATGTTATTTCTCATAATGTTATGCTATGATTTTATTTGTTTGTGAGTTTTACGGGAACTTTCAAGTTGATTTGATCAAAGAAGAAGAAATGGGTTAAATGTGACATAAAGTGAAGAAGTTAGAGAATAAAGAACGAAAGTTGCACTTTTGTATTCAGGAGTAATATCGGCTAAGTCTTGGCACCTAAAACTAGATGATTGTGGAAGCAAGATAAGGTGAAAAACAAGTCCCAAAATGTCAAGGTCCCATCCACAAGACCTTACCAATTGTTCTTCTGGAATTTTTGAAGAAGTTTTCGACGACTTTGAGAAAAAAACAGACTTCTAGAACTAGCAAGGTCAAATGGGGTTGACCTAGACGATTTTGAACATCATTTAAAGTCAATATATGACTCTCAGAATCAGCTAGGTCCATGCTAAAAGACCTAGACGAATCTGACACAAGCATATGGTTCTTTTTATTGTGTTTTTTTCCTAAAACTTGAAGGAACATGATCCCAGAGGGAATCTAAGACCTAGTTTTATGAGAGATGTATATAAAGATATCTAATACTCAAAAATAACATATAAGATACTACAACACAAGGAGAACAAGGATCTAGGGTTTGACTTGGGAGATTGGAGATTTAACATAACTAGGGTTTGTTTTATCTTCTTGTTTGTATATTTTACATGTGCTTTGAGAAACTCATCATGATCTAAATTTCTCTTATCGGTTAGGAGTAACCGAAGTCCTAAACGTGTGAATCAATATGGATGGTTAGTTTTAATGTTCATGATCTCTCCTATCGCATGTGTTCCACAACTAATAATTATTATATGATTATTTTTTTATTTGTTTAAGTCGCAAGTTGAATGAATATGAATTCTTATCTAAAGTTATATTAGGGTTTGAGATACGTAAAGAAGTAACATAGTGTAGTTGCTTGCAACAGGATGTTGCCATGCAATTACATGTAGAAGCTAAACCTAGGTTAAAGTTGAGAAGTGCTAGGCTTCTTAGTTATTAAGTGAGAAGGATTCTTGTAGTGACTCTTGCGTTACTTGATGATAAAAAGAATTTCAGCGGAGTAAGTTTGCGATGGGATACACTAGGATTATTGATATGTAAAGAAATTGAATATTAATTTTGGTGAAAGGTTATGAAACCTAACTAGTATTCTTTCAATATTGCTTACATCATTAATTTAATTTTCTTTCAGTAATATAAATTAGTCATACCCCCCAATCTACTAAAGAATTTGATACAAATAATAATTCCCTACTCTATCTGGAAACTGATGTTTATTGTAAATGTGGTAAAAACGGGTTTCAAACTCTCGAACCTGTGAAGATTTATTTTAGATTTAAAAACTGATTTTAAACTAGAAAATATACACAAAATATGAAATTAATATTCACAAATACTGAGGTTATCGTTATAGATCACATCATTAACCAATTAATGTGATTCAATCTAATCAATATTCATGCAATACTTTGCGTTTAAAGTGATTCTAATATGTTGCAAAAGTAGATTTTCAAAGTAACAATTGTAAATCGAAAGTATAGAACATCAAAAACCCTAGCCTAATCATGCTCTATCAAAAGAAATCACAACTGCTTAATAAAAATCCTTAAATCAAATTGTAATCAAAGCAAATATTCATAAAAGAAATTGTGAAAATCAATTAAAATAGAAATATACCACTTTTCTTGGAACAATGGCTTTCTCCGTCGCTTCAGCAAAGGGGTTTAGCTCCTCATATTAATCACTTGCTAAAAATAATGACTCATGGCTCAAAGCGTTTACAAATGATGAAAAAGAGTGAAAATAATGAAAACAAGAAATTCGTAACGTTTGTTAGGCGTTGCGAACTCACTGTTACAAAGGGAAAAGTGTTTCACTGAAGATAAACGTTACAAAATAAATATAAACATTACAAAATGAAGATAATTGTTGCTTAGTTTAAAGATTTTAGCAACGGTTTCTTCATCTTCTTTTTGGATTTTAGCAACGGTTTCTTCATCACGAGCAGAATTTTTCTGGATTTTGATTTCTTTATTTCAGGCAGAGCCAGCCCTCCTTCTTTTCTTCTTTTTGGTATTCTATTTATAATAAAACACCCAGCAATCAATTTTTTTCAAAAAATCTTCGAGAAAATCTTCTCAAACAATCAATCATATTTTCTTTCCCTTCTCGGCCATAATCTTTGATCTCAGTGATGCTGTTTTTCAATTCAAGACACAAGAATAAAAGCTCTCGTATGTTGTTTTCGTAGTACTCTATCCAAATCTTCCCAATCTTTATAACCAAATAATACGAGAATATTTCTACCTATTTTTCTTCTTTTGCCGTGAGAAAATATCTCACGAGATATATTTTTTTGGTTGATCTTTGTTTGTGACAAGTTGTTTACATGTCATCTATTAAAGGAAAAAGATATTCTTCAAAATCTTTCCTTTAACCAATTAGCCAGTTCACGCAATATCTTCTCAGATCGAGAAAGAAATTATCCCGCCAAAATTTTAATTTAATTTTGAAAGGTAGGTACCTTCATCCATTGCATACGTGCCTTTATCAATTTCTTGCGGTGCCCTTAGTAATTTTTTCGGGTGCCTTTAACATTTTTTCGAGTCAATTTTTCCTCAAAAGTTCATTCTTCCAAAAATACCTAAAAATATACAAAATAAGAATATTAATACAAAAATCGAGTAATAACAATATAAATGTGAGCTCAAATTAGACACTAAATGTGTCTATCAAATACCCTCAAACTTATTATTTGCTAGTCCTCGAGCAAATCTAATCTAGAAAGTAAAGGTCCTAACTCACTTTCGCAGGCATCGCGATTGCGCTTAGTGTGTGGAATAAGCCTTTAAACCCATAGGTGTCCCTAGTGGACGAGCTTTGTCTTGTGAGGGTTTATAAAGAGGTATACCCACAAAACCTTTACTCCAAACTCTAGCTACTTGTTAATGATTGAAGGTAAACACTAAACAAGCTATTTAGTTGGTATACTAAATTCTTCGGCTATGGGAATCTTTAGCCTATATGAGTCCAATTGATGTACACGAGTTTGCACTCAGCATAATAAAATTCATATATAAGAAAACAAAGCTCTACTTAGATAGTCGTTCAACCACGATACTCAAAACCTATTAAAGTTTAATCACATGAAAAGATTTTAGAAGATGGTTATGGAGATGCTGAAGTTTGCTCATGTTGAATAAGGTGAACGGTGTTTCCCATATCTGTCTGAAGGTCAGTGCCAGGATAAATCCTAATGGAATGAGATAGCTCCCACTGGTCTTACTCCTTATACTAATATCGACTCAGCTGGTATATACAAGGGTCTCAGTGATCGATTTATTGAAAATAAAAAATTATCTTTATATTATTAAATATACTGACAACATGATTGGATCAAATTGAATCGAAGCATGCTCCTTATCAGCATCTTACATGATAGTTCTCATGGGTCATGCATTCCACGCTTGCTTAGGGGACAGAGACAGGGAGAACACACACATATTGCTATCAAAGTGTCAATACTCGATTTATTATTATTTTTTAATTATTTTTAAATATTTTTTATTTTATTTTTGAGTAATGGTCTAAAATACAATACTGGGGCTTGATCTCAATCATCCTGACGGCCATAACAATTCGATATTGGTGCCCCACCAAATCACATAGAGAAACACAAAAAATTGCAAAAATAAAAACATAAGGTGATATGGTCAAGATAGGCTCCGAGATATGGTGATAACTATCATGTTATTTCTAACACCTGAGCTAGGCATCCTTTTATGAATAGACCATTTAGCTGGGCACACCAATTCATATAGAAAAAGAGCTAAGTTTGCATCTACTAGAATGGTTAGTGTAACACCCGAAATTTTTGCATGGCGCTTACTCATGGATGCGTCATGGCATGGGTTGAAGCTTCATCGTAAGCTTATAAAGCTTACCCAGATATGTATTAGGGTGCGGATGCCTTGACCTCGAATTATAGTGTTATGGCCTTATTACGTGTTATGCGTATTTGAGGAGGCATGATAGTGCAAAGACACTATTATGCCGTGATGCATGATCCAATGCATCACCGAAGTTGCATAAGTGAGAGCATCGTAGTGCAAAGCCACTATTATGCCGTGATGCATGATCCAATGCATCACCGAGCCGAAGTTGCGTAAGTGAGAGCATCATAGTGCAAAGGAACTATTACGCCGTGATGCATGATCCAATGCATCACCGAGCCGAAGTTGCGTAAGTGAGAGCATCATAGTGCAAAGGCATTATTATGCCGTGATGCATGATCCAATGCATCACCGAGCCGAAGTTGCATAAGTGAGAGCATCATAGTGCAAAGGCACTATTATGCCGTGATGCATGATCCAATGCATCACCGATCCGAAGTTGCGTAAGTGAGAGCATCATAGTGCTAAGGCACTATTATGCCGTGATGCATGACCCAATGCATCACCGAGCCAAAGTTTCTTAAGTGAGAGCATCATAGTGCTAAGGCACTATTATACCGTGATGCATGATCCAATGCATCACCGAGCCAAAGTTGCGTAAGTGAGAGCATCATAGTGCTAAGGCACTATTATGCCGTGATGCATTATCGAGAATGCATCACCGAGCCAAGAATGCTTGGCTTTGGCAAGAAATCTTCATTTTCGGCCTTGCAGTCGATGGATGGCCCTTACCTTTCAAATATTTATTTGTGAAAATGCAAATAAAACATATATAGGGAGGGAGCTTTGCTTGAATGTGCATGAGCGGTAATGCACATATAAATGTGATGTAGCCTATACGATGGAGCATACTTGATGCTCATCAGCGTGTTTAACTGTAGCTTACCCGAGAATGTTTCGCTTGGCTTTGGCAAGGAATCTTCATTTGCGGCCTTGTAGTCGATGGATGACCCCTACCTTTCTAATATTTGTTTGTAGAAATGCGAATAAAACATATATAGGGAGGGAGCTTTGTTGAGTGTGCATGAGGGGTAATGCACATGTACATATGCGAAGTAGCCTATACGTTGGAGCATATTTGATGCATAAGCATCAATATGCTGGTAGCTTAGCCGATGAAGCTTGAATTATGCGAAAGCATCTTTTGATCGTGCTACGTACTTGATAATGCATATTTGCATTATAAATAACGATAATTATGCACAAGCTAGTGCATACCTTGCTAAATCCCTCTGTCCTACACGGACTAGGCTTTGCTTGGCCTTTGGCCTTGCG
Organism: Papaver californicum; assembly: GCA_023531435.1. Classification (NCBI taxonomy): domain Eukaryota; kingdom Viridiplantae; phylum Streptophyta; class Magnoliopsida; order Ranunculales; family Papaveraceae; genus Papaver; species Papaver californicum. Next base: position 1,769,739 of record JAJJMC010009062.1, read on the forward strand.
ATGAAGTTGGAATCGAAGTTGGCTTTGCCTTAATAGGCTTAAGCTGCTTGTCCCTTTCGAATCGACCCTTTGATGAACTACGGTCATGCTTGATCCCATCAAGGTACGGGTTGGGTACGTAGGCAGCCGTAATGCAATGCATTGAGGTGCAACACTTTGTCGCTCATATCATCTAATTCGAGAGATGATTGCGACATCTGGGTAACTCATATCATCTGGCTCGGCAATGCTAATCAAGAGATGATTGTTGCCACACTTGATGGGGCAGTTGCAATTCCATTTGATGGATTATTCATACTTCCTAGCAACCGTTGCGGCATGGAATGGCATGTGCCTGGATGTTGCACCCTTGTCAAGAACAAGATAAGTGCAGGCTCCAGCGCATGGCCGAAGCAGAATTGATGAAGCGAAAGCTTAGGTTTGAAATAGCCTAGGTGTTGGTCCAAGGCATGAGTTAGTCCTGGATAATGATTGAAATTATGCGATGCTTGCCAAAGGCATCCCCCTTAGCTTGTATAGCCTTCAGCCCTTGGTATAATGAGGGTAAGTTGGAATGGTATGCTAGTCAAAGGAATTCACCATGGGATTTAATGGCCTTGCACCCTTTGTAGGTCAGGGGTGAGTTGGAACGGTATGGAGACTACGGTCTGAGTACCATGCTTGCAAAGCATGTTTGGAAAGGAAAATATACATGGAACGGTATAAACGTAGCTTGAATGATGTGGGAACTACGTTTCGAGTATAATGCATACAAGCCATGTTTGGAAAGCAAAAATTTACCTGCACTTTCCAGCGATAAGTTAGGCTTTAAGGTCGGGTTCCGCTATTTGAAATCACGCATCGGGGAGTTCTGGCCTGCTCAACGCAGCGCGCCGGGGGCAGAATTTTCTGGTCCTTGACAGTTAGTGTCATCCTGAATTATTCACAAGTTTCTAGACTTTGGAGTTTCATATTTTACTAAAAGTTTCTCCCTTACCCCCAAACTTAAATCTAACATTGTCCTCAATGTTCTAAAGATGAATTACTAAAAACATGAACAAGGAGAAACTGTTACCAATCGAAGGAAATGAGTTAAGGAAAGATATTACCGGGTCGCATGAGCATGGGTTACCTCCCAAGAAGTGTTAAGTTTAAAGTCTTTAGTCAGACTAAGAAAGAATTAGTCACCTCATAAAATCATATAGCAATAGCCGGAACAATTGTGGGTCATCTGAATCAAATAATGTTATTCCAAATAAAAAAAACTGCAACAGGACAAGAAAATGAACAAACCGAGCACACCTTTATATAGTTTTCTATTTAAGATAACTACATTTAGTTGTGGTTCAGGTTCAGGCTCTATAAAAGGGTCTAGATAAAATGTTTTCATGGGATGGATTTCCTCATTGGAAGAATCCGGAGAATCGGGTTGTAGAGTCTGAAGTAACTCAACTAATAAATTTGAAGCAAATAATAATAAACTGAATAATTGTGGATCCTCAAAGTTAATCATATTGGACTCAAAGAGTTGACTACTATGAAAATGGTGGTCATTCTTAAGCAAATGTGTCGATTCTAATTTCCTAAAGTAATTAGGCTTAGTCTCAAAACTTAATAACTGACACATTCGAAATTCAAACGTTCCCAGAATTGGAGGAAAGTCAATCTTGGTATTATCACCTGGGTAGACCATATCAACCATATGATGGGTCTCTAATAACCGAACTTCTTTCTGGATATCAACAGGCTCAGAGAATCTAGTTTGAAAATGATCTTGAAAAATGGTAAAAGTGCAAATGTCAATCCCCAAGTGAGGGACTTTAAGCAGGGATACTTGAAAATCACAAGAATCACCGGTACCCTCAAACTTAGGGTGGACGTTACTCTCAGATGAACTAAAAACTATTGGTTGGAATCTAGGGTCCTTAAGGTCAGAACTACACTAAGCTTCCTCTATAGAAGGAAATAAGGTAGACTTATAAACTGGTATAAGTTCAAACTTAGATTTCCATATATTATAAGTGTCCATCAAAGGTGCAGAATCTAACAAAGTATTCACCTCATTAATAACACTATCATCGTAAACATCAAACCCAAAGTGGGCTAGGCATTTCTCTAATGGATCTCCTAACAAAGTGTTTGGCAAAGATTTCTGAACTGAAGTACTAGTTATGTTCACTTCTTCTAAATCATAGATTTCACAATAAGGTTGTCTACTCATACTAAATAGATTCAGTTCAATAGTCATGTTACCAAAATAAAAATTAATTATTCTATTTTTATAATTGATGACGATATTATATGTAGCTAAAAAGGGACGACCTAAGATCACTGGTATTTGAGCCTCTGGGACCTGAAAAGGTTGGGTGTCAAGGACAACAAAATCAACTGGGGAAACTATTTTATCAACTTGAATCAAATCATCCTCTATCACAATAAAATTCTCTAAGAGTCTATCATCTTCTTCAGAGACTATTTTCTTCGAATCGTTAGACTCTAAATCATTAGTCTCAGGATAAACTCGTTCCTTTAAACAATTATCGGCTTCAAAACAAAAAAATTATACATCGTCTAAAATAGTGGTATCTCTAGTCTAATCCTCTTCCTTTTAAATAGGTGAATAATCATTAAAATTATTTGGATTTGAACTAAAAACAACACTATCATCATGAAACACAATTGGAGTGACAATTTCTTGATCACTCTGCATGTATATTTCAAGTTCTTCGTCAAAATTATCCTAATCATCATAATAATATGAAGATGTTTGAACCTCGTCTAAATAAGTAGTGTTACCAATTCTATCTGTGTCCTCTTGCATAGGTGAATAATTATCAAGGGTGGCACTATGTTGGCAATTAAGATCATTTTGAGCAATATTATTCTTTGCAAGACTTTCTTTCACACTTAATATGAACCTTTTTGTTTTCTCAGTTAACTGCTTGAGGGATTCTTCTAGATAAAGAGTTGGACTACTAATTGTTCCCCCCATACTAAATACGAACCTATTTGTATTCTCAGTCAACTCCTTGAGGGAATTCTCTAGAGAAACAAATGGATCATAAGGAGTACTAGATCGCAACTGCTTGGGTGATTCTTCTAGAGAAGGATTTGGGTCATCATAGGGAGTACTAGATCGCATCTGCTTTAGGGCATCCCTCCAAGACAAAGAACTCAAATTTTGCTCATTTTTATGTTCATATGACGGGGGTATGTACGAATAATAATTGGGATCAACTTGGTATGAGCAATAACTTCCAAAAGGTTGGTGGCGATCCCGACTACTATCCACACCATGTTGATAGTATGGATAATGTCTATTGTGAAATTCAGTCGGATATTCATTGTACTGGTTCTCATAATACCAGTTTGACATTTTTTGACAAAATATTCCTAATATATTTACAAAAAATCTAAGAAAATAAATCCTAACAGGAAGAGGATTCTAAATATACACAAACTAGGCCGACTCAACCAAATCAAACCTACTGAATCTAGCAAACAAAAAGCATGATGGCTCCACTAAGATTGTTTTTAGACCAACTTCTATTCTTCCAAAAAGAAACTACTTACAGTTTTATCAAATCTCTTAGAACGATCCGAATTAGATTAAGTCGAATAGAAACAGGATTAGCTCTAAGGAGCTTTCATAACCCTGCATCTTTGGCAACGTTTTCTTGGATTACAAGGCGGCTCGAATCTACTTAAAATAATCTTCCTGAACTTAAAGTTAGGCTAACAGAGTAACCAGTACAGTCCCTTTGAATGACTTTCCAATAAGCTCGATACCCTATCGGTCTCTTTCTAGTCAAAATTTTAAGCTTAGGTTTGCGTTTGGTAACGTGTTCCTAAAGCGGGCAAGAAAGAAACGGTGATGAAATCGAGTCCTTATCTTATATGGCAAGTCCTTGCCCTTTACTAGAAAAGTAAATTTGTATTCAGGTCATCAAAATATATGCATTAGAAAGGCGTCTTGAAAACCTCCCGTTCCAGATGGGCGATGAACCGTTGAAGTCGACTCAGGCCACCGACTCCTATGTCAGTGTATGAACACAAGGGGCAGAGACAATATCGTAATTGTCAGCCTTCCCTATGCAGTTTATATTTAAATACCCTTCCGTAGGGTCTAAAAATAAAAATAATGCCCAAAAAATATCCCAGAGTAAAGTCCAAAGTCCAAAGAAGAAGTCCAAAAATAAAAATAAAAATACAAAAATAAAAGATTTCCTAATACAATTTTCTAAAAAATTAAATAAAAATAAAACCTAAAAATTAAATAAAATTAAAATTAACTAAAAAAATAATTGTCTTCTTTTTCTGTACTTTTCGATTATATTTGACTCCAAGTCTTTAATCAATCAATATAATCTTTGACTCCAATTTCTTTTTGATCCAAAACCTGTAATACAAAAAAAATAACCAAAAACGTAAAATAGAACAAATAAAAATCTAACTAAACTAACTAACCTAAAAAAAGAAACTAAAAACAGATCTAAAAACAAGTCTGCGTCGGTGCCGCCAAAAACTGATGTTTATCGTAGATGTGGTAAGAATGGGTTTCAAACTCTCGAACCATTGAAGATTGATTTTAGATTGAAAAACTGATTTTAAACTAGAAAATATACACAAAATATGAAAGTAATATTCACAAATATTGAGGTTATGGATTTCACCATTAACCAATTAAAATGGTTCAATCTAATCAATTATCATGCAATACTTTACGTTTAAAGTGATTCTAATATGTTGCAAAAGTAAAATTTCAAAGTAACAATTGTGAATCGAAAGTATAGAACATCAAAAACCCTAGGCTAAGCATGCTCTATCAAAAGAAATCACAACTGCTTAATAAAAATCCTTAAATCAATTTTTAATCAAAGCAAATATTCATAAAAGAAATTGTAAAAATCAATTAAAATATAAATATACCACTTTTCTTGGAACAATAGCTTTCTCCTTCGCCTCATCAAAGGGGTTTAACTCTCATATTAATCACTTGCTAACAATATTGATCTCAGTGATTTTCTTTCCCTTCTCGACCATAATATTTGATCCCAATGATGTTTTTTTTCCATTCAAGACACAAGAATAAAAGCTCTCGTCTGTTGCTTTCGTTGTACTCTATCCAAATCTTCCAAATCTTTATAACCAAATAATCCGAGAAAATTTCTACCTATTTTTCTTCTTTTACCTGAGAAAATATCTCAGGAGATATATTTTTTTGGTTGATCTTTGTTCGTGACAAGTTGTGTACACATCATCTATTAAAGGCAAAAGATATTCTTCAAAATCTTTCCTTTAACCAATTAGCCAGTTCACGTAATATCTTCTCAGATCGAGAAAGAAATTATCCCGCTAAAATTTTAATTTAAAATTGAAAGATGGGTGCCTTCATCCATTACATGGGGGCCTGTATAAATTTATTATGGTGCCCTTAGTAATTTTTTCCGGGTTCCTTTAACACTTTTTTGAGCCAAATTTTCAACAAAAGTTCATTCTTCCAAAAATGCCTAAAAATACAAAATAAGAATATTAATAAAAAAATCGAGTAATAATAATATAAATGTGAGCTCAAATTAGACATATAAATGTGTCTATCAGGAACGAAATCTGAATAGTCACAATACGCGTTTAAAGTATATGTGCGTTGAAGAATTTAGTAATTTTAACTTACCGACAACCCATCACAGTAGAACTGTAGTTCACTCACCATTATGATTTTACAAGTTGAGGTTTAAGATTAAAATAGTCTTTCATAAGAGCATCTCCAATGGTAATGTCAGAAAAATCCTACATGGAGGTTATAATTATTTGAAGTCATTCGTACGTGGAAGAAATTTAAAAGATTATTATTTTTAGCTGAAAGTCTTATCCAATGTTAATGGTTTTATTTATGTTTTTTTTTAAATATAGTTACTTTTATATTTCAAATTAAATATTTTTTATTGGTTAGTTGATAATTTTTAAAATTTTAAAAGATGACATAAATATACTTAAATTAGGGTTATTGAGAAAGTCTAGATACGATTTTTTTCTTTTACATTTATCCAACAATATTTTTCCCGGTCATCATCTGAGAAAATTAGGACCCTATAATGTTGGAGAAGGCTTTTTGTGTGAAAAGGTCATATTATCCTATATGTCTAACTGTTAACAAAATTCAAGATCTTTACCCAGTATTAGAAAAGCTCTAAATAAGCTATAATAATATGCATATCTTTTCAATTTTTACAACGATATCGATTATTACATCTGCTACTGCCATTTGAGAAGAATCAGGTGAAGTTATAACTACTGCTAACTCCGTCCTATTTTACTTTTTATAGTTTATGTTTCTTCTTCTTTTTTGGCACTAAATTATATGGTAGCTTTGTCTTTTTTCCGTAAAGTATTCTTTAATATATATGAAAATCCCTAAACTATAACAGGCAAGGGAAAGGATCCGTTTATATGGTAATTCTCACACTATCTCATAATTTTGAAACCAATTTTTTAATAAAACCTAAATGACAATATATTTAAAGCTAAATTTTTGATGATATGTTCTTCTGTTTCTACATTCCTACTAAATATTAGTGCATTTCGAGATGTAAATTTCATCATCTACTGATTTTAATTTTAAACGTTAATTTATAAAATGCTAGATGACGGTGTTATACATCTCAAAATGTTCTCATTTTTGATATAAATATAGATCTTTATAAGAGGAACATATTATCGAAACATTAGCTTCAAAAGCATTGTTGTTTGAAATCCATAAAAAAATTGATGTTAAGATTATGATGTAGTGTGAGAATTATGATATGCATACTATAAATAATTCTTGTAACAGTGGTGCCAGACCACTTAAACAATTTAAAAACCGTTTTCTCACAAAAGAATAGGCCCACTCTCAAGGATCTATAGGGGGCTGGTTTTTTGGAGCCCACCTGTAAGTGAGCGGTTTTTATTTTGTTTACATGGATGATGCGCTAAGAATTTTTGTTCTTGAAAAATTGGATGGAAAGAGTATTCATGTACATACTCTGGATGGACTTTCCACGGACGAAGGTATCTTTAGATAGAAGAAAAGAATCGTTGTGAACTTGTGATAGTACTTTTCGAAGGGAAGTATATATAGTTAAGAATTATTAGGTCAGGGTATGTTTCAGTCAGTACAATTCATCTTCGTATTTCTTGTCTAATTCATAAGATATTTAAAATGTATGTACTTTGCACGAGTAATATTATTCATTATTTCATTAAACTATTAAAGCGACACTAATATGTACCCATTCTGGTCGGCACCAAAGCGATTGATACTATGTACCAGAACCTCACTGATTTCAATTTATAGTTCCACACAGTACACACCTTTACCGTGTAATAGCAATAACATACTGTAGTACATAACAGAGTTGTAGTGTTGGTCATTTCATGGCCATAAAGATGAATCAGTATGAAATTTAAAGCCACATGGTAGCTAAATTGAATAATTAAATTTCTCTAAATACTCGAACTTTTTATAATTGCTTATACGTGTGTAGTGTCTCTATGCAGTTTCTGGTTATTCATTTGAATACCTGCAAGAAACCCATAAACATTATCCATGTTAAGAACGTTTCCGCTCTTACTTTATTAAACCAAACGTACCTGAATTTGTACATAAATTAAATTGTCATGCGCACTTGTCTTCTAAGCCGTCTACAGCTTCAACCGTATATACCCAAATTGTATAAGACATGTATTTGTGAATATTGTACTTGGATAAGCATTAAAGCAAAAAGAACATGATATATTTCAAAAATACCTTTTCCAAGTATGCATATTTGTAGTGTATTATTTGTTTCAATGGTTTTTTATAAACCCTATAGTTAGACTATTTAAAAACTGCCCCCTCATATAGAGGTAGGCTCTGTCCATATGGAATTAGCATGGGATTATTTTTAGACTTTACCATTTAAAAATTTATGAGAGAACAGTTTTTGTGTAGTTTAAATACACAACCCGTAAAGAATTTTTGTATTTGTTTAACCTAAATATGTTGATGAATTTTTCGCTCAGCGACAGTACAGACATCTTTCATGCAACTTACTGCATGCAAATAGTCTCAAAATTAACCCTCTTGGCGTAATTCGGCAATTAGTACCGATTATATGTTTCTGCAGTAGAGTGGTAATGTATTCAGGAGGGGCTCTTTTATTTTTACAAAGATTACATAAAGTAAAAAGATAATAAAGACACCTCCCTACCTATGTCGATTAATTTTCCTATTTATTGGCGATTTATCTCTACATCATATAAGTGCGTTAAAAACGTCTCAACAGCGCGTGATAGAGTGAGTATACAATCTGAACACAAATAGTTGCGTATAGTAGTTGCTTAGAGCCAGTTAGTTAATCTAAAATAAGTAAATGATTAGAGATAACTAATTTATTATTAGGGATCGGACACATGAAATGACTACTGAAAGCAGACGTATCATACATGGAGAAATAAAAGCGAAATTCAGTCACGTGCGTTGGTCTCTCCAATCTTTTACACGTTAAATTCTAAAGCCATACAGAGATTAGAAAGGGGAAATGCTACTTTCCCCACCAATTGTCCCGATATTTTTCCCGAGTATGACGTGTAGCTTTTTTTTTCTTTTTTCTTTTTAACTCATAAACCCATAAGGTACAAACCCTTCTATCTCTTCATAAACTCTTTTCTCTCTGAATCTTCATCAAAAACCTTAACTATTTTCATGGTGAATCTTGCAACAATTAGAGATCGATGGTGACCCCGATAAAATTCAGGTAAGTTTCTTTTTAATTTGAAATTTTTTTCAGAATAAGGGTTTGTAAATATTTTGAAATGGTCTGAAATTTAATAATTAGGGTTTTATTTTTATGAAGTTGATCATAATTTAAGTTGGTTTTTGTTACTAAAAACCCTAATTTCACCGTGAAAGAGGAAACACATTCCCGCTGCCCGCCCGGACAAGATTCTCTCTACTCGAATTCCTCTAATCTCTTCTACAATCAAGGTTTTTTATTTTCTTTTTCTTGTAACTGATTAAGTTTCACTAATGTTACTACTGTAATTTGATATAACTATCTAATTTGATGAATGCTGATGATATTGCAGCAATGGATGGTGTTGATTTAGATAAAGAGAAGGACGATAACTTAGGAATGGAGGGAAACGAAGATGACCTGTTATGGATTCTCGTAATTTGACAGAATCAACAGGAAAGAATATCATTAATCCTGTTGTTGGTGAAGAGTTTGAGAATTTAACGGAGTTGGAAAAATACTACCAAGAATACGCAACGCAGGAAGGATTTTCTTGGATGAAAAGAAGTTGCAAGAAGAATAAGGCAGGTGTTCGTTGTAATGTCACATTTGCTTGTTCCCGAAGTGGTAGTAAGGCAAGTAAGAATTCTGAACAGCCGAAGTCGAAGAAACCTAAGACGGTCCAAACTGGTTGTGAATCATGTATGGGTGCCGCTTTAGATCCTTTTGGAAGTGGGAGATGGGCAATTTCTGTGTTTCGTAGTACACACAATCATAAACTAAGTCCAGGAAAGAAAAAGTATTACCGATCCAGTAAATTCATTAGCGGTAGTGTGAGAAGACATCTTGATCTCAATGATCAAACAGGGATCAAAATAAGTAAAAATGTTGCTATTATAGTGAATCAAGCCGGAGGACTTGAAAACTTAACATTCACCGAAAAAGATGCTCGAAATATGGTTGGGAAGTTGAGGCAAACAAGGCTTGGAGATGGCGATGCATTTGCAATATTGAGTTATTTTTCCAAAATGGTAAAACAAAACTCGGGTTTTTTTTTTGATGTTGAACTTGATAGTGAGAATCGATTGAAGAACATATTCTGGGCTGATGGTAGGAGTAGAGAAGCTTACAAAGAATTTGGTGAAGTCATCACATTCGACACAACATACTTGACAAACAAGTATGAGATGCCTTTTGCTCCCTTTGTTGGAGTGAACCACCATGGACAGTCAACCTTATTCGGTTGCGGATTGGTTTCTAACGAAGACACTGCTTCCTTTGTGTGGTTATTTCAGATATGGCTGAAATGTATGTTCGGATGTGCACCACAAACAATAATCACCGATCAATCCCAAGCTATGAAAGCAGCAATTGAGATTGTTTTTCCGCATGTTAGGCATAGATGGTGTACTTGGCATATCTTGAAAAAAGTGCCAGAAAATTTTCAAACCACAATGATCGAGAAAAAATTAGATATAGACTAAGAAAGGTTGTATGGGGCTCGTATCATACCTTAGAATTTGAAAAAAGTTGGGCTGAGATGATTGAGAAGTATCATTTGCAACAACATGAATGGTTGAGCGGATTATACGAACTAAGGCATCGATGGGTTCCATGTTTTTTAAATGATATATTTTGGGCTGGGATGGCAAGTACTCAACGAAGCGAAAGCATGAACTCTTTTTTCGATGAGTATCTCAATCACAAAACAAATTTAAAACAATTTGTTGAGCAGTATGAGAATGCAGTGAGGAATAAGGTAGAAAAGGAGGCTCAAGCAGACGCAGAGTCATTTATGTCTAACAGACGTTGTTTGTCTCATCATGAATTAGAGTTTCAACTCCAACCAGTGTACACCCTTGCCAAGTTTACTGAATTTCAAAAAGAAGTGTTTGGGAAAGTACATTTAGAATTTGTACCTGAATTAACCGAAGAGATTAGCGAGGGGTCATATAAGTATGTATATATCACTTGTAAGTCAATGATTATGTCCACTTCAATATAATTGAAGTTTAACTTTGTCTTGTTTGTTTTTCTTACAGATATGTGATTGAGGAGAAAGTGAAGCCCTTAGAGCTGGACAAAAACAAATCTCTTGAACTAGAAATATGCATAGAAAACAACAAGAAGAATAAGTTAAAGAAAAAACGTTTTGATTTGTGTTTCAATGTGGAAAATTGTGATGTTTATTGCAGTTGTAAGATGTTTGAGTCTAGAGGAATGCTTTGCAGACATGCTCTTAGTGTGTTGACACTCATGATGTTGATACTATACCAGAGAAATATATTTTAAGAAGGTGGCGAAAGGATGTAAAACGAGCTCATACAAGCATGAAAGTCAATTGTGATCCATGGAACAACAACATTGAACACAAACGATACAATGAGCTCCAAGTGTTGTTTGGGGATATTTCGGATATGGCAGCTTCAAATGAGAATCTATTTGATAATATTAAGAAGTGGATTACTGACATGTTAGATACTATAAAGTCATCTCAAGCAAAACCTACCAGTGTATCTGAAACTATTGAAGAAATAGTTCAAGATGATACGGTTGAAGTTGATTTGGAAAATGATGGTGGGAATGAAGTTTTAACTATACTCGATCCAAAACCTAAGAAGAAAAAAAGAGGTCGTCCGAGAAGTAATGTATTTAAATGTGCTCGTGGAAAAGGTTATCGTGGTGCTAAAAGTAAGAAAGTCTGTACCGATGAAGAACAGGCTAATAATGAAAGCTCTCCTTGTATTCCTAATGAAGAGGTATGAGAAATTAGCGAGTTCATTAAATTGTTTAAGTTTGTTTTTAATTCATAATTTTTCTTATATATTTTTATTGGTTTCGTAGCATACCGATTCTCCTGAGCATCATGTTTCAATCGAGCCATCTGTAATTCATGTAAAAAGTACTAGTGGAAGAGGAAGAGGAAGAGGAACAAGATCTCGTGGTAGAGGAACTCATGGTAAAGGAACTAGTAGAGGAAAAGTTAGTGACGAAAGCACTTCTGATGAACATGTACAGGTTAGTTGATGTCAATTGTATCAATTGTAATACCCCTAATCGAGATTTAGTTAATATGCTTGCTTGATATATTTATCAATTTTACAGCATACATACTCAGTTGAACATACTGTTTCCTTGGAATCACCTTTATCACAGATGAGTAATGGTTATGAGCAATTTTTGGTAAGATTCAATTACACTTGTAATGTACAAATTCGTTTTATCTGTATAATTTTACTTAATAACATGCATACTTTGATGTAGAATACACCAAATATGACACAAAGTCCGTGGTTATATGGCGATTATACTCAATTATTGGTACACAATTCTTTCTCCTTTAATTAGAAAAATCATGTATTTTCTTATACTTGTCATCTTTGTGTTTAACAAATCTTTTTTTTTTTTTATAGAATTCGCAAACTAACTTTTCGAGGGGTCCAAATGGAATGGATGATTTAGTTCGAATGCAGAACATGTGTATGAGTCAACAAATCGCAGGAGATCATTCTTATAATTGGTGTCTATTAGAAAAGCACACTCTGAAGGATTAGTTGTTTTATCTCTGTTTGATAAGTTTTTTCCCTGTAAATCCAAGTTCTCAGACTTTTCACTCTTCCTACGGGGTGTCTGTTGACAATATCAATATGATTGGAAAATTCGTCATCTTTTCTCTTCGTTATATTTGTCTTCCACCGAAACAACATATTAAGGAAAAAGAAATAAGAGACAAGGGTTTATATGTTACGAAGAGATAGAAGGGTTTGTACCTTATGGGTTTATGAGTTTAAAAAAAAAAAAAAAAAAAGAACAACTACACGTGGACTCGGGAAAAGTATCGGGACAGTCGGTGGGGAAAGTAGCATTTCCCGAAAGAAAGACAGACCAAAAGATATTCACTGTTTTTACTGCTCACATATCTTAGATTCTCTCATCCATTTCTCCACATTATAAATAGACTACATGTTAGAGGTTTCTCATATACCATCAAAGTGTTTTAAGCAAAAAACATACATAAGAATCGATCAAAAAAAAAGGAAAAACATATACATAAGAGCTAATTCAGCAAAGAATCATGTCTAAGTCTAAAGCTAATGGGTGGAAGAAAAATGGAATAGTCAAGCTCAAAGTTGTAGCAGAGAAGTTGCTACAGAGAAGTATATCGAAGAAAGAAGAATATGATACTGATCTTGATCTTGCTTATGACCAAGATGGTATGTCTTATAACTCAGTTCCAGATGATGTTAAAAAAGGTCATTTTGTTGTAATGGCAATTGGTGATGGTGGTAAACCAAAGAGACATGTTGTTGCGTTGAGTGATTTAACTAACCCAGCATTCCGGAAACTATTGGAGAAAGCGGCCGAAGAGTACGGTTTTTATCACGGCGGTGCTCTAACCGTTCCTTGTAGATCGATTGAGCTTGAATGTATTTTAATGGGAAAGGATGGAGATGTTGATGCAGCTGCTAGTAATATTGGGTGGGAGGCCTCTAAAAGTACCATGGTTTGGAGTTGCTAACTTATAATTATCAAGAAAGACGCGATATTTTTCAGAATGATGCAAGATGGCTCATTAATTCCTTCACACCAAGAAAACAACAAAACGATCTTATGCTGAGATCTTTTGAATATGTGAAGACGTGAAGCCAATAGGCTTCATACCCTACGGCCAAGAAATGATCGATGTATTCCCCTGCGGTCAAGGACTATATGCTGGCTATTAATCGATGAACTATAAAAGATTGTTTCAAGTAATAATCTCATCTCCATGAATTATGTAAACCATGTCGTATGTTATGTATCGCCAACTAACTACTGCTAACCTTGTTCATCAATTTGTAAAGTGTTTGCCTTCAAAAGGCTAGATTTGCGAAATGAGAACCAAGAATGGCACCTTCCTCAAGTTATGTTATTTTTAAGATTTTGCTTAAGTTTAATTAGTTCGAAATTAATTGGCTGCACATGGTCTTTTAAAGCAGGAATTTAGTTGGTTAGTAAGGTGATAAGCCAGGGTTGCAGATGCCCCTCGTTAGGGCAAGATCTACGGGTAGGAAGTTCTCGTAAATGAATTTCATCCAAATATAGCAAATTAGACCCCAACATAAATAGAGAGTATAGACTTTTTCACCTAAAGTCTATCATATTGAAGTCCATGGGCCTAACTAACCTCGAAAACCGGCTTGCAAAGTTAGGGTTATCCAAGACTTATAAAGTGTAGGATCTTAAGTTGTCCATCCAAGACTTATAAAGTGGAGGATCTTAAGTTGTCCATCCAATGTGGGACTAATCTCAACACCCCCCTCACGTGTAACCTCTTTGGGTCTAACACGTGGAAATTAAATCGGGTGATGTAGAGTAGAGGCACGGTCAAATGACTCGTCACAAATTGCCTGCTCTGATACCATATTGAAGTCCATGGACCTAACTAACCTCGAAAACTGGCTTGCAAGGTTAAGGTTGTCGAAGACTTATAAAGTTTAGGATCTTAAGTTGTCCATCCAATGTGGACTAATCTCAACATATCATACACTCCTTCAATTGAAGGAGTGGTCGCCAGTCTTCACTAGACGGCTAAAGTTCACCCATTTGGATAAATTTTTCTTCCAAACGGTTGAAGTTTTCCGGTTCAAATATTTTTTTCAATATTAAATGCCCCAAATATAGGTCCTTCCTAGGTTTTAATTATTAAAAAATAACTAAATATATATTATCTGGACATGTAATCTTTTTCCAGTCCAAATAAAATATTATATTATATGAGAAAACTTTATCCGTCTAATCTTTTTATTTTACTTTTCTACATTGTAGAAATCACTTTTTCACTTAATCATTCATTTATTTTAAAAGGGATAGAATGTGGATAAAATGTTCAAACATTCTATTACTCTTAGAAGGGAGATATAGGGGCTCCAATATCAATAGAGGGGCTCCTCTATGAGGCGAGGTGACCCAATTTTCCGTTAAGGGATGTCCTAGGGGTAAAGTTAAATGTCTATTTTACCCTTTATCCAATAAAAAAAGACAAATTTATCCTTTAATTAAAATCTTTCCATCTCCTCCATATCTTCTCCTTCTCCATTTTAATCAAATTTCTCCATCGAATCAAAATTTTATCGTCGATTAAACTCCCAATTTCGTGATGAAGAATACTAATAAATGTGTAGAAAGTAGTAGTGATGACAAAATCCGGATAAAACTAAATTACACTAACTAATTTGATGATATCACGATTTGAAAGATTGATTTTTTGTTGTTCAGAGAAACTTACGGTTGGGTTTCATGTCGAACCCAACCGTAACACCAAGAACACCGAAGAACACCATTTTTGCCCAGATTTACAGTTGGGTTTTCAACCAAACCCAACCGTAACTAATTTGTTCTTCATATTACGGTTGGGTTATTAAACAAACCCAACCGTAACTTCAAATGTAGGAGATGAAGATTCAATTAAAATTTACGGTTAGGTTTTCAACCAAACCCAACCGTAACTAATCTTCAAACCCCA
>JAJJMC010009062.1:1794978-1858874 GCA_023531435.1 Papaver californicum
AAAAAAAAAAAAATCACATGGAGTCTTCACAAGCAAATCAAACTTGAGGAAATGGTGATGCAAGCGCCATATTTCGAGCAGCTGAAATGTCCATCAATCCACCATTTCGTGAAGGGGTCAATGTGACACCCACAACAACAACAACATCTTATGTTGTGAGAACTTATCCAAATATCAGGAAGAAACAAAGGTCGGACAATAAGGGGCGTCCTTTTCAATAGTATCACAAATAATGGGGGTGGCTAGGGTTGAAGGAACGACCAACGCTCGATGAGGTAAGTCCTTAATGTATGTTATATTAGAAATCTAGTTTATAGTCCAAGCACACCTTGGTTTTAGTCAGGATTGAGAACACTCTTTGCATGTATTTATTAAGTAAATAATTGCAATGTTTTTTCTAATAAAAAGAAAGGCAAAAACGAAGTGCTATTAGAGTCCTTCAAGAATAAAAAAAAATGGAAAATTAAATAAAATAATAAACAAGCATCATGGAAAGTATACATATAAAGATTATGGAATATATGGATCGGCATGATGAACGATGGTATCTACAAAAAAAAAACAGTTGTAGTGGAACCGTACCTGTCTTGTGTGACTCGAGATGTAGGGAAGCAATTGTTCGCTGACGCACATAAAGGATGCTGTGAGAATCATTTTGGAGGCAGAAGTCTGGCACATAGGTTTTTACATCAAGGATACTTTTGGACTTATATGCAGAGTAACACAAAAGAATATACAAATAAATGCAGCGCTTTCCAACTACATAACCCTCTAACAAAGAGACCGTCTAATGAGATACATCCGATCACGAACCCATGGCCATTTAGAAAGTGGGGATAGATATTGTAGGTCCATTTACCGCTGCGCTTGGGGCGTCAAAGTTTTGCTAGTTGCAACCGACTGCTTACCAAATGGGTTGAGGTAGTATCTCTGGTAAAAACGGAGGTGATACACATCCGTAAATTTATCTTCGAAACACAATATGCATTTCGGCACACCAGCAGTGATCATCTTTGACGAGGGAAAGCGTTTTGATTATGAAACTATCAAATCTTTGTGACAACTGGATGCACACACCCAATACTGGAACAACCAACGCTCGGCGATTTAAAACTAAAAACACATCGTGAATGTACTTATTAATGAAGTACTCGTAAAGTTTTCCCATTAAAGAGAACAATAAAACGCTTTGCTTAACTACAAGCAAAGTTTTATATCAAAGAGAAAAACAAATCGCTTTATTTCTATTAAAAATACTTTTAAGGTAAGGAAAATATGAGCAACAAAGAAGGAAAAAATAGCAAAGACATGTCAGATTGCGCAAAAGCATTGAAAGAAGCTATAATATAAAAATTGTACCAACAAGGAGCAGAAGTAGCATTTCTCCAAGTGCCAAATCAACTCGCAGAAAGGTGTGCACTTCACAATCCTGTATACAAGAATCCACGTGGAAAATTAGAAGACGATAGCTCCCGTACTACAATAACGCGTGTAGAATGATCAGTTTCGTAATCGTTAGCAACAATGGTAATAATGCCACAACAACTGGAAAGGAATGTCACTCTACAATAGTTATTGGAGGCTAAATTTCGTTGGTAGAATTGATGTTTGTAACCATTCCACCATTACACACTGCTTGCTTAATTTACATTACTTAGAGAAACCACAGTGAGACGAATATACCAAACGACCAAAGAGTAAAAATTTTACTCTTTACTCCGCCTGAAACGCAACGGTGCAGGAGTAAAATTTGATCGTCGGTTGTCTAAGCTAACGCCTGTAATTGGGCGCACGCTAGGTATACGTCTGTTGAAACGGGCGTATGCGTATGAAAACGCTTAGGTGGGGCGGCCATTTGGTGAATGCTCGATGGGAGGCGTTACCCAAAAGAACGCCTGATGATAGACGCATCCCTAGATGCACGCCCCAGAGACAGACGCTCTCTTAGCCAAACGTCTGATGGGGCCGTATCATAGCCACACGGCCGGTCCATTGTCTACACGTGCAGCTGGTTTGTGTGCGAAAAAGGACGGGCGCACGCTTAGCCAACTGCCTGAATCATCAGGCGCATCCCTAGCCAAACGCGCGCTCACCAGGCAAACGGCTGGATCAACGCCTGATGGGGCGGACTTCTTCACAAACAGACGCACTCTTCTCCTCTCCAGTTCATTTTCTCCTGAACCCTTCTTCACAAACAGATGCACAAGCAATCAACCTCCTACCACTCCACTTGCTAAACTCATTTCTCCCTCCAAATCAAGCTCAACCTCTTTTCAAATTTACAAAAGCTTGGCAGATTTGATACCAAGTAATCTAAATTATATCAAAGCTTGACTATTTCAAAGCAAACAAGGTAATAAACTTAAACTTTGATATAAATTGTAATTGATTTCATAGGTTTAGATTATGATTTATTATAATGTTTTATAAATTAAATTTGTATATATATGTTTACAGATTAAATATATGATTATGAAATAGACATATTAGGTTTTAGAAATTGTAATTTTGGAATTGAGTATATTTCTAGGGTTTATGGAAGTTGTAAATTGGGTATAAAAAATTGATGAGAATTTGTTGAATTGAAGTAAGAATTGATTAAGTTGTTGGTTAATTTGAGTTGGGTTGTTGTTAATTTTATGATTAATTGACTTGATTGTCTTTGAAATTTGGGAATTAAGAATGTTTATGTTTTATAATGAATGTTTATGGAATTATAGAATTAGGGAATGATGATGATTTTTTGTACAATTGATGATTTGATTAGTAATGGACTATTTTGTGAATCATGAGTTTTGTAATTTGGTTGATTTTTGTATGTTGGTACATTTGATTATCTAATTAGATAATTACTTTTGTAATGATGGAATTATTATTTTTGTGGATTTATTGATTAATATAGAGTTTTATATTTGTGCATTGTGAGGATTACTCTTGATTTTGAAACTTGAATGTATTGTCTGCACATATGTTGAGCAATGTGACGCCGAGATTCGCTGGTCGAAAAAAGAGGAACAAGAAAGCTAAAACTCTTGAGGATCCAGAAGTAGACCCTAATACTGAAGAAATGGTCGATGTTCCCGGGTTGGAGAACTATACTGTGGTAGAAGATTCTCAGGGTCACGCATCGACGAATATTACATATTCAACCGATACAAAATTCAAGTATTTACATCGTGGTTCCCTCAAATCGGTCATTCAGACCTATGCAGGTATTACTAAACACAGCCCTAGGGTTAAATACATTATTGAAAAGGCAGGATGAGGCCGTTTGTTGACCATGGATGTAGTAGATTCGTCTCATACTTTGATTGACTACATTGTTGAGCGTTTTTGGGATACCACGAACACGTTTCACTTCTCCTTTGGTGAGATTGGGTTCACACCGCTTGATTGGGTCATGTTGACAGGATTAAGTATTTGTATTGGTAGTGGTATTCCGTATGACTCAACGAAGTACCAATTTTAATATGTTCGGGCGCATGTTTTTCTAGAAATTAAAGATGTTGAAGTTTGTAAAAGAGAACATATTCCCGTCCAGTGGGTTTCAGATGTAATTACGATTGCATTTTTGAGCACATATTTTGAGCCAGGAACGTTGGTTGTGGCTAACGATGATAGCATACTTGCTGAGAGAGTTTCCAGAGCCTTTTGTATGTATATTTTGGGATAATTTTTCTTTTCCACTGTAAAAAACTATATTGATGCTGGATGGTTAGATGTTTTTGAGAATCTAAATGCAGTTTCCACTTATGACTGGGGTAGTGCTGCATTTGCGAAATTGAATTCCGGACTCGCCGCATCTGGAAGGGGAAAAAAGTCACTAGTCGGACCCTTCCAAATATTGGAGGTAAATTTCTTAGTCTAATTTTTATTTCTTTTAAATGTTTATTTGTTGCTAATTTATTTATTTCGTTGGTTGTCTTCACATTCTAGTTTTGTGGGTACGAATATCTAGGCATATGTCGACCAAAAAACCCAACGAGTGAAAGTGAAGCAGTGTGGCCTAGAAGTTCTCAGTGGAAGGGTACACAAAGGAAGAGTATTGATATTGTTCGTTCAATGACTTTTCTTAATCAGTTGTTTGCAGACGATGTGACCTGGAAACCGTGGGAATCTGCGATCTTAGTCCTAGAAACTGATATTGGACGGAAAGCAATAGAGCTCTTAGAGAAAAGGATTATATTCACTTGGCTAGGAACTGTGAGTTGATAATTTATTTCCATAGGATTGTTTTTTATTTTCTTTAAATTTCGGTTAGTTAATTGGTTTATTTGTTGATAGTTATTTTCTTTTCACAGAATAACGTGTATCTCGGAGAACGGTGTTGGATGCAATACCATGAAACATGGGACGTTCCTAGCAACCCGCCTACTCGTATTAACAACCTGAACAATGACGAAGCTAACGAGATGAGCGAAAACGAAGTGGTCCCTCCAAGACAATTTAGTGCATGTTGTTACATATGATTTGTATATGGAGTATTGACGACATGTAACTAATTTGCAGAAATATGCCACCAAAGTCGATTGAGAGGTTGAAACATACGGTTATGCTGGTGACCGTATTAAACACAACATCCAAGAACCTGATGAACATGTACCCATTTCGCCTCAACAACAATTGTCATACATAAGTATACAACAAACTACTGTTTTTTTTTGTATATAAAATGGGTGAGAATGTGATTTAAATTTTTTCATAACAGGTCGAAGCTTATGGTTTGGTTCAACAATATGCTGATTTTACACAAGAGTTTCGTACGTTTACGTTAAATGAAGTTTATCATGGCAAAAGATGAAGAAATACGGGGTCAACAAACTCACATCAACAATTTGGAGTTACAGCTGACCCATTTTCGTCAACAACAACCACCCATTGGGTTTGAAACTTTTTCCCAAACTTTACCACCACAAATGTGGAATATCGTGGGTCAGGGATCATCATCAACAACGCAATCAAGTAACTACACATCCAGATCATCTTTGCCTCCTTTATCCCCCGCGCTCGGCGTCCGGGAATCAAGATACAGATGGGTAGTCTTTCATTTGCATTGAATTGTCAGTTGAACATGTATTTTTTTCTTTGATATATCTTTTGTCAGATTTGAATTCTCATTTCAAAAGACTTTTCTTACATTTGCGTTGCTTTTACCTGCTTTGTGTTGTCATCTCTAGAGATATTTATAATATTTGTTTTGTCCTTTATATCTGTTTTTTATTGTCATTTCAAAAAAATATTCAATTTTTTCCTTTGTCGTTTTTTCTGCTTGGTCTTGTCTTCTCCACCGACACTTCTCTATCTTTGATGCGTTTATTCACCCCACTTGCCTCAACTCAGTTAATTTTTAAAATACCAAGCGTGTTTGGTCATATCAAAACTCAGAGACTTATCTTAATATGCCTATAAATTGAACACTCGATTCTCCAAGTATACAAACAAAAACTACAAACATCACCAACCAATGGCATACTATGAGAATAACAATCACTATTATGCTTTTTGTTCTTCTATTCCTCCTCCTCCTTCTTCTTCTTCTTCTTCTTCTGGGATGATGATAACAATAGTTTATACTCATCAGACGAAGATTTAGTTACATTGAGCCAAAATAGTCACTGCGGGATTGATCGTTTCAAGTATGAACTTGCCACATACTCGTATCCAAATACCAAGAGAATGTGATGTCGGTGCAAAAATTCTCTGGAAAGATTACTTTTGCAGAAACCCGACGTTTCCACCTAATGTATTTTGTAGAAGATTTAGAATGCGGCGAGAATTGTTCAACCGTATATTGGGAGATGTCATAGCTATAAATAATTATTTTCTTCAAAAAAAAAGATGCTTGTGGCGTTCCTGGATTAACCCCTTATCAAAAAGTTACTGCAGTAATACGAATGTTAGCTTATGGATGTGCGTCCGATGCAATAGATGAGTACTTACGGATCGGAGAACCCACTGTTTTGGAAGCAGCTCGTAGGTTTTGAAAGACGATTGTGTATTTGTATGATAAAGAATATTTGCGCACACCAACTAAGCGTGATGTTGAACTGCTTCTTAATGAGAACAAGGATAGGGGATTTCCACAGATGATGGGTAGTGTAGATTGCATGCATTGGAAATGAGATAAATGCCCATCGGCGAAATCAGGTGCTTCCACTGCGTACAAAGGGAGTGAAAATATTGTACTGGAGGCAGTGGTGTCATATGATCTCTGGTTTTGGCATGCATTTTTTGGTATGCCTAGTTCTAATAATGATATTAATGTGATGAACCGTTCTCATATTTTTAAAAAGCTTATCAACGGGAAAGCACCCCATGTGAACTTTGTTGTAAACGGACATCAATATGATATGGGGTATTATCTTGGTGATGAAATATACCCAGAGATTGCTACTATTGTGATGTCTATTAAACATCCAGATTCCCAGAAGAAACAAAAAATTTCAGCAATGCAAGAAGATTGTCGAAAAGATGTAGAGCGAGTCTTTGTGGTACTGCAAAATCGATTCACCATCGTCAAGCAACCTGCAAGAATGTGGAATCCAGACGTACTTGTATATATCATGAAAACTGTTATCATTTTACATAATATGATAGTGGAGGATGAGGGTTTACCCGGTGATTGGCCACATGAATATGATCAACGCAGCAACCATGCACCGGTAAATATTTCGAGACAAAATACTGCTAAACTTTTGATAATGAGAGTTGAGCAACGCCGACGTGCAGTACACAACAAAGATACTCATATTCGTTTGCGAAATGACTTGATCGAACACTTATGGTCATATTTTGGTGAGGAATAAGAATTTATAAATCCTGCGGATAGGTTTTGTGGGTAAATCTCTTGTAAACCCGCCCGAGACACCACTCGGCCACTAGGGGAACCTAGGGGTTTAAAAGCTTGCAGCACATGCTAAGAGCAGCCGCGATGCCTGCGAAAGTGAGTTTATGTCTACTTTTTAACTCTTGTATAATCAATATGCTTACTACGTTGTAATGAATAAATTAATGGAACTATCATAAATAACCAATATCACTTATTCAGAACAACAATACATCAGTAGATGTTAAGATATCTCATTTTCGTAAGAGTCGCGGTTGCACTAAGCACGTGCAACATGCCTTTAAACCATTAAGTGGCCCCAACATACGAGTTATGTCTCGTGAGGGTTTACAAAGAGATATACCCACAAAACCAATAATCAAAGTTTCAACGGGTCGTATGACGCCCTGGATGACGATCTAAACATCTTCGAAGAACAATCAACACAAAAGGGTTGTATTTTTCCATCACCCTTAGGGTCTCGAAATGAGGTTGGTACCTGAAATCTGAACCTTTCCATCTTCTCCATTCCTCCAGAGATCTGGCAAAAACTTCATCATCAGTTTCATTCCTAATTCTTCTTTCATTCACCTTAGCGGTTAAAGTTGAAAATTGTAGTACTGCCCTACCTATTTCCTGAAATCGACAAAAAATACATGCTCTGTTCCGATTATTGGGTTTACCGGTTTCATTAAAAAAGTTAGCATGGTTCTAACCATTTCATGCTCATTGAACCATTCATCCGACGTTCATGACCCCTTGCTGGATAATATAATACTATGTTTCGACAAAGGGATAAATCTTCCTTTATGGTAAAATTCTCTGCATTAATACTAAAATTTTCGTAAGCCATAATTATGAAAAGGAGAGATAATTATAATCTTTGTATTAGGTTCTTTAAAATGTGAAAGGTGTGGTTTCGAAATGGAAACGAAAGGTATAAATTCATATATAGGTATATCAAAATACAAACCAAAATATAGCCGTTGATCAACGGTAACAAATCTCAACGGCTACCTGAGTAGGCGCTCGCTTAGAGTAACACCCCACAAACAGGCGCAGTCTTACGCGCACGCCCACTACAGGCGTAACTCCAGCCGAACGCCCAATATAGGCGTTATTCCAGCCTAACGCTTGATTTCAGGCGTGCGTCTGGCGTTACGCCTGATGGGACGTCCTCTTGGATGAACGCCCGATGGGGCGGAGTTTTGGTTCACGCCCGTCTAGTGAGACGTCTAGATAAACGCCTGTCACCAGACGGAGAGCCAACGTAACGCTTGGCAAGGAGCGCATTTCTAGGTTAACGCTCCACTATATTTGGGTTGGTTCAGTTCTGGGATCATTTTTGATCCCGAACAGTAAAAAATCCGGACCATAACTAATTTGTGCTCGCCCCACTACGCTTGGATTTGGACGGACCAAAGACCAAATTTGGATTTGGTCCGTCTTTTACTCCAATGACTATGGTTGCTCTTAGGGAGGTATGAAGGGCAACTAGGTTGAACAGTCTCCTAGTACTTGTCATGTGTTACAATGTTATCAAGTAACAACTGAAATGTTACAAGCAAATGGGGCACACGACCTTGTATCAAGAAGCTCGCTCATTTACTACTGAAGCCTCTTCCCAGCATGGGCAGAACAACCTCGTTTCAGTTGTGAACACAACCACGAGCACGAAAGGCTCGCCCCTGCCGTCAACACTACAAGTCTCATCTAGACATGGAAAAAAAGCCTCACACAGGCCATGAAAATCAAAACCTTGCACCTGCCGCAAGCACCAATTCAGAGTGTGGCTATCCACTCATATCATAGTAATTCAATGCAGAACATGCTCATTCTCACTAAAGCTTGTGATATAATATTTAGCATAAAGTGCAACAAGGATCTAATCACAACAATAGAGAGCTTAGTCTCACGAGTTCGTCCGCAACTCAACAATAACTGCAAGAGGTATCAAGTTATTAAGTATAAGGAAACCGTCTGACTGGCATATGATAGACTATGCGAACAGTTTGAAGATTGGTTATGCGATAAGATTGAAGTATGCAAGCAATTTTAAGATCTAAATATGTTGAAAATTTAAGGATTGTGCATTCGAGTTGTTCGGTGATGAAAATACCAATAAGTTTCAGATAAGAAACCGTGAAAGACCAAAAAAAACGCATGGTGCAATGCACAAAATCATAGAGAACCAATGGATCACTGTGCACATAGCTCAAGTTATATTTGCACCAGTTCATAACAACTTGCTGCCAAACATAAGGTGGAACTGATGATACATGGCCATAAATTTGTGGATGTTTTCGTAAACGATGGTTCTTGTATATGGATACTATGAGAAGTTGGAGTTAATACAATCACATAACGAGATGGAGTTGGTGATACAAATTACAGGAGTTGTTGGTGCTGTTATTAGACGAGTAAGGGCATCCACAATCATGCGATCAGACTAAACCACCAAAGACTAAAAAATTTAGTCTTTAGTCCGGCTCAAGAACAACCGTGTATAGTCGGGCGACGCGCCTGGTGTTGGGCGGTATTCTAGCAATTCGCTTGAAAACACGGGCGAAATTCTAGGATAACGCTTGCTCGAGACGGAATCCTAGCGTCACGCTCGATGTGGGGCGGGATCCTAACGTAACGCCTGTATTGGACGGTATCCTAGGACCACGCCTGAGAGACGGGCGGTATCCCAGAATCACGCCTGATGGGGCGAAGTGCTAGCGGCACGCCTGAAGGAGTTGTACTTGTGCCAACAGAACGTGTGAATAGAATGGGACGGGCGGTGTCCTAACGCCCCGCCTACAAAACCCAAGCGGAGCACTAGAGTACCGCTCCATTACTTAGCTTAGTTACTTAGCTTAGTGTATTAATTAGTGTATTGGATAGAATGCGGACTCCTACATTACCGCTTAGTTTACTTAGTGTTAGTGTACTTAATTTAGCTTACTGTAAGACATAAGCTTAATTAATTTGCTTAGTGTTAGTGTTAGTGTACTTAATTTAGCTTAAGTATAGGGGGAGTGCTAGCAGCACGTTAGATAATAGGTGGCATGCTAGCAATGCGCTCCAACTGAGCGGTGTTCCAGCAGCACGCTTGTGTGTGGGCGTGATCCTAGTACCCCGTTTCATCAGACGAGCCCCCAGAATAACGCTTGACCAGGCGAATTAATAGCTTACCGCCCGTGTTTCTGAGCGTTGTCCCAGAATGACGCTTGGCTCTTGGCGAACTACTACGACACCGCTTAGCATCAAGCGGTACACTACGAGCCCGCTTGACTATAACTTGTTTAGTCGGGAAAAATGACTACTTCTAGTCAACTATAGTCGAAGGACTATCCACTACTTTTCATTGACCCACTGCGCTACGTTTTTTCGGACTAAAGATCACTTTTGATCTTTAATCAGCCATTTGATCGCCCATTATGGACCCTCTAAATAGAAAAGCAATCTGGGTTTAATCTGCCATATTGGCTCGTCATTGTAACAAGGGCTGACACTGCTTTAGTGAGGCTTTTGTTCATTCTCAAAGAGTTAAATCAGGGTTCAAGCCAGCTAAGACAAATATGGAAGAAAAGCAAAAATGAATGATGAAAGTACCTACTTGAAGATACAACTAGTAAAGATAACAAGCTAGTAACGCAAGTTCAGGAAGAAAGCTGACGTTATCAACAGTCTGTTTGTTTCAGTCGTACATTTGATTCAAACAATTCAGATGAGGATTTAATGCTTGTTTTTCATCTACTGATATTTGACTCATGCAGGACGCAAGGAATTGAGATATTTCCTGTGTCGCTGCAAATATCAACAACTAATAATATGGATTATTTTGTTCAGGTTGGATACTCGGGAGTTAGCATCATAAATTTTTGAGCCTATGCGTTTGGATATTGACGATATGTTAATGATGACGAGATGGCTGTTGCATTGAAACGAACCACAATAACATTTTTTATTGAAACAGGAACATAAAGAACCAATCCCATGAGAAAAAAATGAAGGAGCTATGCAAGGTTCCTCTTTGAATGAGCTCTGATGTAGCAATCTAAAGAACACCTACTGGGATTCTGAACTATACTCATTAGAGAGACGCAAGTTAGAAGGTCAAAAGCCAAAAGCTAATAACAACTCATCTAGGGACGAGGTCTCGCAGCTTAATCCTCCAGTCACACAACTTACTTCTCCATGCGAAAGCTCAATACCATGAAAGCAGACCCATTTAGTCTGATGCAGTCGGAGTTTCAGTTTCCATTGTTGTTGCTGCCACTGGATACAAACCTATCCATGCAGGTGCGCACACAACGATGCAAAGAGATGAACAACATCTTACCATTATACCAAACAATAGCTGGTCAGTTCTTAGTTGGAGAGTGATGGATCTACTATAGCTTAATGAACAACTTATGGAACATGAGAAATTTTCGCAGCCCAATTCCACAGCCCTTGTGCATTATGCAGCTATAACAACATCAATGCAAAGCTTACACTTCAGCGAGGAATCAAGCAAACCAAGCATCCCAAGTATCAACCAATACAATCTCTTGTTGTTGAATAAAACCATTATAAGGGATAATCAACTCAATCGATGAGGGAAAACTGAACACTTCGACCATTGCAATTCAGTGCAGGACAACAAATTCAGAGGAGCAGGTTGGTAAGAAAACATAAACTCAAACAGAGATATATCTAATGAAGCAGTAAATAACAAGAGATAAAAAGTTGAGGTAGTTACCTGAAGGAGGAGTCAAACTTCTGGTGATAGCAGAATGTGGTTAAGAGTAGATAGTACATCACTTATATAAGAGAATTCCAAAGAGGTTGCGCAAGAAACAAATTCTAAGTATTTGAGTTTCACTACGAATGAATTTCATAAATACAAGGTTCAATTGTAATGGGAACCAAATTCTATGGCGGCTATATTTCATTTGAAACATAACAAGAAGAGGAGATTTATACAAATCAAATACAACAACTTACTTATCGGGATGAGCTAGCATAGCATAGCACAGGCCAAGGCAGGCTGGGATAGCATCATTGACTCGCTTATCATCTTGCTTTAGTGGACCCAGCAAAAGGCTACAGACCATCTAATTCATGTCACGGAGCAGAGCAGGGACAAAGTCTCACGCAGTTGAGAAGAGGGACTGAACAATGGATACGAACAATGAAAGGAACAGATCATATACGCTTAGTTCACTTCCATTGATTGTGAACAGATTGAAGGTTACGATGGGTTCTAGAGTTCACGTGGGAAAAAGAACAATGAGTGTGAAGCTGCAAAGGATGCTGCTGCGATTGGGAATATCCTTGATAAGAAGGCATACGGATATTGCTAGAGAGTCTCATCTTGAAGAAGGAGATTGAAAAGATGATGCAAGAAGTGGAAAGATCATTCAAGCTTTTAATCAAACAGGTTATGTGCCCTACTTTTCTTGCTATAGTTTTAAACTTTCATATCTTTCAATTTCACCAAAAATTCCTGCAAAGTTCAATTCATATAAAACCCATCATGCATACACCATTCAACATTCAAAGATCATCATTTGTGTTCTTCATCATCAATCAAACAACGGCATAATTGGGGTTGAAATTGTCCTCGAACTGGAACCAAATACACTCCCATATTCTAACAATATTCTCTCCACTAGATTGGTAAAAACTAAGCTTCATGGTTCTTGGATTACCATCATTGGAGCCATGGCGAAACGACAACTGAGACTTGGTCGGAGACTGTACGCAGATTGC
Organism: Papaver californicum; assembly: GCA_023531435.1. Classification (NCBI taxonomy): domain Eukaryota; kingdom Viridiplantae; phylum Streptophyta; class Magnoliopsida; order Ranunculales; family Papaveraceae; genus Papaver; species Papaver californicum. Next base: position 1,807,550 of record JAJJMC010009062.1, read on the forward strand.
TTCAAAAGGTAACAACAACTCGACTTCCTTCTCTGCAACCAGTTCTGAGTTTCAATAGAAACTTAGTTTTGTTCCACCACCAAGCGCACGTGCTATTCCTAGCGGGGTCACTAACCCAGGCCCATGTACATTGGACTCGGTCAGTTAGAGATTTAAAGGCGCACAAACCATTCCAATTTTTTTTACAACGTAACTTCCTCATCGGAGAAAATTCAAGCTAGATGGTTCGGTCATCTGATTGCCCATATCTTCGTAGCACCTAAAGTCCACTAATGGCAAGCCCATATTAAGTGTAGTTCTACAAGAAACTTGGGGACGTCATTATATGCAGTATGGAGGTCAGCTTAGATTTTAATTTTCTTTATTCATCAACGAGTTGAGAATTAAGAGGGGGTGATATTTGTACCATAGTCATGCTTAATATGGAAGCTCGGATGACTTATTGTGGAAGCCTATTTTGTTTATTAAAGAAATATATTAGGTTTAATTTGGAAGCTCCGTTGGCTTATTGTATAAGCCCTTTTTGTTTATTGTAGAAACATATTGGACTTAGTTTGGAAGCCCAGTTGGCTTATTGTAGAAGTCCATTTTGTTTATTGTACAATCACCATGAGCTTATTTTGGAAGCGCATTTGGCTTAATATGGAAGCCCATTGGTTTATCGTAGAAACGTACTGGACTTAATTTTGAAGCCCAATAAGCCTATCATAGAGGTCCATTTGGTTATTAAAATGGGCTTCATTTAGAGGCCATTGGCTTGTTTTGGAAGATATTTTGAGATAAACACAAATCCTGAGAAGATAGATATGGATCTTCGAGGATAAAACTCAAATCCTGAGAAGATAGACAATGATCTTCTAAAATAGACCTAAATCTTGAGAAGATAGATATGGATACTCCAAGATAGACTTGAGAAGATAGACAAAGATCTTCCAAGGTAAACATAAATCCTGAGAAGATAAACAAGGATCTTCTAGGATAGACTTAAATCCTGAGAAGATAGATATGGATCTTCCAGGATAGACATAAATCTTGAGAAGATACACTAGCATCTTTAAAGATAAATACAAATATGAAGAAGATAAACATGGATCTTCTAGGATATATACAAATGTTAAAGGATAAGTACAAATCCAGTTGGTTAACAACTAGATTTGATTTCTTCCTATAAATAGGGGCTGAAATCTAACTCAAAAGGCACACAATTTCTATTCATTTTCTCCATAAAACACCTGCTCAAAGCTCTCTCTGACTTCAAAATCGGAGTGTCTTTGCAGGTAACCCCCACCTTTCAACATAGATTCAGTTTCATCAGAAGTCTCGTCTACAATTTTGATGGAATCAAATCACCGGTTTGAGATCAATCATTCAACATCAATTTCAGTTTCTCCATCAGTTTCAGGTGAAATTAAATCAACAACAATTATTTAATCCATCAACACACATCACAAAGAGTGTTGGGGTAATTAATTTTGCACTAACATGAGCGATTTTAAAATGCTAAAGAAGAGAAAGCTTATGCTTGCGTAAATATTTGTGTGTACAAACCGGTGCACATGTGAGAAAAATGATTGCATAAACTGATGCTTGCGTAAATAATTGTGTACAAACTTGTGCACATGTGGGAAATATGAATGCGTAAGCTTATATGCTTGCGTAAATAACTGTGTACAAACTGCTGCACATGTGGAAAAATGACTGCATAAGTTTATACTTGTGTAAATAACTATGTACAAACTGGTGCACATGTTGAAAAAATAATTGTATACGTTTATGCTTGTATAAATAAATGTGTGTTTAAACTGACGCGTATCTATACCTTATTATATAAAGGAAAATATCTTTACTGACATGTCACTTCCGCATTACTTTCACAATTTCTTCATATATAGAGCACCACTTGGCGGGTTATCTTTCAAAAAAAACTTGAAAAATCAGTCCACCAGGTGCAACCGTTAGGTTTAAGAGACGCGTTTGTTACAAATAAGTAATAACAACTGTTTATCCAAGAGATACAATGCAAGTTACCGCTTGAGATGGTAATTCTAAATGTAGCCAAATAGGTTAGGTGAAAGAACAATTAGCAGAAGCAGTAATAACAACAAAATTCTCTATGAAGATCTTATTTAAGAGGTCTGGATCTGAAATGGCAACCAAAACATTAACGCAACGTGTATCAATTGATTCAAGGAAAGAATTTCTATTTATTTACGTATTTGTTAGATGTCCTTCACGGCTTCACCTAACAAATATGGGATGATGCATCTTCTTTTTAACTTTCCCTTGGATTTAATATAGATACACCGTTTGTTACATGTTTAACTGGAACGCCATTGTGGCATACCAATTTAAAGGATCAAAGAGCCTGCATGTAATAGTAACACTTTTCGTATGAAGAGGCATCAAAATTTGAGGTTTAAACACTGCAACATAACAACAAGATCTGTCTTTTTAGCAACCTCTCATGCTTCTCTTGAGGTTGAAACACTTCCGTCTACGTCTTGCGGATATCACAAGAAGTGCACACGATTGCTGTTTCTCTCCTTCAAGAACAACTAGGGTAATTTTTTTTATCGTTTATGATGTCTAGATCAGGAATCATGAAACCTTCTGAACTTCAAGTATGCAGTAGTGGATTTTATGATCAAGAAACATAGTTTCAAGCAAGGTAACTCCAATCCCCAATAACCTAAGAAAATTGCATCTGTTTTTATTTTTCTTAAAATCAAATAATTTTCAAATAACCTAAGAAAATTGCATCGCTCGGTTTGAGACTTTAAGTCTGCAATTCCGTGTGAATATGGATTTCAAATTACATTTATATTTAATTGTTTGTTGGAGAGTTGATGGGATTAAAGAAATGAATAGAACAAGAATCATCATCAGGTATTTTTTACTGGCTTGCACTTTTTCGGTTGATTTTGGATATATTTACTCTTTGTTTGATTTACTTAATTTAATTTACAATCACTTACATTAGGCAAGGTAAAATTCTCTTTTGAAAAAAAAAATGTTCGAAAGACAAATTGTTTGAATTTTTTTCTTTTTGTTTTTTGTTCCGAAGGTATCGTATGAATTAAACAAATGTATCATTTTATTTTGGGTTAATTGATGTTTGGTATTCAGGTTTTGACCAGGTTTAGTGTTTGGTCTAATATTTGTTCAACGTTAGAGTTTAATATCTGGACTGATGCCGATGATAGTTGACCACGTGAACTGATGACGTGTCTTATTTTTCTGTCAATTAAATATTTAATTACTAAAAAAAATTAAACTTTACTAACAATGACAAACCAAGTCCCTAACCCCAAAAATGAACGGTTGTTATTAGATCTTGTACTATCTCAAAAATGAACGGTTACGATCGACCTTATCTATTATAACCCCAAAAGGATTCACATGCCCTAATTAGTTAGTTTCTTCTCCGCCTCCATCTATCAGGGAAGAAGATATGAGAAAATGATGAGTGTTTTCAGAAGTTGAAGAGATTGATCGTGATTCACTGATATTTGAAGAGATTATTGAGGTGTTATTGTTAGGGTTATTAGCGGTACGAGGTTATTCGAGGTCTTGTTTAACTGTTCACCTTTCATTTCTTTCTCTTTAATCTAAAATGATCAATTGATTTCAGTGGTAAATGGTTCGATTTCTTTACCATTTTTTTTTTTGTCTGCATTAGATTCATAATTTATGATATCAATAGTAATTATAAGAGTACTTTATGTGTTGGGTTTTGTTTAATCTCTTAAATTTTTCGATTAAATTAATTTAGGGTTTATAAAAGTTAGGGATTTTTCAATTTGGGTGTTTTTAAATGATTGAAAAAGGGAAATATAACGTGGGTTTGTCGAATTTTGTTTGTTTCAAAATTTTATTTTATTTTTACTAATTTATCTTTATGCAATATTGTCATTAGTTTTTGATTAAAATATGCAGTGACTTTAACTTTTGTGTGATGATGATATGTAGAAATGGATGGTTCTGAATTCCCTATTTTTTACCCCACTAAAGATGGTTATTTGGTAGGGACAAGTACGGCTAAGAGGGATTCTGATAAAAATGTTAAAATGGTTGATTGTTTGTTGGAAGAAGAATTAGATTGGTTGTCTCAGTTACACAAGTATGACAAGCCAAGTAGTACTACAGGTAATCAAGATGGATCTGTTTCAAGTCAGGGGGTATTATAAATTGACAATGTAAATATGGACACAGATGGTGGGTCTAATGCAGCTGGATTAGGAACTGTTGTAAATGAAGTTAGGGAAGGTGTAAAAAAGGTTGGTAGTGGAAGAAAAGTAAAGAAAGTTGTCAAGAAATATGTTAAATTGGTGGGTGGGTCTAGTGGTGTTGTAAATGATTGTATTGATGGTGATACTGGTACTCAAGTAGAACCAACAATAAATGTTGATTTGGATGTTACTCCAGTTGAGTCAGTTACTCAAGTAGAAACAACAGATGTGCAACCAACTAAGAAAAAGCTAGTAATTATTGATGATTGTAGACCTGAAGAAGAGTATATCTCTGTTTGTGAGTCAGACCAAGAAGAAGAGCAGATAAAAGTTCCACATGAGAACTCCAATGAGAAAGAAGATGACTTAACTGAGCAGTTAACAAGTGTGATTAAGAAGAGTGCAGAGTATAAGGATTATGTTAAAGAGACAGGCAGAGTTTATGAAGAGGAAGAGTTGAAGACTTGAAAGAGTAAGACAATAATATTGTACAAGATGTTTGTTGGGAAGGAATGGACTTCATATCTAGAATGCATGGATTACATCAAGGATCAGAACATCTTTCAGAATTTTGACATTGTCCAGAAGAAGAATACCCAGATTCAACAGCATTATGAATGCAAGAACAAACCAAACTGCAAATGGAATGTATACTGCTCTAGGATTTGGGATAAAGTGATATTTAGGTGCAAGAATGGTGATTTTGAGCACACATGTACACAAACACATGGAATCAACAATCCCTTAGCCAAATCAAGGTGTGAAATAACTTTTGGCTTAACTTTTTCTAATTTATTTCTTGATTTTTTTCCTAAGTTATTTTATATTTTCACAACACTGTTATACTTATTTAGTTGTGATGTTTTGAAGGTGGGTATTCAGGGTTATGTTAGATGTGTTCAAAGCTCATCAAAACTATAAACCAAAGGATTTCGGGGATGAATTGAAGAGGGTTTATCATGTAGAGATCTCATACTGGACAACTTGGCATATATGTATGGAAAAAGTTTTTGGTAACTATGAAGATAACTATGCCATGAGCCCTAAGTGTTGCAACCAAATACTAAAGAGGAATGTAGGTAGCATTGCTAGTTGTGCAACATATGCAAGTGGTAAGTTCAAGCATGTATGTATAGTTTATAAGTATTCTTTGGATAGTTTAAGAATGGTTGTAGACCTATTCTATGTTTAGATGGGTGTTTTCTGAAAGGTAAATATGGTGGTGTGTGTTTGTCTATCATGTCATTAGATGCAAACAGTGAATTGTTTCCCATTGTTATTTTCTTGTGTAGAAAAGAAAACAAAGAGAATTGGACTGAGTTTCTTAGGATTGTTGCACCTTATTTGAAAGAGCATCCTAGAGCACTGACATTCATATTTGACAGGGAGAAGGGACTTATATCAGATGTTGACACAAATTTTAGTGATGTGAACCATCACCATAGGTATTGTGTTAGCATATGTACAAAAACTTCAAGAGGTATCACCCAGGAAAGCATCTAGAGGCACTAATGTGGAATGCAACTAGGTCATATGTGAAGGAAGACCATGATATTATCATGAACAAGATGAAGGATGTAAGAACTAGAGGTGGTCCAAGAACTAGAGGTGGAGGAAATGGGACCATGAGAAGGGGAGATGATTACTTATTGTTTGAGGATAATGTTGAAGAACCAGCACCAACATCACCATCTGCACAACCAGTTTGGGTACCTCCTGGTAGATTTTCTACAAGAGGAAGAGGTGGTGTAGGTGGTTGGACTTCAGGTACTAGAGGTGGGGGTAGAGGTGGAAGAAGAGGTGGGTCAGGTACTATGTATAGAAAAAGAGGCAACATTGTTGGTATTGGGATTCCAGGAGTTGATATGGTAGGTGGAAATGGTGGTCCAAGAGGTGATGGTGTTAGAACCAGAGGTGGTGCAATACAATAAAAGAGGAAAAAAGTCACTGAGACTGCATCATTGCATGAAACTGCAGAATTGCTTGAGACTGCAACATTGCCTGAACCTGCATAACTGCTTCAACTTGACCTTCCTTCACCACCAAGGAGGAGCATAAGAATTCAAAGGGCTATAGAAAATTCCCTTCATGGAATTACTATTGACCTAACTGATGAATAGTCATTTATGCTTTAGGTTGATAAGTTATTATCTTTTGGACCACTGCAGTTGCTAGGGATTACATGTTTAAAGGTTGTGAACAACATATGCAGTTGCTAAGTTATTATCTTTATTACTTGTTTATGACAGTATGACAGTATCTTAGTTGTCATCTTTATGAACAACTTAATGACAATATGTTATCATTATTATCTTTATCATTTTCTTGTGTGTTAATGGATTGTTGCTGCATTGTTTGACATAATTACTAGATTCATTAGTACTTAGAACAACTTACTAGGTTCATACATCTTCCAACACTTGCTTACAAATTTATTGAAACTTAACCTTCTTAAATGTTTGACATAAGTAGTATTTGTTTCCAATATATTCTGGTTTTGTAGAAGTGATCAGCTTCATGTTACCATCACAACATGGATCTGTGCATGGTAAGATGTTGGTTTTGCAGCTTATAAGTCATGTGATCAGCTTCCCACATGAGTAGTAGTAAAATTGCTTCTCTTTTAACCATTTAAATTTGGTAAAGTTGGTGAAATAGGTGGTGGAATACCTTGGTGTGGAGCTACATTAGCATTTAACCAGATGAAAAATCCATAGTAGTTACACTTCACATAAGGTTGAAATTCATTTTTTCCTTTTACTGCTTTTCTAAGAAACAGGTACCCCTTGCAATTGGTGAGTGTGCATTTTGTACCTTCCCAAGGACAATCTCTAGCAACATGACCAGCAGAAATACATAGAGAACACTTGATAATTGGTGATGAGCTTGAACCTTCCATTATGTATGCTTATGTGTGAAAAAATTTCAGGAATTGAGTTGTTGAAGAAGACTATGAGAATTTGCAGGTGATGGTGGTGAAAAGTAGGATATCTACGGGTGCTTTTATAAAGTCCAGCTAACGATCATGTTTTTTGAAAATCTAAAAATCCGACCGTTGGATCTGAATAATCATAGTCGTACGATAAATCAGAAGACATGTGAGTTTTTAAAACAATCACGTGTTAATGGCGCTGTTAACAACGTTAACTTTTTTTTTTAATTACCAAATAGAAGTCAGTATTTAACATTGTCAACTCGGGTCAACCGTCAGTCCAGGTATCAAGCCCTAACGTTGGACAAATGTTAGACCAAACACTAAACCTGATTACCAAACATCAATTAACCCTTATATTTTATTTTGGAATGCGAATATTGCTTGACTAAATGATGTATTTATCATGTTCATTTATGTAACATTCACCTATTTTTATTAACGTTTTTGTTCTTCCAGTTATGGTTGATGACCTAATGACAATATTAAGTTTAAAAGGGGAATTTAGTTCATGATTGGTCTAAGATTACCATTGGTGTTGCAGATGGAAATTTGGTTTCCGGAGCAAATACTTATAAGATATACCCATGTATACATTTTTCTGCGTAGGGAAGAGGTATAAAGATATAGAAAAAATGAATGAGGCTTTTTAAATGTTAACAAACTATATTTTTTATTGATAAATTTTGATAATGGTGATATTTGAGGTTTAATAGGGTAAGCTTCGTGGCAGGTTAATTGCAAATTCATTACAATCATCTTGATAGCATTACTTCTAACGGGATAAATTTAGAAATATTTTGGACATTAGAGACAAATATACGTAAAAATGACGACGCGAGTTACCCTAAAGACATGATTCAATTGATGAACTAGCCCGTGTATTGCATGGGCTTAAAAAGACCTGTTATTGTGTATATAATTTTAGAATAATTTAAAGAGATGTGGTTGAAAGCTGAATAAAGATCGAATTATAAAGCTTCTGGCCCCACTTGAGAAGATATAGACCAATTGGGATCCTAGGTTTTGAGATATTTTTTGTTTTTCTCGCCGCACACGAAAAAGGGTGGGTGAACAGTACACAAAATTAAATACCCTTAATTTTCCCATGCCCATCTTTTTCCTCTCTATTGATATTTTCTAACCTTATTTCCCGTGTCCCCATTTTTATCTCCTAATACTTTTCCCCTTAAATCTACTATCCCCATCTCCAACTCCAATAATCCTTACAATCCTACTAATTTGCTATCCCCATCTTCAACTATATACAATCCTTTACAATCTCTATTGATTACCATTCACAATGGTTTATACCAATGGAAAATAAAAATGTATGCTCTCTAGGAAAGTAGTGTCTACACCATGTATTACTATCGATGAGGCACACCACAATCGATACTTATGACATATCATAATCAGGAACAGAAAACATTTGGGAAAACATTTATTTCTTATGCAACATTTACTCTATAGCACTCAAAGCTCACTCTATATCAATCAAGGTCATTTCTCTGCTAATCTTATGCAAATAACTTCAGTTCCATTTCCAATTAATTTTTCTATGCCAGATATACCATACAGAATCAAAATAAAGTTCATTTACCATTTATGGTAATAAAATTCATTATACAGAGAAAAAACAAAAAAAAATTAACAAATCAGTTTTTAATTCAATTTCCAATTGGTTGCTCTGTGGCAAATATACCATACATGGTAATATTTTTCATTGTACAAAGCAAAAAAAAAGTAACAAATGACCTTCATTTAAATTTCAACTGTTTCACAATGTTTCATTAACAGGAGATGCGAATAAGAAAGATTTTGCAAGGGAAAAAAGGAGATTTCGAAAGGAGCAACTTGATCTAAAGAGAGCTGCACAACATCGTTTGTTATTCGATAGCGATACAATGCCATTCCAGTCCAGTTCTGATGATGTTCTTATGACAGTTCAAGTGATGATGAGTCATTCAATTATCCTGAAGTTGAACATTGTATAAGTAAGATAGATACTTTTGTATCCTACTATCTTATTATATATAAATCTACGTACCAGTAGTGTTGCACCTGCAAATGAAAAGACATGTTATTAATTCAAGATATGGGTTTTTACTAATAATTTTCTGCATAAATCAGAGACGAACACAACCCTGATTTCTAACAATTTCAGATATGATTATTGTATATAAAATTTACAGAATTGATGTTTTTGCCATTTTCACAGGATTGGGCATTAAAAAATCTGATTTTAGAGCACCAACATATACGTGCAAGTACTGTGGTGCAGTAGTTTGGCACTAAGAAAGGTCTAAACAATCAAGTATTACTAATCCAGAATTTAGTATATGTTGTTCTAAAGGGAATGTTGTTCTACCTCTTCTTAAAGATGCTCCAGATTATGTAGATAAATTGTTAGACTTCAATGGTGGATAGCTATCAAAGAAGTTAAGAAAAAAAATTAGATTATACAACTCAATGCTTGCTTTTACCTCTACTGGAGCTAGGTTTGGTGACAATATCAACAAGGGTGGTGGGGGGGCATGGATTTATAGAATATAGGGGCAGAGCTATCATAAAATTGGTTCATTGGTACATCCTAAGGACAAGGATCCAGCTTACAATCAACTCTACATATGCAATACATATTTGGCACACGAAACAAAGCGTCGGAAAAATATATTTTTCAAAAAGGAGTCAAAAGATGGATCACAGAAAAAAATATTAAAGAAGCAGTACAACAGGGGGACAAATTCATAGAAAAAGCGTGACGATAAATTGGACCTGGAAGTAATCACTAATTCAATAACAATGTTGGATCAAAATAATGCATATGCAAAATCGTTCAGGATGGCTAAAGATCGAATACAAAAGGAACCCACAGTCGAATTTTGTTTGCGAATCATTAATCGAAGATGCAGAGATGCTAGGTAGTATAACTTGCCGACGTGTTCAGAGGTAATAGCTTTAATAGTCCAAGGTCCTACCAAACACAATCTTGCCCTGACTCAACCAAATCAAACCTAAATCTAGCAAACAACAAGCATGATGGTTCCACTTAGATTGTTTCTAGACCAGCTTCTATTCTTTCAGAAGGCAACTGGTTACAATTTTAGCGAATCTCTCCGAACAATCCGAGTTAAATCAAGTTGAAGAGAAACAGGAGAAGCTCAATGGAGCTTTGATACCCCTGTCTCTTTGGCAACGCTTTGTTCAGAGATATTATTGTTGAACATAAGTCAGATGCTTTTGCTAGGATTAAATAAATCCATCCATGTTATATGGCTATGCAGTTTTTTCTTTTGTTTCCCTGTGGTGAGGATTGTTATACCAAGGAAACTGCATATAGGAACGTGAAACTAGCAAAAGATGGTGTGCTAAGAAAACGACAATGGCTTTTACTATGAGAGAGTATTATGCATTTAGGCTCCAGTATCGAATTAACGAGGGTCAGACTTTAATCCGTGGTGGTCGTTTGTTTCAGCAGTATTGTGTTGATGCCTATGCATGTATTGAAGAATGTCGGCTTAAGTGGATAAGAAAAAACCAAGATCATATAAGGGCAAATTTGCACAGTGGGTTAAAAGATGCATTACTTAAAGGATATTCATCTATAAAGAAAGGAAAGAGAATTGTGTTACCTTCCTCATATACTGGAGGTCCAAGGTATATGATGCAGCACTATCAAGACGCTATTGCAATTTATCGACGTATTGGAGTTCCAGATCTCTTTATTACTTTCACTTGCAATCCCAAATGGAAAGAAATTTCAGAAGTTCTGGATCTCATACCAGGACAATGGGTAGAAGATAGACCAGATATTGTTGCTAGAGTGTTTCAGATGAAATTAAAACATTTGATGGAGGTTCTCAAGACAGGAAAACATTTTGGAAAAGTAAAAGGAGGTTAGTACAACATATTTGTGACTTTTTATCTATTATTTTGTTTGCTGTTATGGTTTTAATTTAGATATTTTCCTTTCTACAGCTATCTACACTATTGAATTTCAGAAAAAAAGGGCTTACCACATGCACATATTCTTTTGTTTTCAAATAATAAGGATAAACCAAAGACTCCATCTGATATTAACAGAATTATTAGTACAGAGATACCTGACAAGGATAAGGATCCTGATGGATATAACGCGGTCATCAACTACATGCTACTTGGTCCCTGTGGACTATTAAAGAGAGTTCGCCCTGTATGAAAGATGGAACCTGTTCAAAAAAATTCCCAAAGGATTTTATCTACGATACACATGTGGACAAATATGGTTATCCAGTTTACAGAAGAAGCAATAATGGTAGAATTACAAATAAAGATGGTATTGATCTAGATAATACCTGGGTAGTTCCACACAACCGAGATATGATCATGAAGTTTGACGCTCATATAAATGTCGAGGTCTACAATCCAAGAGGGGCATTGGTTAAATACTTATTCAAATACATTAATAAAGGTAAAGATAGAGTGACAACCGTGATTAAGAGGGATCCAGAACACAGTGAGAATACAGGGAAAGATGACGTTGTGATTGAAGAAATAAATACCTACTTAGATTGTCGTTATATATCTGGTGCAGAAGCATGTTGGCGAATCTATGATTTCGACATTCAATACCGTGATCCATCTGTGGAGAGACTTCTTTATCATTTGGAAGGTGAATACCAAGTCATATTTCGCGACACAAATGATACAGAAGATGTTTTGGACAGTCCAAGCGCAAATATAACAAAATTTCTATAGTGGTTTCAAGCAAATAAGAAGTATCCCGAGGAAAGGAATATAACTTATGCAGATTTTCCATCTTATTTTTTCTGGGACAAAGCTGAGAAAGAATGGCGAGTTAGAAAGAAAGGAATACAGTCGATAGACTATACAACGCTCACCCAAGTTCAGGGGAACGATATTATATCCGGATACTATTGAATGTGTGCAAGGGGTCACGTAGCTACGATGAGTTAAAAACTGTTGATGGAACGACTTACCAAACTTTTAGAGAAACATGCGTAGCTCTTGGATTACTCTCGGATGACAGCGAATGGTATGAAGGATTGAAAGAAGCATCAACGTATAGTACAAGAAACCTACTGTGCCAGATGTTTGTTGTGATGTTAATTTGTTGTGAAGTGACTGATCCAAAAAAGTTATGGGAAAAGAACTGGAATTTTTTAGCCAAAGGCATTGAACTTCAGGAGAGAAAGAAAAGTCACAACTTACATCTGAAACTTTGTGAAGAGGAATTAAAAAACCTCACCTTGATTGACATCGAAGAACTGATGAAAAAAAATGGTAAAACTCTTACCAAGTTTCCATCAATACCTTTACCGAAGAAGGTTAAACGATATGGTAATAGAAATAGATTGATAGATGAAGAACTAGACTGGAATATCGAAAAACTACAACGTGAGCATGTTAACCTTCTTAATGGTTTAAATACAGTTCAACGAGAAATATTTGATGATGTTAGTCAGTCAATTGAACAAGGAAATGGTGGACTATTCTTTGTATATGGGAGTGGTGGAACTGGAAAAACTTACCTTTGGAACACTATAATAACTGGCTTGCGGACGCTAGAAAATTAATTGGATTGAGCCTTGATATGGAAACCTACTAAGTGATAACTTTCAAATTCAGAGAAACCCTGGAATTGAAAATGGGCAAAGCGAGAACTCGAATGCTTATCCTACTGGGTGTATCCGCTTTGTTTCTCTAATGTATCTTAGTGCCTTTATTAGAAGGGCAAAAAGACCAATTGAAAGATACCCTGCTCTTAAATTGCCATTCAGGGGTATAAAATCTCGTCGATCCTACCAATCCGTTCTTATAATGTCCAAGTTCTATGGGACTGAGATGCGGAATGTCAGCCGAACCTTTGATGCTGGGAAACAAAACCAATAGCATGAAGGGCCAAGAAGTAAAGAGGATTAGGTTTGGAAGTCGAACCCTTGATACTCATTCATCCAAGCCACCTTCATGACCATTATCCACATTCTTAACCTAAGAAATTAGTCCAACAATAATATGGAGGAGGCCAATTGTAAGGATCATGATCCGTGGATATACCACCTTAAACCTAAAAAACATCCAAGGGTGGCGAAAATATAGCATAATCTGGTTAGTTATTGAAGCTTCGTCTGTTAATCCTATGTAAGTGGATTCTGATCCTGAAGTTGATGATGTAATTGATACTGAAAATCTGGGGAAACCTTCTCATTTTAACTCTTCCATTAAAAAGCCTTCGTCTAAATCCTGAGCTGATCAAGCAGAAGAAGATGATGAAAAACAACCGCCAAGACAATCTAGTGGATTGAAGACCTAAAGTAGAGCCCATTAGGATCCTCCATATGAATATAGTTTTGTAGTTCTACGCGCTTTAGGCTTTTAGCATACTAAGAACTCAAGAGTTAAGGAGTAATTCGGGACACAGGAAGGTATAGAAGTACAAATCTTAATGAGCTTTCTTTTTCCTTTTTTTAGGGAGGGTCTTTTACCTGCTGCTTGTGCTTCTTTCTTAGTGAGGGCAAGAGCAAAGTAGTCTACTTCTAAGGTAAACTCGATCCTCTGTTGTAAATATTCTACTATTTTTTTATATAGTCTTTAGTATTCTGATTTAGTGATTCCATATCTAAGCCCATTTCAGGAAGGTGAAAACGTATTGTAAGGCCATATTATTAGGCAGGAGCTGGTGATTTAGAAAGGTGATTGGCATCAGGTCCCTTAGGTACGTCATAGCCCCAAGTGATATGTGTGAAAGGGATTTATAATAGGTCCGAGTACTGGTAGGCACCTCTTTATAATGTAGTAAACCCCTTAAAGTATAAGTGTCGAAGTCAGTAAAGAAGGTAGTTTCTAAGAAAGAGTATAAGAATAAAAAGCTCTGTTAGAAGAGCTCCTTCCTTTAGTAGCACAAGGGAAATTTAATCTCAATATTACCATATCTTTATTCAAAGCATGAATTAAAAAAAAGGTAGGGATTTGTCCCATTATAGTCGGTTGTTCAGTGTAGAAAGAGACTACTTAAGCTGAAAAAAAAATGATTGACTTTGGAAGCCTATTTGAATAGTAGAATGAAGTTTGCTTTCTTTCGCTGGATGGTTACTTAAGGAGACTTATAGAGTTCTTGTTTACCATGATATCCACATTTTGAGAGGATCATTTGGTGCCTTTGACTCACTTCTTAACAAATGAGACTCACTAAGGGTTAAGGGGCATACTATGTGCCACTTGCCACTCTTGCTTACGAAGAAACCTAGAAATCAATCACTGATCCAATTTGAGTACCTCTACGGGATAAACCTTAACATAAAACTGAAGAGTAAAGACAACACGTGATTGAGTTCAGTAGTTCCTCATATAAAATTATTGACTCTAGAGATATGGTAATATGGAGAAGACAAAATTATTTGAAGCACCGACAGAACCGGAAGCGCCCCTTGTTTCAAAGAGAGGAGGACGGGTTATTCACATTTCATTCGATGGTCAAAGGCGAATTAAAATCTAAGCAATGGTAATTCTACCCTCCGGGAAAAATAGAGATGTCTCCTATGTTACCCGTGATATATGGAAATATCGATGTAATTTCATAGAGTCATTCGGTCTGAATGCTACATGAAGAACATAAGCCAGGTGATGAAACATGGAGACCTAGGATATAGAAGATCATAACATCAGTGCAAAATCCAAAGTTGTCTTGGCAGTTTTATCATCGGGAATAGCATCATTGTTGTTTCCTGGAGGAAGGACTGCGCATTCTCAGTTCAAAATCCCAATAACTACCTGTGATGTCAGTCATGGGACTCGGTTATCAAAGTTGATATCTAAAGCAAAAATAATAATTTTGTATGAAGCATCAATGACTTACATGCATACTTTTAAAGCTCTAGAGAGAACAGTGAGAGATATCATGAATTCGGATAACGACAGCACAAAAGACAAAGTGTTTGGAGGCAAAACTCTATTGTCTGGAGGTGTTTTGAAGAAAATATTACTTGTGATTCGGGTTGGAAGCCGAGAAAATATTTTTGATGCTTCTATTAGTAGGTCAAAACTATGGAAGCATTTTCATGTATTTGAATTATCTGAGAACATGAGATTGTTGAGTGGAAATTGCAGTGCCACAGAGAAAAATCAATGTCTGAATTTTGCAAGTAGAT
Organism: Papaver californicum; assembly: GCA_023531435.1. Classification (NCBI taxonomy): domain Eukaryota; kingdom Viridiplantae; phylum Streptophyta; class Magnoliopsida; order Ranunculales; family Papaveraceae; genus Papaver; species Papaver californicum. Next base: position 1,822,861 of record JAJJMC010009062.1, read on the forward strand.
TTTAGATCTTGGAGACAAGAAACTATCAGCAAAAGCGCTAAAAGGTGAAGAAGAAGAGGCGACTTGGATTGAGATACTGATGACCTTTTAATCAAGAGTGGTGACAATCCTATTGAAACTATGATTGAGGACATATATCCCGAGCTATTTAAAAAATTCAGAGATGAGAATTACCTTAGAGAGATGTGTCTTGACCCCAAAGAATGAAACTGTTGACCAAATAAATGATTACATAGTGTCTCTTCTTCCAGGTGAAGAACCCGTCTTTCTGAGTACGGATTCAATAAGTCCACGATCGTAAGTTTTTAAGAATACAAAGTTGTTATACAATCAAGAATATCTGAATTCTCAGAAACTATCAGGAGTGCCTAATCATGTAATTCGATTAAAACTTGGTATTCCGGTAATGCTTACGAGAAATTTGAATCCAAGTGATGGGCTCTACAATGGAACAAGAATGATTATTACTCGGATATGCACAAGAACAATTCAAACCTTAATTATAACAGGGAGTGGTGCTGGGAAGAGTGCTTCTATTCCAAGAATAGTATTACAACCAACGAAACACATCTTCCTCTTATTCTAAGGAGAATATAATTTCCTATTAAGGTATGTTTTTCAATAACGATAGACAAGAGTCAAGGATAAAGTATCAACAATGTAGGAATCTATCTTCCGAACCCAATTTTATGTCATGGAAAACTCTATGTTGAAGTCTCAAGAACGACAAGAAAAGGATTAAAAACTCTAATTGACAAGACGAAGGATATTGTACCAGATGGATATCTTCAGAATGTGGTATATAAAGAAATATTCAAAAGTTTGCACCAAGTAAGTACTTTATTCTAATCTAACCTAATGATTTCTATTTAGTTTTTCAGATGTTTGTTACACAAATAATAATGTTAATATTTGCAATGCAGAAACAAAAGATATATACGAGCCAGGAAAGAACACCTTCTAACAGTAACTTAGAAGAACAAAACGAGAATGAGAAAACTGATGATGATTTGTTACCATTAGTCGAAGATTGGAAAAGTAAAGAAACTGATGATGAAATGCCACCATTAGTTGAAGACACTGATGATGAAATGCCATCATTAGTCGAAGATATTGATGATGAAATGCCATCATTAGACGATGATAGTGAATAAAAATTCAAAAGTGATTTCTTATAGGATTAAAACTATTTTATACATTTTTGATATTATATTTCTATTTTACACTAGAACATGCTACTATATTTATAGTTCTAAACTAAATTCATGAAATTTCTAACAATTGTGGAAACAAACAAATGATTACATAGTTTCAAAGTTACCCCAACCATGCCATTTCAATGTAAGTGAAATTCCTTGGATTGTACAACCTCCACATCCTTTATCTGTTCCTTCAACTTTTCATGTACATCTGTATGATACAAGGCCATGCACAGTGGTTATCGGAATCCATTAGATTTATAAGTAGAGAAGAGTGCAAAAAGATCATGATACAAATATATTATCCATGCCCAAATTTTTTAAATATTAAATCAAGTTATGAGAAACCTTCTAACCCAGCCAAACTTCGAAAAGGCCCATGCAAATTAGGGTAAATCTAACCTTACAACTCTATATAAAGAACAAACAAACAAAAAATATTTTATATGAAAATCAACCATATGTAAGAACTTCTTCCAAGTCAATATCAACCAGGTAATACTATTTCTACTATAAGAATTTTTGTGAATCATAATTTTCAATCTTCTATTTAATTTTAAATCATGATATTAATGAATTATTTATACAGAAAAAATGATTACTAGAAGTAGAAATAACATCAAGACTATAAAACAAGCATGTGAACTTCTTGAACAAAAATTGTAAGTTACCTTTTAATCAAGTACTTAAATATTTTCTCCTTCATATGTTACTATATCATTCCTAATAATACTTCTTCAATAAACAAGGTCTTTCTATAAGATGCAAGGCAATAATAAAAAGAATACAAAAGTCTTCTGAATACTTTTACTTGGCTTGCCAGACATGTAGTGAAAGACAAGGAATTCATGATAACAAAAAATGGTATTATAGATGCAACAAAGAAGTTATTACTCATACATCAAGGTTATTGTTAAAATTGTGTGTAAAAGATGCAACAGGAAAAGCAGTATTTGTTGTATCCGGTAACACAACTGAAAAACTAATTTCAATGACTCCAACCAAGTTAATGCAGTTTTCAAAAGCTGATAAGGTATACTAAAGTATAAAATTCACATTAATGTCTACTTATATTACATATATACATTTTTACTCTTAGAATTTATACCAAATGCAGGTAAATCAAGAAAAGTTGAGGAAAGAAATTTCTAAGAGAATAAATGGCTATAAATGTTTGTTCCACATAATAATTTACAAATTGACTTGGGGAGTAGAATCTTTTGAAGTTAATGGAATTACTGGAATTAACAAGCATATCATGTTGTCTGATACAAATGAAGATGACACTGATGAAGAAGAATGTAAAATAAGACATCCAGAAGCTGCTGATGAAGGAATTATTCCAATAACCTTAGCAAAAAACAAAGAGTACAAGACAGTAATTTACATATCTAATTAAAATAAAAAGGTATCTCAATCAATTTTAGCTTAGACTTCAGGTTATTAGTATAATTACTCTGCATGTTTAAGATTATTTTAGAATTTGTTAAAGTACTTTAGAATTCAATGTTTTATCAGTATTATTTTTCAAACTTTTAAATTGATATTATTATTAATCTTTCATTTTATTATTCTGAAATAACAATTTTATCATGTCCAAATCTCATATTTAGATTCAAATTAAAAATTAGTAGTGGATTCAGTGAAACTTTTCATCTCATTCATTCAGAATCAATGAAAACAAATTACATAGTATATCAGTAACATTCTCAGAGAGAAGAAAGGGAAAAACAGAAATGAAAATGAAAATGAGTATCATTTGTAGTACACCACAACACACATGTGACTCACACAAACAAAACACATTATCAGGTTATAAGAATCATAATCACCATATTTATCTACAATTATATTACTTAAATAAATTTAATTTACATGTGTATCTATAATTACCTAATTTAATTTTTATTAGAAATCGAATTATTTATATATTTAACTAAATTCATACATATCCAAAATATATTCCCATATTTATCTAATATTATATTATTAAAATAAAAATTTAACTATATTAATACCTATCCAAATTCTATTTCCATGTTCATCTAAGATTCCCTAAAAAAGTATTAAATTTTTAACTAAAAATAATTATTTTTATATATTTAACTAAATTGATATTATATTATCATGTTTATCTAAAATTATATTACTTAAATTAAAATGCTTCTCCAATATTAGTTTATAGGATATTTTTCATGTTTTATATCTATGTAAATATATTCTATGTAATCTGTATGAATCCATATTTAACTAAATCTTACCTAATTTATATCTATCTAAATTCTGAACCTAAATTATCTCACCAACTCTAACAGTCTATATAAAGCATATTATACCACAAACATAAACTCACGACTTTAATATACAAAAGACAGGTTATTCACAGTTTATTAAGTTAGCCTATTCTAACTAATACCTTAGACTACGCGTTCAATTAATAATCAAAAGAAAGGTATATGAAATTTCTCAATCATATTTTCAAATCTTCTAATTCATAAATCTTTAATGTTTATAACTTTATATGATTTTATATAACTTTATATGATTTGTACATGAAAAATTGTTCCTAAGGTAATCTATACTCCATTCAAAAGTTTAAGAATCAATCAAACCAACAACAAGACGGTGAAAGCAAAAGTATTTAAAGTTTGGAAATCAGAAAGCAAAAAAACAAGCCAAGTTTGGAGCCTTGAAGCCCACATAATAGATGAACAAGTCAAATTCCTACTATCTCAATCCTATTTTTCAATCTATTTATCTAATAAGCTATATATATATATATATATATATATATATAATCAGGATTATCATAACTATCATAACAAGGGATTTATAATTAATAATATTGGAATATTATACCTACTAACACCTCTTTTTGAAAAGTACGACTAACCTGCAATGCATACAATAAGCATCAAATTTGTCACTGAAATATAAATTTTACAAATCACAGGGAACTCAAATGCAGCTAAAAGTGAATAAAGAACACATGCATAAATTTCAAGGAAAAATATTGGATGGATGTATATACTCTATTCAAAGGTTTACTCTCCAAGTACCCACTGGTGGATATAGAATAGTAGCATTCAGGTACCTTATGAAGCTCAACAAATTTTCCAAGCTAGAGTAGTTAGATAAGACCCATCAAATTTTCCAATTGAAAAAAATTAATTTCCTGGCACTAGAAAGTGTACCTGGTAGAAAAAACGACAAGTCGTACTATACATGTATACTATGGGTTTGTTAATTTATACTCTTGAAAGTAAACATATAAAAGCTAACACTGATGTGTTTTGCAGATGTAACCGGAAAATTAATCACTGTAACAAACATTGTTATGAAACCAGTTCAGGAACACGAAGAAACAAAAGATATACCAATGAGAGAGAGTCATATAGAAAATGAAAGGTAACATATAATATATATTTTCTTATATATACAATTATAATCAATTTTTTTTAACCCTTTATGTTTCATGTATGAGAGAAGGGAAAGTGAAAATAACTATATGGGGGGAATTAGAAAGCATAATAGATGATGGGATCTTAAAAACAAAAGAACATGTACCAATGATAGTCATAGTCACTGGAACATTTGTCAAAGAAAACAAATGTAACAAATTACAAATTGTGTATATATATATATATATATAATGGAACTTTCAAACAATAAAATACTAACAGATACTTACATGTTATATCAATGCAGGTCTAATCAACATTTCTACTACAACTGCATTTAGAGTATTTGTGGATTTCAACACTGAACAAGTAATTGATTTTAAAAAGAAGTAAGTAAAACAAATAATCTACAACCAATTTATACATACCTACAAATCATTAAATTAAACAAACACAATTGTTTCTACAGGTTTGGTAAGGAAACAACAAATATCGAGGAAATACATTAGAACAAGAAAATAATCCTTTTGAAAATAAGATTTCCCTATATGATGCAAGGGAACTACTGCTGGATGATACGAACGTGGTAATAAGATTTTAGCTACTTCAGTAACTATTTTATTTCAACTATTTATCTCTTATTAATAAATATCAAATACACTAATATTTATTTCACATAAGACAAGGAATTCTTTTGTGAAGCAACTATTGTTCGTTATATTGAAGGAAAAACTAAAGATTTGTATTATATGGCTTGCAAAAAATGCAAAAAAAAAAAGTAGAAGAAAAGAATGGAAAGCCATCTTTCCCCAGGTGTCTTGACAACTTTGAAGGAGAAGTAATACCATGGTAAGAAAAAAAAATCAATTAGAAAATATAAAATAAAGCATATGCTAACTGTGATTATGAATTGATGCAGGTATCGAATATCTCTAAAATCAAATATAACACTTATTCTGCAAAATTATCAGTTATGGGGTTTAATATTGAAAATATGATGAAGCAAACTGCAGTAGATCATGTCAAGTATAATGAACATTGCCAAAAGGTATGAAAAGTTTACTCTATGTTTGATAAAATTTTTTCCCACAAATCAATTAAAATATACAAACTAAAATAGAACATAAATTTTACAGGAAGGGGACCAGAAAAAACTAAAAAAATGTTTGACAGACTAAATAATCAAATATTCGGGTTCAAGCTCAAAATAACTAAGTACAACAACCAAAACCAATCAGACAATTACACAGTCTTGAAGGTTTACAACAGAGGAAAAAAGAAGAAGATATCAAGTGAGATTCAAAATCCTAAAACACCTCAAAAGGAAAAACCCAAAAGACTTTTGCTTAAATACAAAGAAACAGATGACATGGAGCATGAAGAAAATATTTTTGGTGATGAAACTGATGATACGCCTAACAAAAAAAAGCAGAGGAAAGTGGTACATTCTGTAGATGAAGATGAAACACCAAAAAACAAAGGAAATTCAGAAAATAATGAAGAAGATACCTAAGAATGTGTTTCATAAGTTAGGACTGTAATTCATTCTTTCTTAATGATTAGATTTCAATATCATTTAGTACTTTGATTTTTTCATAAGCTTAGGACTGCAATTAATTCTTTATTAGCATATGGTTTGTTTTTAAAATAGTTAAGTACTTTGATTCTTGATTTAAGTAAAAGCTATAATTCTATCACACGTTCTTAATTATTCTTATATTAAACTGTCTTAAACACAAAAGCATGGAATTATTACCTGATCCTGAACTTTCAAATAAATATGTTGATTGTTGGTGATACAATCCTTCACTTTCTCTAGACTATTGCTCAAGTTATTTGCAATGCCTGCAAACACATCAAATTAAGGTCAGTTTAAACATTAGAAACCACTATTAAGCATACAACAATAATATCTCACAACAACAAGCCCTAAAAGCCAGAAACATTAAAACCATGTTATGAAAGATTTCACTTCTGCATTTAAAGCACTACTATCTATTGTCTTGCATATTCTGTGTGCTCTTTTTAAATAAAAAATTTGAAAGAGTATCTCTAATTTGAGTGACAACTTGCTTCTGCATTCAACTTAAAAGAATAAGTGTATACAAATCAAGATCATCTAAACACTGAAAGCTCTAAGTACCCATGCTTCAATAAAAAGTAACAACAACAAGCACTATAAGCCAGAAAAATTAGCAACTGATTATTTGTATTTGAATACCACAGATCCACAAGTGAATATGAAATAATTTATTACTTGAACCAAAGAACCAAATGCAAAGAATTATAAACCACCAAAAACTACAATTAGGAAACAAGACAACAACAACTATAAAGACACACCATCATACTGTGTTGTTCAATATATCACAATGAATATATCTGATAAACTAATAGTTTAATAAATTCAACTAATTACAGAAGCATATATTTGAGAAATAAAATAAATACATGAATCTGACCACAATGAAAATTTGACCACCATCATACTGTGTTGTTCATTATTCTCCTTCCATTTTGACCCAATGACTTCTCTTTTCAATCCAAAATCAGCACTGAAATTTTACAGCAAAATTCCTTTTTAGGTTGAACACAAGTTACTCCTCTAAATTAACATACCTAATTGGCACATAGTTCTTCTGAATTTGATGTACACAAGTAAATGATGAATAAGAAAAGGGGGGAAAACAAACAGATTTAGAGAAATAAAATAAATACCTAAATCTCCAACAACAAGAAATCGAATCTGGCTACAATAAAAGCTCCACCACCACCAATAGACAATAGAGTGAAGAAGAAATTTTGGGTATTAGAGTATGTTAGGAAAGAATGGAAGAAGAGATCGAGGGTTTGGAAATTATGGGATATATAAAGGGTGGGTAGCTATGACCTTATGTAGGATAAATTGAGGAAAAAGAATGTAAATCCACAAATTTTTTTGACCATAATTACTCCAGTAGGGTTAGAAGCTCCAGAATTTGAGTTTGATTTAACCACAACTAAGAAAATTCTCCAGAAATTATATATACTAGATATTTAGCCCATGCGTTGCACAGGCCTTAATCAGTAGTCTTAGTTAGTATATTATTATTTTCATCAATTTATAGAAATATCCCTAAATGTTAGGCATAAATTATGCGATCTAACAATTCCCTTCATGTTCGTTTTTTTTTGTCTAAAATAAACCTAATATTTTTCTTCATGTATATTTCCCCTTGATCTGTATTTTGCAAGATTTCATTTCTCAATCAGCTCTTCCTATTCAACTGAAAATCTCACAACCCAATCCTTAGATTGAGTACTTCGTTCAAGTCGTTAGTTTTCATCATCTGTCATAACCCATAGAAACGTCAAGTGAGTACAATCGAGATGTAACACTAAAAATCGAGATGAAGAAATTAAAATCAAGGTACAATCGAGATGCAACAACTTTTTTTACAACCTTATGGTAGATTAACAACCATAGATTTATTAATAATTGTTCTCTTCAAATAATCCTAGATTTACAAATCAGTTTCATATGTTTTTCTTTTTCATTTAATTCTTCTCCGATCGAACTGACTGAACAGACAGCCGTGTGTATTGAAATCATACTAGCCATTCCAACGTCCTCTCCCTCACACAAAAGTGTGTTGACCCCAGGGTCATACTATTGATTGCATAATTATAATAGTATAGAGATCTTTCATCTTTAGTTTCCTATAGTGGGACTAAAGGTTCCGTTCACCAAAGTGAAAATGAGCCAGTGATCCCTTAGTGACCCTTAGGTCCTAAGTATCAGTAATACCAAGACCATAAAAAACAACATAAAACTCATTTTTTCAAATGAATTAAATCTCGATAAAAAACGAAATCACATAAAACGTAGGAAATACCATTTTAGGCAGAGGTGTCCATGAGGTCTTGAACGTTTTCTTAGTGAGAGATTACCGAAACTACTTGCTAGAGATAGTGAACGCGATATCTTGAACTGCTGTCGTTTGGTGTAATTCGCGATAACCACCACGCATGATATCTCCAAGGTTGCTGCCAAGCTCGTGCGGTTGTGCTCATTTTGGCCCTGAACAAATATCCCGTTTCTCATAATGGTCTAGAGAATCATCTTCATTCTCACAGGAAGCGACACACTTCCACATTTAGATAGGTGATTTCTATCAAGAGTGTTTACTGATACACCCCATTTCAATCTTAAATTGAAACTATATAACTCATTAAGACTTATTCAAAATCATCCTTCACATGCAGTCACACTATCACGTCTACACCATATAGAAGGGACATAGAATAAAATTATTTGATAGTTTTTCCTTTAACCCACCACAAATTAGTTGTCTCATTCAAAACCTTGATCTTGGGATCTCCAGTCAACAAGGTGCAAGGTTGAGTATCCTTCATGGAAAGTTTTTTTAATGAGCTTAAGCCCCATCCCCCTCGATGCAACAACAAACTATCTCTCTAGATTATCCTTTCGTCAAAGGATCCACTAATTTTTCTCTTGACTTCACTAAGTCTACAAAAATCACTTCATTAGAGAGTAGTTGTCTTACCGAATTAGCATTCTCCGAGTTTGTCTAGACTTTGTCAATTGCTCATTTACTTTAGAATTACATAGTCAATTGAGTTTCAGCAATGGTGGACACAGGCTTCGGTTACAGAGGAATGCCTTCAAAAAAAAAAAGGATTTATCCATTCAACTTCTTCTCATGCTTTAAATTAAGCGAGTGAACTCTGATTTAATCTCAGTCGAGTTCCTCATGTTTGTTGGAATATTTCCAACTACTGATACAAATTAAGAGGGCGCACACATAGGCTAAGACTCTCTAAATCCTGAAATCACAACATCTCTTAAGGTCAGTCCAATATGTATCATGCACATACACAATTTTAAATGTACCTCAAATACTGCAAATTTCTGATCAGATCATCCCACTAATTCTTCTGGGGTCAATGTATTTATACACCAAATGCACTGCACATTTACAACACACATTAAACGTATCGAGTTTGACAAAGACCATTTATGTCAGAATTTCTTCTGGTTCCAATGATCCTTTAGATCATGCTTGTCTACAACAACTTAGTCTTTCAGTCAAATCGTAAGAGTCTTATGTTTTCTAGGTGGTTGTAAAGCATATAAAGGAATATACAAGATACATGTACTAAATACTAGTACGGTCATTACATATTCCTCAAAAGGTTGGTGCCATATATATCACATATTTGAAATTAAATATGTACCTCAAGCATCTCAATTCTCTTGTCCTTTGATCAGAGCATCCATGTGATTCTCCAGGATTAAAATGGGAAATATGCACACCTATTTTACAACACACATTAAACACATTTGACAGAAACTATATAATCAAAATTTGATTTTGGTTCCTTCCGGTCCTTTAGACCACGTCAACAACATATTTGTTTCCTGTCAAACTTTAAACAACACAAATTTGTTAATGGTTGTAAAACACATAATAAAGGCATGTTAAACATATGCACCTTCAATAGATTTAGTGTAAATAGACTTATCTAAATTCATTAGTGTCACATCACTAGAAATCATCATCATCACATAATAATATTGTTAGGTCAATGACTTATTGCTTGGTTCAAGTCAAGTATATGTAGGTGTAGTCAGTTTGTATCTTTACCCCCTAGCGCTAACTAAAACCTTAAGGTTTGTCCACCTTTGACTAACCATTTAAGTATGCTGCCTCAACATCCATCTAATATAGCATACTGACAATAATGATAAACAATGCTTGGCGTGTTAATTTTAGTGTTACGTGAGTATGTGCCAAGTGAATATTACTTTATTCTATAACAACAATTTCACAAAGTCAAGCATCTGTCTAACCTATTCTATCTCGTGTGAGAACCCGACCTCAGAAGACTGCTGTCGAGAACTCAACATCCTCAACAATAAAATTTATTTTATTCAAATGTTGTTAACTTTAAAACTTACAAGTTATTGTAGTACAGTTATGGTGATCATATGCAATGATTTTCTAAAGAAATCGACTCTGCATTCTCACCTTAGACCCCTACAATTGAGGTCTACAGGGTAGGACACATATAAGTTTAGGGTCTTCTATAAATATGCTTGAGAAATCAAACAAACACTTATTTTCATCTTATACCCCCACATTTGAGGCATAAGGTCCCCCATAGTTATCAGGATTTCTCAACATAAGAAACTACAATTATGTGTCCTTTAGGTTGCATCTAACTAAGACACACCATATAACGGTACTCTATACCAACATTATGATATAACATGTTCATGTATTCATTCTCAATTCATTGAAAATTTTCCCTTTTATCTATTATTGTCTTGTTCTATTAAGCTAACACTCAAAGCATCACAAGACCATATTTCTAAGTATAACATTTCATAGTAACTTGGTAGATAACATTTGACACTAGTTTTAAATCGCAATGCACGTATTGAGAATGATATCATAATTTGATTAATGTCCATACTTGACAAGTCTTGCATATCATTACCTATTTCTTCAACTGTTTTGATAGTTGAGTTGTTCATGAAAATGCTTTTGCATCTTTCCCGTTCTTGGTAGAAGACAAAACATGTCTTTTCTGGAGCACACGTTCCAGCACTTCCGGCATTTACCAACCAATTCTTTTTATCATCTTCACTGAAAAGTAAAATTACTTAACACAGTAAGAATATCAATTGTTCCATTCAAATTTGAATAAACAATTCTATATTCTGTGGAGATAAGCACACAACTAAAAACAGAAGTTATCACAGGTTAGCACTTAATATATCATTCAATTTAAGATGATAAAACTTCTTCCCAACTAGGATTCAAAAAATTGGTTGATACTCTCGTTTGACATCTCAAATTATGAATAGATAATAAGTGTTCATCTTATCAAAATGTTTGTTACCAAAATATAAGTATCAAGTTACTTAAGTCTCTCTCCACATTAGACTATCACAATCATCAATAATTAACAAAATTTGGTAATAAAACACCCAAACACTTTTGTGTATATACATATCAATTAAAACACATGTGTTCGCTTAACTTTCTTGTTGCACTAGTTACTAAAAGATACTTTATACCTAACTATCCATATGACTTTGGTACACTAGTACATTATGATTCTCATATTCTCAACAAAAGGTAACATCTTCGAAATGATTTAGAAATCACCATTAAAATTGTTAATGCACAATTATTAACCAATCATGTGATTCACGCCAATTGATACTACACGAAGCATATATAATCAAAGTGATTAATAACATAATGCACAGTTCATACACAACTGATTCAACATCTCATTATTCATTAGCAATGTGATACTAATCTAACACATAAGAGATTATCACTTTAAGTCATAAAAATCAATTCGTTACTTGCTCTAATTTGTTTATGAGAAATATTTCAAATAAATTGAAATCTCAAGTCTATTATGGATAAAAGCACTCACTAGTACCGGTTTTCATATTGTATAAAGGTGAAAAAGTACCACTATAAATGGTTGCAAGATCTCACAATATTCTAGAGCTTTGACACAGTTATGGATATTTTGGACAAACATGTGCAACGTTTTGCAAACACCATATCTCACAAACTACATTCCCGAATCACAAAATTAAATATAACTTTTGAAGATAACATCTAGATATACAAACTTCATTTGAACCACCATTTTCAAAAACTCATAATTACGCTAAGAAAACTAATTTAGTCAACAACATTATCTTCCTGTCAGAATTTTTCAGCAACATTTATCAGTTTTGTAAAATATCTAAAAAATACTTTTACAACTCCAAAAGTTCTGAAATTCGGTATGGGTAACTATCAAGATGTCTACTATGTTTGGTTAAAAGGATTTACCAAAATTCCTTCTAGGTTAAGAGATAACCTCGAAACTCTACATCTGACCAAAAACTCAATTTTGTTTTTACTCCACAATTAACATCCTTAGTTTTCCAATATAATATCAACGTCAACGATTCATAAATCAATAAGACATTATGATTATTACTAAATAATAATGTTTTAAGATTGTTGGATGCAATAATCAAAAATAAGGAAAAAAATCAAATAAACAAAAGTTTTGTTACTTGGCTCCTTTTTAATCGAAGTGATCGATTTGACAAAACGGATGAGATCCCCAGATCTCCACAACAACAACATGGAAAACTTTAACAGAATGAGTCACATGTTCAACACGTTGTCCTTAAGACATTAGCGCCCGACTACACTCAAGAGTGATGCTATAGCCTCTACAGGGCGGATGCCTCCAGGATAAAACACCCTACTACACCTACTACTAGCACTCGTAGTAGATGCTCAACTTGAGCTTGACAACTCAGAAAAACCCTTCAAGGAAAATCTCAAAAACTTAAGAAAGATAATAATAAATTATTATTCTATTGGTCTCTCCAAAAATGTGGAGAAACCATTTTTCCTTAGATCAATTCAATAGTTGAGAAAAACTTGTTTATATAATAACCTAGTACAACTTAAGAAGAGGATCTCCCCGATGTGGGACTAATAATTTTATATAGTCTCTTAAAACAACTTAAGATTGAAAACTCTCCAATGTGGGACTAATAAGTTTTTCATTCACAAAAGAAAACAAGAATTTATTTATTTTCTTAAAACCTTAAAATTCATATTTTATATATTGTTTTCCAACATTATATACATGAGTGAAAACATAATTATTCAATCAAAACCAAAAGACAAATATCAACATTAAAATGAGATCCTAAATTGAATGCTAAAAATAAACAGAAACATCATCCATACCCATTCTGATAACAGAACATAACCTTGGACGATCATACAAAACAACTCACAGATGCAATCAAAGTGAATTTATCAATCGCGTTTTTGACCTCAATTAGATCTAGACTTAGGCATCATATTTGCACTTGTACCAAAATGTATATAAACCTGAGAAGCTACGAAACGAAAATAATAATAAGAGATTGGTGCAATAAGGGCCTTTAAAAAGAACACTTTTATTCCATCAAGACCTTTAAAAAATATATCATTTAAGTCACCAAATGTTAGTTTGATTGTTTAAATTTAGTAAATCCAATAAATATGCACAACATCACAAGGGCTTCTAATCAGGATCTTAATTAAGTTCTTATTCTATCTTTTGAGCAGAGAACCTTAGGATGTCATCTACATTTTCTTCAGCATCAGTTGGATACAGGAGCACCATTTATAGATGTATTTAACTCAAGTGGACTTCAGCGTATATATGACCAGAAACACTTAACTTATCTAAGTGCACCATTTTGAAATATAAACATTTTTCAAGCATCGATCCTTGTTGAGTTTCAAATTCACTTTTCAAAGCTTTAAGCAGAAAGGCACACTTACTGTCTCAATACGGGATTCCATGCGGCCTTTAGAGATACCATGAAAGTTTTGTTGGACGGGATCAACCATCTGCTACATATCTGCCAAAATTTATTCAAACAAAGTCTAAAGTACATGAAATCTATTTATTACATTCATAAGAATTTAAAAAATAAATAAGAGATTGATGCCAATAAGGATAATTTTGACCAATTAAACATTCAGAAGAATATTAAAAACACTCATCAGACCTATATGCACAGCTTGCCGATCTTGTTTTTTTGGTTTTTGTTTTAAGGGAAATTAAAATGGAAACACTATAAAGAGAACCGTAATGAAGACATGGTCTTAATAATATCCAAAGTTATGATTTTGTAGTAGACTTAGGCATCTAGCAAATATCACAACACAATTAAGCCAGTATATGGTAATATGAAAATTTTCATATTCAAAAACCATTGCTGGAACCAAGAAGGGACAATAAACAATAAGGATATGTACCTATTTCGAAATTCGATACTCCCTACTGAAGAGAAGAGAAATATGAATATCATGTACCCACCAAAGTCAAACTCAAAATCCAATACCCAGCCTATCTCGAGTGATTGATTATCTAAAGGCTGCTAAAAGGCTTAGTAAATCAGAATATTAATCTTGAAAAAGAAAACGCGTGAGAGAGAAAAGAACAGTGAAGGAGAAGAGGCAGGAATAAGAAATTAGGGTTAGACAATAAATAGATTCAAAGACTAAAGTTATTGATTCGTAGTTAAGATCAAACACACTTCAACATCCATTTATCTAGACCGCCTACGCTCCTTTTGTGTTATAAATATCTTGCTTCACGGTCTCTGTATCGTCGATTCTAAGGTTTTGTTTCTCTGTTTCAGTGGTGGGAATGTGAAGACGATTTTTTTTAATGCAAAATTGATTTTGTCTTCTTCCTACCATTGTGTGTGGCTAATACTTGATGTGAAACATAATCAGGGTTTTAGATTTGCTACAGGGTTTCAGATTTGTGTAAAAGAGCATGTTAGGAAATGTTGAATTGGGGTAATGATTTACCAAGATCTATTTATATTTTTCATGTTTTACCGAGGTTTTTCATTCATGTGGGGGATTGTTGGAAAACAATATATAAAATATGAATTTTAAGGTTTTAAGAAAATAAATAAATTCTTGTTTTCTTTTGTGAATGAAAAACTTATTAGTCCCACATTGGAGAATTTCCAATCTTAAGTTGTTTTAAGAGACTATATAAAATTATTAGTCCCACATCGGGGAGATCCCTCTTCTTAAGTTGTACTAGATTATTATATAAACAAGATTTTCTCAACCTATTGAATTGATCCAAGGAAAAATGGTTTCTCCACATTTTTGGAGAGACCAATAGAATAATAATTTATTATTATCTTTCTTAAGTTTTTTGAGATTTTCCTTGAAGGGTTTATCTGAGTTGCCAAGCTCAAGTTGAGCATCTACTACGAGTGCTAGTGTAGGTGTAGTAGGGTGTTTTATATTGGAGGCATCCGTCCTGTGGAGGATATAACATCACTCTTGAGTTTAGCCGGGCGCTAATGTCTTAAGGACAGCGTGTTGAACACGTGACTCACTCTATTTTTCGAAAGTTTTCCATGTTGTTGTTGCGGAGATCTGGGGAGCTCATCTGTTTCATCAAATCTATCACTTCGATTAAAAAGGAGCTAAGTAACAAAACTTTTGTTTATTTAATTTTTTTCCTTATTGTTTATTATTGCATCCAACATAAACATAAATATAGGGTATCCATTGTCAGCTAAAGAAGGAGGCTGTTATGCTCCAACTAAAGGCTGGACTTATACACTACACCATATGGCATATTTTGGACCTTATACACTACACCATTTGACCTATTTTGAGACACACTGGTTTTTCTGTTTGAGACACATATAAATGTCTCTAATGCTGCTACATATATATGCGTCCGAAAGCAAAAATATGTGTTGTTTTATTGAGATTAACCTGAAATAATTAAGAAACACTTGTACTACTCTTATAAGTGTCTTAAAATATGACGTACTTGTAAATTTATAACATTACAAAACCTTTTAGTAACCTAAATTATAAGGTTTATAAATCCAATGGATAATTTCTTTTTATTTTTATTTTTATTTTTAATTTCATTTTAATTCCTCATAAATCCAAACTTTCCCCCCAAAAATTCCTCTTTTTCCAATTTTCTAAATTTTTCTTACATATTATTTCCCCCCTAAATTTCTCTCTCACATCTTTGTCTCACACAAAATCATTTGAATCAATTCAAATAATTAGGATTTACTTCCCCCATTTTGTTTTTGGTTCCCCCGTCCATTTTTGGTTGTTTTAAGAAAAATAAATAAATTTTTCATACAAAGTAAAATATCTCTCTTTAAAAATATAAGTGGAGTACACATGCATTGTACGTCGGTAAACAATAGTCCTTTCATACGTATTTTCTATGTTAGAATAATAGTTGAAAGTAAATCAGCATCAGCTTTACTAAACTCCACTATCGACTTCTTTTTAGTGCCTTTAGCTTTTCTTTTATCATCATGAGTAATCATATCATCAAAAGGTTCCTTCAGTTCTAGGAAATCATTACGTGGCAAAGCATCAACAACCATATCATCTGAAGTAGTATCATCGCTACAGACAAAGCTGATTCTTCCCTAACAAGTCCACAAAATCCAACAGTTCATGGACACCTCCATGTAGTTGATGAGATCAATGAAAGGGTGAAATCCTGTGAAAATCCTGAAAAGAATTCAAGTCGGAAATGTATTCAGAATAAGTAGCTAGTAGCTCAAATCAAAAACATAATTTAATTTCCTATAGTATTCATTACCGAGTGTAACTAGAGTCTGAGCATCATTTCTAGTAATAAATGATTTTCAAGTTTCTTCTTGAGAGTTTGGGATGTTGGAGAAAATTAAAATGAACCATTTAAACTGATAGCTCCGCCGGGGTGTGCAACCGTGAGAAATACTCTTAGAATTTTATATTGTAGTAAGAAGGTTAAGTCGGCCGATTATATACATAATATCGTTGCGGTGAATTCTTGGAATGAGTTATATGTTCGTTCATTAGATGGTTGTAAATCCTTTCATTCATCGGCCTCGCAACCAACAAAATGATTCAAACCTAGAGAAAACAAAAATGAAGAGCCATGAGTTACATCTCACTTACAACCCTTTGTAGGACAGAGAAATAATACCAAAACAATGATCTCGGGGCTAAAAGGCTTTAATACAAATCAATAATTCTAAATGAATTTATAGATTCTGTAGTGACATGATTTTCTATCTAGATGTTCTAAGGCCTAAATGCTTCATAAGAAATCACTCTTAAATGCTTCATAAGAAATCACTCTTAGGACATTTCCATATCAACCGATTAAGCAGGTGTCAGTAACACGTACCAGTAAATGGGGTAATAACGAACGGAGTAGTAGAATAGATGCAAGTAAAATTCCCTATCAAATAGGTAATCTCATCAATTAGGGACCTGAATGCCTTTATCCCATACAAATAATTTACTAAATCAATTCAAATAAAAGAGTTCAATAAAGAGCATATATTATCTTTGCAAAAATAAAAGATGCATACATGTTATAAGTTATAACATGTGATACTTCAGTGCTTTGCAAAGTTATTTCCTACTTAGCCAGTCTTTCCCTCCGTGTTAAGGCGACTAACAGGATCAATAGAAGATCCAGGTTTTGGTTAAACCTATGAAGCACCGATATTAATACGGGGATACGGATACAGTGTCCGAAAATAAAAAAAAAGTCCAAAAAGTGTCCGAAAATAAAAGAAAAATTACAGAAATAATAAAAACCCTAATACAATTTTCTAAACGAATTAAAACTAATTAAAATAAACTAAAAATCTAATTAAGAAAAATAAAATCTCTGATCTTCTTTTTCGTTCTTTAAGCTTTTCCTTTTAACTCCAAGTCTTTAGCTTTAATTCCAAAACTTTGGCTTACTCCCTTTCGATCCAAAATTCAACCTGTAGCAAAAAGAGAAATACCAAAAGAAACGTAAAATAGAACAAAGTAAAATAATAAAACTAAAAATAAAACAAAAAATAAATCTAAAACCCTAAACCTAAAAACAAGTCCCCGGCAGCGGCGCCAAAAATTGATGTGATAAAATATAGTGGTAAAAAGTGTTCGTTTCTCGAACTTGTGAAGGTAATGATTTTAGAAACTAATTGACTTAATCTAATTAAATAAAATCCAGAAATAAAGTAAATCAAAATAAACTAGAGATGATATATGGAAAATATGGAGAAAACCAGGAATCAGGAATCAGTTATTTCCAACAATTTATGTGATTAATCATGCAATTCTTTTTAAATAAGTTAATTTCAAATATTGCCAAAATATGATTTTATGTAAACAAGCAGAGGTAAATCACAAGCATGGGACATCAGAGGTTGTCAACCCAGCATGACCCATCAAACAAAAACACCACTACTGAATGAAAACCGTTTTTCTATTTCAAATCTATGCAATTTAATAAGTAAAGAATTATAAAGAAATTAAATTAAATTAGACTTACCACATAATATTGAGGGAAAAACCTCCTCCGTCATCCTAGTAAATGTACTTAGCTCATGGTGAAGAAAACTTGCTCAAAAGATCTTTTCATTGCTCAAAAAGTTGATTACAAGGTTGAATAATGGTGTAACGGCTGAACAATAACGATTATAAGTGTAACAGGAGATGGTTCAGCCGTTGCAAATAGCTTTAAGCAACAAGAGTGTTTAAAAACTAAGGCAACAGGAACAAGATGTAACACTGAGTATGCAACGAATACAGATGTTGCAGGGTTGTCTTCTTCGGTGATGGTGGATGAAGAACACGGCACCGGAGCAGCAACAGCAGGTAGTCGGCGGCAACAGAGGTGGCCGGAAATTGTCTGAATTGATCTCTAGGGCTTCCTGAGTGCTTCTAAGCCCTTCTCTTCATATATATAGGGTCTACAAACCCTAGGGAGAGTTCTAAACCTAGTAGAACTCGGTGAAATCCCCATATTTTCGATTCCCAATCCCCATCTCTTTTTCCGGCCAAATTCGCATTCCCGAGCAGATTTCTCGGCATTCTTTGCTGTCTCTTGACGTGTTATGACTTGTATGAGATTCTACTTGCGATTGGGTCTCTTAATAATCGAAAACAACCCACAAATTCCGTGAATTGCGATATCCAGTTTCTTTTCCTGTTTGGAACAGGAAAACCCGATGAGCTGTGGATCGGTGACTCAGGCCGAGTTGACCCGCTGGGTTGACTCGGTCGATTCTGGGGTGCCCCTTATCCATTTATGGGGTGCCAATAACACTTGCCCCTGGGTGCCTTTATCACTTTTTGAGCCAATTTTTCCACAAATCTTTATTCTTCAAATGTACCTACAAATGCATAAAAACACTTAATAAGTGCAAAATCGAATACTAACTTAATAGAAACTAAGGTGCAAATTAGACACTAAAATGTGTCTATCATTAGCGGCTAGCATCTTTAGTCTAAAGCATCAAAGGAAGGGTAGGTTCATAAAGGCTACATGACTTTTCTTTCTTCTTCGAAACAAGGAGCAACAGTACGGTGGTTTGAAGACAAAGATTCAAGTAAGGAATTTTTTTTGGAGATTGTTGCGTTTGGATTCAGATTAAGTGAGCTAAGGTACAAAAATCCCCTAAACGCTTTTTGGTATTATTAACATCTAGCAATTGCATGTTGGGTTTTTGACTGAAATTTTTTTAAACGTGAAACTCCGCTGTATTAGAATAGAGTGTGTGAATAGAGTGTGTGCATTGTGTTGTGTGAGATATGTGTGTGAGAAGTGTGTTGTACACACAAGTGTGTTGTACACACAAGTGTGTTGCCTATATAAACGAATGTGTCCTGTAACTGTAGCTAATCTTTTTCATTCAATCAATTCATTGATCAAATCGTCTGCAAGCTCCAATGTAGAATTCTTGTGATTCTATCTTGGTATCAGAGCTTCAGTCTCAGATTTATTTGAGGGTATCAATCCTTATTTATCATCACATTGATTCTAAAATATCAATTTCTTCATCTTAAATGTTCTTGATTCAACACACAGTTCTTGAAGAAAAATGGAGTTCTTGAAGATTTGTTTTGCAAGATGGATTTGATCCTGATCTCTGCTGCAACATCTTCAAACAGGATCAAGCATGATTCTTAGGTATGAAATTTGATTTTCTCACTTGTGCTCTTGGATTCATGGATTTCTTCTGTATTTTTGGTATGAATCTTGATTCTTCAACCTCAACTGTTAAAATTGGATCTCTGATGGTAATCTTAATCTCATTCTGTTGATTACTTCATACTTAATCTCATGTGTTCAATTTCTATGTCACTACTTCAACAACATCTAGTTTCATCTTCAATCAAAGATTTTCATCATAATTAGGTTGTTTTTCCATCTGATTTCTTAATCAAAATCTACTGTTTGTTTCCTGATGTCGAAAGGGTTTGAGCATGTTCTATACTGCTACACCAAGGTCTAGTTAGGCGAAAACTTAATGTTGTTCCACTCAATTGGATTTAGAAGAAGTGTTGAGAGTTTTTGGGTGAAAATGATGCTGCACATGGTGCTTAATAGTTCATTTTTCATTCTTCCAATCTCAATTCTTATTTCAAGGCAGTCCTCACTACGGTGTTGAAGCGTTTTGCGATTTCTAATGATGTTTCTGTTTTTTGGATTTCGAATTGGAGTTGATGTGTGTACTGGCATACATTTTGAAGTTCTCTTTGTTGAGTTTGTATATACTCAGTATACACCCTATTGTTCTTTTATATCTTAGTTAGGTGTTTCATTTTTTTGTTCAAAGTAAAGGATTCAATTCTTGAACCAATTCTTGTTGGTGAATAATAAATCTCCTGTGTGAATGTGTGGATTTTCTCAGAGTTGTCTTGTTCACATGTGTGCTCTGCCAATCTCAGATTTGTCTTGGTCTGCATCTGTCAAGAAGTCAGATGTTTTTGCTGTTGATTTTGCGCTACCTGCTTTACCAACAAAGAGAGATGTCTTGTTTGTTGTCTTGCTGTACATCTTTGAGTTGTGGATTGTGTATATCAGTAGAATCAGGTATATCAGGACGATCAGCAAGATTAGGTTACTGTGGTTTCTTTGGTCTTTCTCTTATCACTTCATGGATTCTTGGAGAAGTTGGTGCTTCTGTCTTAGAATACCTCCCATTGATAAATATCACAAAGAGAAAATATAACCAACAGTTTTTTGATGCATCTATGAATTCTTATATCTAGTTCTATGGATGCAAATGGGTGAAACTCAGAATTCTTATATCTGCTTCTATGGGTGCTAATGGGTGAAATTCAGAAGCCTTGTCATTGGTACTCTTCTTTCCCTTTTCCTTGGGAGGAAGAATAGGTTCTGTAGCTGAAGTTCTAGATGGTGCTGGGGAAGGTGTTTTGTGTTTTTCCCTGGCAACAACAGTTTCTACTGAAGGCTGTTTCTTTTTTTCTGCAGGAGATGATGGCTTTGGCATCTCTTTAACAGTATTCATCTCCTCAGATGGAGCAACATGTGTCACATCTGCAACACTTTGTCTCTTATTTCTTCCCTTGGTTGTTGCATCTCTTGTGGGAGTTTCACGAGTAGATGATTATTGGCATCATTGGTAAGACGTGTTTGCTGGAGATCTACTAGGAATGACAGTAGCTTACATTTGTTGTTTCCATTTATAAGGCGAGGGACGATATCTTCTGATGTTCCCCTTCTTCTTTACAAGTAAGCTTCTTCTTCTTCTTTTCGCTGAATTTAGTGGCAATTGATTTTGCTGGATATGCAACATGTGCACCAGCTTTGGGTGTCGATCAGTTTGATGGGCGAAACCCAAATGAAATCAAATCCAAGAGTTCATTTTTCATTTGGTGGCAAATTCGAATATCTGTTGGAGGCATTCTAACACAGTATTGAAATACATTCAAGAGAATTTGGGTTGGGGTCTCGGATTTGGCATTCTGGGAATTTCATCTATAATGGCGCTAATTGTTTTCTTATCTGGAATCAAAACACAAGCAAACAATTGGAGGATAACTTCATTGTCAAACACAATCAAAGATGAGGCATTGGAAGTTTTTGTCAGCAACTTTACTTTTATTACAAATGGGAAGGTACGGATTCTGTAAATACTGTGACAGTAGCTTGCACCAAGGAGTAGAAGCATCAAAATTTCAGTTCTGTTGTTTCTGGAACATACTCCATTAACAGAAAGAACTTCTTTTTCTATCAACTATAGTTGGCGTAGACCCATCAATTAATGGTGGTGTTGCCACTGAAACTGCAGCAACTACTTTTTTGTTTGCATCAACAAGTTATTTACAAACTCGTGCTGATCTGCATCGAACAATGCTGCTACACAATTTGGTGTTGTTTCTAGAGTGTGTGCATTGTGTTGTGTGCAATCTCTAGTTGTTCTTTTCAAGACCACTTGAGCTTGAGGGAGGGTATTAGAATAGAGTGTGTGCATTGTGTTGTGTGAGATATGTGTGTGAGAAGTGTGTTGCACACACAAGTGTGTTGCCTATATAAACGAATGTGTCCTGTAACTGTAACTAATCTTTTTCATTCAATCAATTCATTGATCAATCGTCTGCAAGCTCCAATGTAGAATTCTTGTGATTCTATCACGCTGTGTTCGTAATCGATTCCTAATAGGTACAACCTTTACATCTTATACTCTAAAACAACAATAGATTGGAAGAAAAGACAAACTGCAGAGGGAAAACATAAAATCCATTCCCAATTCAAGGTAATACCTGTCGTCCCTGCTAAGCAGATTCCAAATATAAGTTCCATCCACAAGTTTAGCACAAATATCGCAGATCTTTCACCCAAACTAGGCTTGACCATCTCCAAAATATCTTTTGTATTAGCATGGGCTTTGATTACCGACACAATAGAGTCAACAATACTAATAGTTGCTTCCTCCTTCATAACAAACTCCATAATCTCACGAAAAATCCATGGTCTCAATCGGGTATGCAACTCTTCATGTTTGCCAAGTTCAGAAGCCAGCAATCTAAAATGTCATCAAATACTTTCAAGTATTACATATACTAGAAAACAAAAGGAAAAGGATAAATTTTCTATAAAGTACGAGTATGGGTGCAGACAAGAAAAAAATAAAAACAAATTGCTACTCAAGTTTTATTAGGAGCTTAGGGCAACCAGAACAACACGAGTATACCAAAGACCATTGAGCAAATTTGTTTGGTCTTTGATCCGCCCGCAACGCTACGGTTCCTGACCCAAAAATGCTCATACGCTTTTCTAACCAGACGTTTGTTATTGGGCGTAATTCTAGATCAACGTAAGATGGAACGGACATTTGAATGGTGTAACGCTTGGTGTTGGGCGTAGACTTGGTTAACGCTTGAAAATAGGCACTATAATAAAGAAACGCCTGGAACCAGACGCACTGCTGTTGGAACGCTGCAGAATCATACGCAACCTTAGCCAAACGCCTGTTTAAGCGTCATCCCCAGGTAGCGTTTGTTATCCAAACATTGTGATATAGAAACGCTAGGAAATTGAGCGTAGCCTTGTATAAACGTTTGGTTACAGGCGTTGTCCTAGACAACGCCAAATTGAGAAACGACCTCCCACAACGACGCTAGAAGATTCAATGTTTTCTTGGATGAACGCCGGGAAACCAGGCAGAAGTCAAGAACAGCGCCCGTGTATCAAAACGTGACCCAGCAGAGCGTCTAGTTTGGGCGGAGAAGCATATGTTCTTTTTCTTCTCTTCTTCTATCTTGACGCACTCCATTCTCCCATTTCTCCTGTAAACATCCAGACGCAAGCGACGACACCAAATCAGGCGCAACTCTACCAAGCCGTAGTTTGTTTCCCTCCACTTCAATCTTGCAATAAGCTTTTCAAAATTTGTTGGGTTCAAAATCTTGTAGCATTTCACGATTTATTTCAAACAAAAAACAAGGTAACAAACTCAATCTCTTATATAAATTTCGATTGATTTTATGTTTATATTATGATTTGTTTTTATGTTATGTTAATTAAATTTATTTGTATATGTTTGAAGATTAAACATTTCATTATAATTCTAGGGTTTTAATAAGAAATTATAATTTTAGGGTTTGGATGTTGTAATTTGGGTAAATTTTTTTGATGGAAATTTGGAATTTAAATTTACAATTGATTAGATTATTGGTTAATTAGAGTTGTTTGTGTGGTTAATTTTAAGTTTTAGATTGATTGATTCCACTTGATTGTTTATGACATTTGGGAATTATGAATTAGGGTTTATGATAAATGTTGTAAATTGGGTATACTCCTATTGATGATTATTTGTTGTTGTTTGTATATAATTGATTAATTTTTTGTTTAAATTTAATTGGGTTGTGGTTAATTTTTTTTATAAATTAAGTAGAATTTTAATGATTATTTGCAATTTGAAAAAGTAAAGAATGTTAATTTTAGTTTATTTTATTTAGATTTTACCTTTATTTACGCAGATTCTGAAGATGAATTTTGATGATATGTATCGAATTGTCAGAGTGCGAGGACATCGTCAGGGTTTGAGTCGACTCATCAGGATTGAACCTGAAGATGGTGGAGTTGTTGATCCACCAAGGGATGTTGATTTGGTGCCAAAGGTAGCTCAACCACCAATTATTATGATTTGGAGAATGACGAAGTTCAACCACCAGTGGTTGAAAATCTAATGTTTGTTATAAGGGATAGAACCGATGTGTTGGTTAGGAAACTAACCCGCTCGATTGAATATGGGGAGGTGATGAGCATAGCAGAACAACAGGGAGTTCTACAAGTGCTCCAGGAGATAGCAACCCTTTCTTCTGGTGATAATGAAAATCGACAAAACTAAATGAATTAGCTACTTATGGTGTTGAACTTTATGGTGTTGAACTTTATCTTTCAAAGTTTTTATCTTTCAAAGTGTTGAACTTTATGGTGTTGAACCTTTTTAGTTCTTTTAATTTGAATATGAATTTTAACTTTGTGCAAAACAAATGGAGTTGCTAAGTTATTTATTATTATTACCTAATTTTTTAAAAATAAAAATATCTTACTAGGTTAACACATATTCCAAAAGTTTCTTACATATTCATTGAAACTTAACTTTCTTACATGTTTGACATAAGTAGTATTTGTTTCCAATAGATTTAGGTTTTTTTGAAGTGAGCCGCTTCATCTTACCATCACAACATGGATCTTTGCATGGTAAGAGGTTGGTTTTGCAGTTATAAGCCATGTGATCAACTTCCCCACATGAGTAACAGTAAAATTGCTTCTCTTGTAACCATTTTTCTTCATATGGTAAAGTTGGTGGAATGGGTGGTGGAATACCTTGGTGTGAAGCTATATAAGCATCCAACCAGATGAAATCTCCACATTAGTTGCACTTCACATAAGGTTGAAATCCAGTATTACCTTTTTTTGGCTTTTCTAAGAAACAGATACTTGCAGTTGGTTAGTGTACCTTTTCTACCTTCCCAAGGACAATCTATTGCAACATGACCAGCAGAAATACAAAGAAAACAATGGGAAGTTGGTGATGAGCTTGAACGCTCTATTACTTGCAGTTTTGCTTGATATTATTTCAAGAAATGGGTTGTTGAAGCAGAAGATGAGACTTTGCAGATGTTGTTCGTAGAATAGGGTATGGAAACGTTCATTTTATAACTGGAGTACCAACGGTCATTTTTTTTCAAAAAAGTACAATCAGATCATTGGATATGAATTAATCTTAGATACTGTTAAAGGCATGTGAGTTTTGAAAAAACAAAAAAATTGAAATTGAACCAAGGCCTCCATTTATGGCACCTCGCTCGGCTCGTGGGAACCAAAATAACAGTGGATAGTCTTTCTTTTTAACGTTTGGTGTTGGGCGCACCTCTAAGAAGCCGTTCATTGGCTAGGCGGAGGCCTATGACTACATCAAGATCGCCGGCGTCATCCTTTGGTAACGCTTGGAACTATTGCGTCACCCTACAATGACGCCCAATGGAAAGACGTATTGCTACAATTGCCTCTATTATTTTGGCGTTACAGTGGAGTTACGTTTGATTCAGGCGTACATTTGGGTAACGCTTCTTCAGTGAGCGTTGTGTTAGTGTAGCGTTACATCAGACGCATTCTTGTGTGGCCGTTTCATCAGGCGTCACTCCACTTCTACGCCCGTAATTGTAAACGCTATCCTAAGAAAACCTCTGTAAACAAACGTCTTCATAACAGAACGTTTGACAATAAACGGTACGCCAGAACACCGCTCGAGTGTATATACGTTTGGTCCAGTTTTGGGACCATTTTTGTTCCTGAACAGTGAAAAAACTAGACCATTTCCCATTTGTACTCGCCCGCTGCGGTTGAAAAAAGTGGACCAAAGACCACTTATATGGTTTGGTCTTTGGTATACTCGTCCGCTGTGGATGCTCTTAGCGATCATTCTTTGTAGTCTTGGGTTGGGTTTTTTGTTACAAAATAAGCCTGTCTTACCAAAGTTAATTAGTTGCCCGGAAGCTGCACTAAAATCTTGCAGAATGTTAAAAAGGTTTTTACAGATTTTCCTTGGTGAAAATTAGGCAGTCATATAAGTTGAGGAGGTGGGAAACTAGAGTACTAATTTTACTTATTTTTATATCTTGAATATGTTTGGACTTTTCTTTCTATTGGCAATCATAACTATAAGGGGTGTTAATTTTTTTCTTTTATAACTTTGATGTACTAAACTTTAAAATCTTTAAAAGATAGGGGGACTAAATTTTAAAAAGTGAAAGATTAAACACAAAATATAAGAAAAATGAATATCTTTTTAGTAATTCTACCCTTGGTTTCGCCACTGGCTAATAGAAATGTAGACAAGACTTTCATGCATATAAGAAAAATATAGAGGGATAGATATTCTAGTGGTTTTAAGAAAGTTGTCTGGATTTCCATTTAGGTATTGTTGATGATATAGAGATACTCTGGTTTATCAGAGTGCACCAGCCATTACAAAAGCCCATGGCTTTCATTGCTTTTATTAGAAATTCCTAGCTTACTCTGTCGAAATCCTTGGAATATCAATATTGACTCCTAGACACCCTATTTTGGTTTTCTTGAGATTAAGTATGTAGATTAACTCATGTGCAATAATAATGTTGTCAGAAACCTGTCTTACAGGCAAGAAAAAGTTGATTGAAAGGGAGAAATCAGTTTTTCTAGCATGCTTTTGATTCTATTTTCTAGGAGCTTTGATATTACTTTATAAGGTATGTTGCACATCCCTGTTGGTCTAAAGTCAGAAGGATATTTAGAATTATTATTTATTTTTGGAACTAGAGATAGGAAGGTTTTGTTTACGTTCGGATTCGTAGTTTTTAAGGACCAAAAATTTGTATCATGCCAACCAATTTAGGACCCACCAAAGACTAATTGTGTTTAAAAAATTAAAATGATAATCCATCAGGGCAAGAGATTTATTTGACTTCATGCTTCATATCACTTCCCAAATCTCCTCTCCTGATGGTATTTCCATAAGAGATAGATTGTCTGCCTTAAAGATACCTATGGAAATATTAGAGAATTGGTCTATATTATCAGATGCAGTAGCTGCATTCAGAAGTTTTCAAAATATTTTTTTAGAGTCTCTTCTATTTCAGGTTTTTTAAAATTTTCTCATTCTCAGAGTTCAACAAACAATTTATTTTGTTTATTTTTCTTCTTTTTAGGATTTTTAAATGGAAGTATCTCATAGATTAACAATATTAACTCTTGATAGTTTCCTAAAAATTTTCTCCTCTGTGTCGTATAACTTTTCTAAGTTATTCATTTTCCTATTAGTATTATCTTGGATTTTTTCTATTTGGATTTATTTTATTATGTTTCTCTATTTTAGATAGCATCTTTTTAGTTACTTTCTTAGGAAGACCAAAAATATTTTTCTTCTAAGATTTCATAGGTTTTCTAGGTTATTTTTCAAGGATTATGTGGGGTTTGAAACATCCTTATCTCAGCATGTATTGATTATCTATGTACAAGACTGTTCTTTTAGCCATGTTTCAAAGAATTTGAAAGAGGAGTTTGGTTGGTTACGAAGAGCAGTTTCCATATCTATAAGTAGGGGCCTATGGTCAGACCCTACAGGGACTAAGACCCTGAGAATGGTTTCTCTAAATTGGTTTTTCCAATCCACATTAGCTATTCTCATGCCTAATATTTCTTGTACACTTTCTAGTCTCCCTCTATAGTTATTCCAGGTAAAATTTCCCCCTTCATAGCCTATGTCTTCAATATAAGCTCCATCAAGAATTCTTTTAATGGGTTCAATCTCACTTTGTACAAAAGGAGCTCCTCCATGTTTGTCTTCTTATAAAAGAATTTGGTTAAAATACTCTAACACAATCCAAGACATATTGTAGTTAACTCTTATTGAAACTTCTTCAAAAAAAAATTCAACAGTCTAGCTTAGATTGTTTGTAAGGGCATTCATAGAAACCTGTCAACAACCATTCTTTTTCAGAGAAATTGGTTTTGACAAGAACATTTATCATGTTAATATTTGAGTGCATTATTTTAAAATCAAAACCATCGACCCATGCTATAGCAAGTCATCCTACTATACCCACCGGGTCAATACAATTTTTTGTTGAAAAACAGGATATTTTTTGGAAAAATTTCCGAATGATTTATATAAGCAAAAAAGTATATTTTTTGTGAAGTAATTTTTTTTTATTGCTTGCTTTTGAAAACCACTTCTGCTTCTTGAACTAGTATATCTTTTTTAATATAGTTTGTTTATTTTCATATGACAATGACACGTTGCATGTTTGTTGTAGCATTTGAACTAATATAATTGTGTAATAGTAATAGTATTGAGGCTAAATCATATATGCATAATAATATATATTCTTTAAAACTAATATGATATTGAAACATACTAATAAAATTTTAATTTATTTTTATCATTCTAAAATATTAGTTGAACCAAATATTTTAATTGTTCATCCCATGTATGTTTTTTTTTTGCATGATAATGCTTAAATATTTTAATTGTTCATCCCATGCGTCTTTTTTTTTTTTGCATGATAATGCTTGTTTTCACGATTTTTATATTATTGCTTTAGTTTAAATCGTACTCAAATTGAAAACCCAAATAATTTTAAGAGTACATGTAGCTTATTCACTTTAAACCAAATTTAATTTTTTTATTGTGATGGCATTCCATTGTTGTGGAAGATTTAGTTATCACAAATAATCACTTGGGAAAATACAGTTTTCTTATTTCGTGGTTGTGAAAGTTGCAGTTTTCACTTTTGATAGCCGTGAAAAGAACCATTATCACCTGATTAATAGTTTTTATTTTACTTGCATTCTATTACTACACGATTAATTAATATATGTTGTTTTTGTCCCTTTTCTAAAAATTGCAAAGCTATTTAGAGAAAATTTCGGGCTATTGCATAACCTCTTCCGTGATCTAGAAGAAAAGGGCTATATAAAGCTAAATAAGAACAGTTGTATGCACTTGAATAGACGTAATTTTGGAATCTGCTTCATTTGTTTATGAAGAATAAGATCAAAAAAGAATACTTGACCAATAATGACAAGGCCTCGAAATGCTAGTTCACACATTTAATTACTACAATGAAATATGGAAATTCTGGATTCGAACTTCGTAAAAGCATTGATATGTTTCGTTCACTTCCATAAGACATGGCCATTATCTTTTGGTTGTAACTAATAGAGAATGTCATTGAAGGCAAGTTACAGGAAGAATGGAAAGTCAATGCCGACATAAAAGATGTTGATTCAATCCGTGATCATTTAGTTTATTTGTTAGCTTTCTTTTAATATGAAGAACTACTGTATAAACTTATTGGCTATGTTGTTTTATCGGAAGTTATTATGATAAGAAGTTGTTGTATGGTAGGTGCTAACTACTATTTGGGCCTTGCTGCCTATGAAAACGAACAAACTGATGCATCTTTTTTTTCTGAAAGAATAATGGATCTTTCGTCTAATTAATATGTGATAGAATGTTTTTTCACACGATAATAATGGAATAATATGATTTTCCACCTTAATAATGAGGATGCAGACTATATTTTTTACTTGAGATACAATAAAAGAATTTAGACTAACATGTAATAATGATAAATTCAATCCTAATCTCATAAACATGTGTTTGAAATAAAAAAAATTAAATGAAATAGAAAACATGGGAAAAAAGTAACCGCAATGGAGGAAAAAATAGGAACAGAGTACCATATACGTAAAGAAGTGTAATGGCCAGCGACAAATAATGGAATCAACTAACTGTCCGTAAGAAATGGATTTTTTTAAAGTAAATTTGTTAGTAATACGTAAAGGACAAATGTTAGTTGTATCGTTATCTGGAACTGTTCTAGATGTATAAACCATGAACGGGGCATTCAGATCACAATTTGTGATACCTGTCCCATATGTATCACTTATGTTATCTATAAAGAGAACCTCAATTCTGTACTTTTGAGCCGTAGGAGGCGACGACAGTTGAGAAATTATCATGTCAACTAACATTTTGCTACCTGAAACCCAGTTCAACATTATGCTCTATGCTCGTTCCATCAGACTTCTCTAGATCCTTGAAACCCAGTTTTATTGATCTAAGGTACAAGCTATCCAAGTCATCATATGAACCATACTGAAAAACCTGCTTACTATTTTTAACTGAAAATCTTATATTATGGGTTAGACATATATACCATCATAATGATGAGTTTATGATTAATGTATCTTATTTATTAAAAACACAATTGTATTGAAAACACATTCAGTATATAAAATGCAATCTTTTTCTTTGAACAAAAACATATTTATAATTCAAACAACAAACTCAAGTTAACTTATTGTGAATTTTAACAAAAAAAAAGTTAAAGAGAAAAAGGAAAGAAGATTATACCTTGTAATGGACATTGTCTCTTCCTTGGGAGCTAATATAAGGTAATTTTTTTATGTCATTCAAATATAACAACAGTAAACATCCAAAATCGCATAAATTAATATATGAACTAAAAAATTATCACATTTGTAAATGTTTTTTTGAGAAAAAAAGAATCAACAAGTTTATATAAGAAAAATTTAGCCCCCTTAAAATCAAATTATGGTTCTTCCCTGATGAGGATCCTACTAAAAAATAGTCATCAACGGCTTGTTCAGTAACATCTTCAGAAGAAGAAGAAAGAGGAGGAGAAGAATGACGAAAAAAAGGGAAGAAAAAATTAAAAAAAAGAGATGAAATGGAGATGTTGTTGTTAGTGCTGAGCCTCTTCTACCAACACCATGACCTCCTCCTGCTCGTCCACCTCTTTCTCTACTTGGATTATACATTTCTTTCAGAAACATAAAAAAAAACTGGAAAAAGATAAAGAAAATGGGTTTTGGGGAAACGTTTCTTTCACGAATATTTTTACTTTATCCAAAGGAAAGGGGTTCCAATCCCCCCAAAACATTTTTATGATCAGACATCATCTTCCCTAAAATAAAAGTAAATAATTCAATGGATTAATATTATTACAAACAAAAAATGAAATAGTTGTAAGAACATTCACGAAAGAACAAACTCAAGTACCGAAAAACAAACAATCAACATTTTCCGGCTAATACAACATCAAACTCAAAAGTAACAACATATGAAAAAAGCGAATAATAGTGAATAGAATTATTTGAAGGTACTATGTACCCAAAATCCTACAAGTAGTATTAAGCATATCAAAAAAATTAGGAAATCAAAATGATCAACCGATCAAAACCAAAAGGGAAATCAAATAGATCATATATTTTTTCTTCTTTTTGTTATCTTGTGCACCCATGCACAAGATAAGAGTCAATCATTGGCATTGAAAATTATAAACAATAATAAACAATATAAGAGATGATGTGAATTTTCATTGGAGAATGTAAATTTTAATGGATGTCATAAATTTCTCTCTACTTGTGCATGGTTTTATTATTTTGATTACTTAGTTGATGTTATTTATTTTTTTAATTACTTTGTGATTGTTTGGTTTTAGCATTGTGGTGTGTTATATTAATTTATTAAAGATTTTTTTATAGGATGTACAAAACTGATTAATAAGAACTTTGTTGTTATTGTTTTAGGTGCACTATGGAGGGACATTTTAGAAGATATATGCGATAGAAGTATGGGTTCCATCTTACAGGTGATGATGATGATACTGGCCGGAATGAAAACTTGAACTTACTTAGTGAATGAAAACTTTAACTTATGTAGTGAATGAAATTTTGAACTTACATTTGTGCATGATTTTATTATTTTGATTACTTAGTTGATGTTGTATTTTGTAATTACTTTGTGATTGTATGGTTTTAGCATTTTGGCGTGCTATATTGATTTATTAAGGATTTTTTTTATAGGTTGTATAAAAGTGATCAATAAAACTTTGTTGTTATTTTTTAGGTGCACTATGGAGGGACATTTTAGAATATATATGCGACAGAAGTATGGGTTACATCTTGCATGTGATGATGTGATACCGTCCAGAATGCAGTAATCTTGTGTCAAGTCGTGGTGAAAGAGGCATATGATTTGCATCAACAATTCCTGGTTGAGGTCAAGAACATACAACGCATCCACATAATTCGTGTTGATGCCAATACTAAGATGATGCATGATTATTTCAAGCCCAACTGTAGATATGGACCTGAGAAGTTCAAGGGCATGTTCGATTTTCCTCGACCCTTTTTCTGAAAGTTCCAAAACAAGTAGTGAATTTGATACCGATATTGTACAACGGAGAGATATTGTTATGATCTTAGGGAACATTTTGTACATGGAAATACTAGTCGTGATGAGGTACCTACCCAAAGGCATTCCTGCAAAACAGCTTAGATGATTACACAAAAATGATTGCAATCATTATCTACCACTACGCTAAGAAGTTTATGAATGCAGTAATTTGGGTGTTTAATGCAAGATACATACATAGTCCTACCACCGAAGATACTAGAAGGTTATTGCATGAGAATGAAGCTCATGGATTCCCAAGAATGCTTGGTAGTGAAAACTGTTTTCACTGGACATGGAGGAACTGCTTAACTGATGAAGTAGGGCAATACGTCAGAGTATCCCATTGTTGTTCTACAAGCGGTAGCTTAGTATGATACATGGTTCTGGCATTGTTATTTTGGGATGGGAGGGTCAAACAATGATTTGAATATCTTGGAGGATTCAAGTTTTTTCGGTAGATAACTTAATGGTACAACACCTCTTTATATTTATCAAATCAACGGCCATAACTACAACGTGAGGTACTACTTAAGGGATGGAAAATATCCAAAGTGGACAGTGTTTGTGCAATATACAATGGTCCAAGGGAGAATTTGAATCCAACGGAAAAACTTATTAATGATTACCAGATGGCTAATAGGAAGGACATTAAGCATACATTTGGTGTACTTAAGACCAAATTGAGGGTAGTCAGGAACCCATGTCGCTATTGGAAAAAATCTGACTAAAAGATAATCATAAGAGCATGTTTAATAATACATAATATGTGTGTGGAATATGAATATCGAGAACAATATTGAGGGAGGATCATGGGAGAGGAAGCAACACCACCTATTCAAGGAAATTTGAGACTCCCTACTCAATCTATACGCAATCCAGGACGGTGGAGGCGTCTTCGCGATGAACTTACAAAACACATTTGGAAACGACATGGGTCAGGATATAGATATGGTGAACTTCAACTACTTTTTATGGATGATTCCCTACCAACAAATTATGAGAGGAAAATCTATGTGGATTCCGATCAGGAGCAGTACGATCCGGAGGATGGAACATTTTATGAGAATGAAAAGTAATTTATATTTCTTATAATTATTCATTGTTAACTCAATAATACTTCTTTTATTTTGATTAAAATATACTACTACATTAATTTAGAAATTTAAACTAAACTACTACATCAATTTAGATCCGAGTATGAAATAACTCGTTTGCACAACAGTGAATAAATAGTTGTATTTGCTCAGCTTCGTATGCAGCCCTTGCCGTTTCCCAATTACCATTTGCACCAGCTACATATTGTCTAAAAATTTGACATTTATTCATAATCATCACTAAGTAATAATTGATGGACTTAACGTTTTCTATTCACATTACCATTAACACTAATGAACTCGTTAATAATAATACTCCAGCATTGCTAAGACGATTGATAATCACCAATTTCATTTGGTCCGAGATCTACAACCTTGCAATAATTTCTGACAATGTCGTTGTCTTCCGAAATTGAATACGAAGGCATTGAATTGATTGTGGGTAAAGAAGAAATAATGAAACTTTACAATTTTAGGGTGATAAGTTAATGTTGAATGTTTAGTTTATATAGAAGTTTGGATTTGAGAATTTTTTTTTGTTGAAAGACGTTGGATATCCGTTGGTGATCCAACGACTTTCCTGATTTGCGCCAAATTGTTAGCCGCATATTCTCTACCCTTTGACCTCCCAACAACAATTTTTTTTGAAAATATTATAATCATGGTTTCAATTCTCCTTCATCAAACACACCAAATCTTTTAATTTTCATTTTCTTTTTTCCCTTTTATTAATTAACATTCTCTTTTCTTGTAAAAAAAATAGTTTGCTTTTATAAACATGATGATGTAGCACTAATCAATGCTTATGTAGCGATTACTTCGGATGCGATTGTAGGAAATGATCAAGGATCAAAGGAGTTTTGGACACGAAATGGAGAGGAGTACAATGCAACATGGAAGGGTAATACTAACCGAACTTTAAAGGCATTGCAACAAATAGTTACCACGTTGAAAAAAAAAAGCTAAGAGATATGTTTCACATGTACGGGCTTATCTATAGAACACGCCCAGTAGAATAGGCATTCCAGAGGCGGTAATATTATTTAACAATCCTATTTTCTTTAATTTTCACGACCATCTAGCATTAACAAGATTTTCCATTTATTATGTCCGCAGTACCGTGAAGGTCAAATGAGATACGAAGAACACCCAAAAGAAGGAAAGGCTTGGAGACATGAAAGAGTTTTCCAAATTATGAAGATGCATTTGGTGGATTTTAATCCAGAGATTATTGATCATGAACCACCAACTCAACAAAGGAAAGGATCTGAACTCAACAATGATGTAGAGGGTGATGATGATAATATTACAATGAATGAAGGTTCACAATATACTCATGTAACTACCTCTACTGGGTCTCAAAGAAGAAGACAAATTTTTGTCTATGACGAAGAGAGGGGTCCAGGTAAAAAGGCGGTATAAACAGTTGGCTCGCGAGGCTAGAACAAGAAATGAAGGACCGAAGTAGTTTTTACAATTTCTTAAAGAAGAAAGCCAACTAAGGATGACCAAGTATGATAAAGATGCCGAGCATCTTAAGAAGTTAATTGACAACAATAACATGTTAGTCGGAAACCAACAACGAGAATGAATGAGAAAAACCAATCATCAAAGAAATGAGGAATGAGATTTTAATTCTTCTTGCCCATCCCTCACTTCCATAAATTACCAACAAGTTATGTATATTAGGTCTAAGTTATTTTTAAATTTTAAGTTTAAGATATTTTTAGAAGTAAATTTTATTTCATGCTTTTATTAGTTGAATTTGAAAAAAAAAACATTGTAACCTTATATTATAATGTAATGAATGAAAGTCTATATATAACATATGCTTTTTTGGATTTTAATTCAATCAATATGTCAATTCAAACTTTCACATTAAATCTAGTTCAAATAGTTAGTGTGAGAGAAGTGTAACAAAAGTTAGCAAAACCTACAACAACTATTTTTTTGAAAAATATAGTTGCTGATAATAGTTTTATTTTCCAATATAATAGAACCGCCAACAACTATATTTTGGCCTATAAAACAACACAATTCAACATTTTTTTGAAAAAAAAAAAAAAATATAAGCAACATAAAAATGTTCTAAAATTAATATCCTTT
Source organism: Papaver californicum (assembly GCA_023531435.1). NCBI lineage: Eukaryota > Viridiplantae > Streptophyta > Magnoliopsida > Ranunculales > Papaveraceae > Papaver > Papaver californicum. The sequence continues at coordinate 1,858,829 of JAJJMC010009062.1, forward strand.
TCTTTCTTCTGATTACTTATTAAGATTTATTTATTTTGTGATGTTT